>JALPQD010000423.1:712313-1129813 GCA_023101885.1 Typhlomys cinereus | reverse complement strand
GTGGGGTCTAGGATCTGAACTCAGGACCTTCCGCCTGCAAGGCAGAGGCTTAACCCCTGAGCCACCTCTCCAGCCCCTTCTGTCCCCCTTTTGCGAGACCACTGCACTTGACTTTTTTAAAACATTTTTTAAAATGTATTGATTTAGGCGCGCGCGCGCGTGTGTGTGTCTGTGTGTGTGTGTGTGTGTATGTGTGTATCAGAGGGCACTGTGTGTCCATGTGACTTTGGGAATCGTCCTGGATTGCTTCTACCTTCTTTTTGCTTTCCCAGGCTCTGCCTACCAGGGCTGGAAGTGCAGGCTCCCGTTTCCACCTGGCATTTTTACGTGGGACCTGGGATCTGAGCTCAGGACTTCCCGTTTATGAGGGAGAGTCTTAAACCTTGAGCCCTCTCTTCAGCCCTGTGTGTGACTTTGATTGGTTTTGTTCTCAGTCCCCCATTTATCAGCAAGCATATTGGCTCTGCCAGAATCCTATAATTTACCTGCACGTCTGCCAGATTAGAGCATATGGCATATTATTTGGGGACAGCAGATAATGCTCCCATTTGGGGCTGTATTTGGGCAGCTTGAACATGCCTTCGAAAGGGTTTCTGTAGAAATTAATTTCCCCTCTCAACTGTGTAATGACAGTATATAATTTTTTGCTCTTTGAGCATGCAGATGTAACTTGGAGATGATTTCATAATGGCCTCCCTTGATACCGTGGCTTTGGCAATTTGAATGTCTTGGCTTGAATTTCTTCTTCTTTTCTTTTCTAGAAAGAAAGTTGACAATCTGTCGTGCCTGTTAGAAGAGGTCCATGGTTAATCGAGACCACAGGGTGCCCAGGGGCTGAGCCTGGGTTGGGGGGGTCTCTGGTGGTCAGGTGACTGCTTCTGTAAAACTCTGAGGGGGCTCTGTGGGGTCTCTGCATAGCGCGTCTAACTGGAGGACTCTATGCGAAACACTTTCTTATGCTTTGGAAACCCAGGGGATGGGGGTTCGCTGAGAAGAGTCTCCCGGATGATTCAAGTGCTTGAGCACTTGGTTCCCAGGCTGCGGGCGCCGCATGAGGAGGTTTGGGGGCCTTCGGGAGGTGGCGTCTTGAAGGAAGAATTGTATCACTGAGGTGGACTGCGCCGGCCCCACCCCACTCCTCTCTCTGTCTCTCTCTTTCTCTGTGTCTCTCTCTGTTTCTTCCCGTCTCTGTCTCTGTCTCTGCCTCTGTTTCTGTCTCTATCTCAGTCTGTTTCTGTTTGTCTCTGTCCCTCTTTCTCTCTCTGTGTCTGTTTCTGTGTCTCTGTCTCCATTTCTGTCTCTCTGTCTGTCTGTCTCTCTCGCCATCTCCTTCCCCCCACTCCCACTCCCTGAGTGCTGATGTCACTGCCACCCTGTGCCCCCCAGGGTGGACCCCACCCCTCTGCCTCTGTAAAGTCAGACAAGAGGCTCCTTCTGCTGGGATTTGGGTTGGTCCAAGACTTTGATCCACGGCAGCATGAACGTCGCTCAACACCATGAACACTATGAAGACGCTGCATCCAAGACGAGGCTCCTGGCAACATATGGGGGGGGGGGCTTTTGTCTTTCTTTTCCAGAGCGCTGTGCATAAAAGAAAAGGATGAATTTCCGAAGATTAAGATCCCCAGCCTGTAGCACTGACTTACTATTTCACGGGTTTTCTTGTCAAGATTTTCGTCTCTCAGCCGCTGACTCCTGACCAGGACCATAGAACAGAGGGTCCTGGACTCAGCCCTGCTCAGTCGCTCAGAGGATATAACCGTTACTCTTGCCTGTTGCTGTGAGGTATCGTTCAAAGCCTTTAGGGAGAAAGGGAGATTTATTTAACTTACGGTTCCAATCAGATCTAGGCCCGTTCTTTGTATTGTTCAGATAATCTCCTTGGGGTGTCTCAGTTGACACCCAGGATTAACCATCACAGGGACTCGTCTCCACAGGCTGCGCCACGACCCCAGACCCCTGACTCCATCGGTCGACACATGTTGAAGTCTATACCAAGCATGTTAGTTACTTGTCTCCTGGATTAAGAGCAACTTAAGGGAGAATGGATTTATTTCGGCTTTTAGTTTAAGGCACGTGCACACGCGTGTACATGTGCACTAGGTCGTGTGTACACATTAATTTTTTTAAATGTTATTTTATGTATGTCTCCCTTGGGGTTGTGCTTGAGTGGGGTGATACCAGAGTTGCAGAGCAGTGTGTGAAAGACACCCCTTTCCTCCCCAGAAGCACAGGAAGAGGACCTGCAGCTGGTCCTCAGACGCCCCTCCGGCTCCAGGGTCCAGGTGGGCGTGTAGGCCAAGCTTTAAACTTGTTCACATGCGCATCTATTACGTACCTTTGGCCTGTCACATCGGGTAGCTCTGGGCTTAATTTATTCCATTTGTTTATTTGCTTTACTTCTTTTCTGATTGATTAGGAATTGCCAGAAGCAGGCCAGGGGCACCAGCTTTGTGTTTTGCAAGTTTCCATGTCAGTTAGTGTTTTTCAATGCTATGATAAAGGATCCATGGCAAACAACTTAAGGAAGGAAGGAAGAAGGAAAGAAGAAAAGAAGGAAGGAAGGAAGGAAAGGAGGAAGGGAGGAAGGGAGGGGAGGGGAGGGAGGGGAAGGAAGCGAAGCGAAGGGAAGGAAGAAGGGAAGGAAGAAAGGATGAGGTTAGGCTCCATCCTGGAAGGGAAGAAAAGGAGCCGGACGCTAAGGCAGCTGGTCACTCTGTATTCTGGAAGAGGAGAGAGAGAGAGGAGGAGAGAGAGAGAGAGAGAGAGAGAGACTGGTACTCAGCTCACATTCTCCACTTTCTTCCCTTCTATTCGGCCAGAGATCCAAGCCACGCACGGTCTCACCGTGTTCCAGGTGCATCTTCCCTCCTCAACGAAACCTTCGTAGAAACACCTTCATAGACACACTCAGAGATGTTTCCATGGTGATGCTGAATCCAGTCAGGTTCACAAGGAAGATTAACCATCAGTGTCTAAGAGTCTAATAAATGTTGAAATTAATATGATATTAAAACATTTTTATGATAAATCCGATTCAGAAAAAATATATATAGCACTTACATATATTACTAAGCATATATATAGCTTACATATAAATATTGCTAAATAAATATATATTTGTATATATATTTTGCTAAACAATACTTCCATATTGAGGGAAACAACTCAATAACAGAAAAGAGTTAAGCCCTGATATAGACCTCACTATGTATAAACCTCAAAAGGATGACAGGCAGAGAGAAAAGCCAGAGAACATATTTGAGGTGTCTGACTCCACAAAATGCTTGGGGGACCTGGGGGGGGCAAATCTATAGGCAGCAAAGGGTCAGTGGCCACTTGAGGCTGGTGGTGGGGATGGAGAGGACTCCTGAAAAGGATGATGGGAAATATCCCAAAACTGGATTATGGTGATGAGAGCTCAGGTTGGTAAATCTATCAAAAATCATTGAATTATGAACCAGGATTTTACAAACCTGAAAATAAATCTCAGTAGATTATGAGAAAGAAAAGAAAGCAAGGAAGGGAGGGACAGAGGGAGAGAGAGAAAAAGAGAGAGTATTACATTTTGTATTGCTGGTATTGAGCATTCACTGGATAATTCAAGGAGGGAAATGTTAATTTCAGCTTTTGGTTCCAGGCCATCACAGTGGGGACACGCTGGGGGTAGCGTGTGGAGAGGTGCAGGTAAAGCAGGCTAGAACCAGGGACAGTGCTGAGACCACGCTTGCTCTGTAACTCCAAGCTCAGATACCACCAGTGTCAGGGGAGAGAGAGTGATTTACTTGGCTTGTGGTTCTAGAAGGGATGGTGTCCATTTGTGGTGGGAATCACATAGCAGAAGAAGTGGCTGGAGACAGAAGCAGGAGGCTGGTGCAGGTCATGACAGACATCAGAAGAGAGAGAGAAAGAGAGAGAGAGGCTTGTCTACCCAACCACAAGGTCTAATCCCTGTGGTATGCTTTCCTCCAACAAGTCTCCTCTCTTAAAGGTGCCACGACCTTCCCAAACATTGACATCTGTGAAGGATTCAAATGCATGGGCCTGGGGGGGGGGGACTCATAGTCCAAGCACGACAGGCAGGCAGCCATGATAGACAGGCGTGACCTTCAAAGGTCCACTTCTAGTGACCCCCATCTACCATCCAGTTCCCATCTCCTGAAGACCCCACAGTCCTCAAAACAGCTCCTCACACTGGGAACCGAGTCTTCAAAGCATGAGGCTTGGAGGATAGTTGAGGTTTAGACCCAAACACTGCACTGTTGGTTCCCCAAGGCCCACGGCCATCTCAGACGGCAGGAGGCCTTCAGTCCGGCATCGAGAGTCCCTAGCGCCCCTATAGTCCCCTCACTGTTCGCAAGTTCAGAGTCACTTCAGAGAACCAAGGCACACCAAGTCATGAGCCCTTGTAAAAATGAGCAACCAAAAAACAGTTGTGTACCTTAGTGTGCCAAGGCTTTGAGTAGGCATTCCCATTCCAGAGAGTGAGTCTTCTGATTGTCCACGCCCAGCTGGACGAGCCCTAAGCCCTGTAGGTGCAGGTCCAGCTGTAGGTCAGTGGTGACGTCATCTGAACTCCAGCAGGCTTGAGAAGGAGCCCGTGTGACCCCGTCCTTTGACCTCCTCGTGCCCGCTCATTTATTTTTATTTTGTTCTGTAAAAAATTGGCCTGGGACCATGGCTCAGGGATTAAAGCCTTTGTCTCATAAGCAAAAGGACCTGAGTTCGAATCCCTAGATGCCACATAAAAATGCTGGGCAGAAATGGCAGTGGCCTGAAATTCTGACTCTGAAAGGCAGAGATAGAGCAATCTAGGATTGCTGGTCGAGGGAGTCGGCATCCTTGTGTACACTTGGCCAGACATGCTGGTCTGGCAAGTAAGGATCGTCCCCCTCTCAGGTGTTATGTGGAGATGGTGTGGCCAGTGCCCTCTGTCCTGGTGTTGCTGTGAGCTCTCCTGTCAAGCTGGACTGAGAACTGTAACGGGACAATTGAAGGAGAAAATAAGCCCCCTGTTCCCTTAAGCTGTTTGGTGGTGATTTATCAGCAACCATGCAGGCTGATTGCTACAGGGGGTCTCTTGGGACCTCCCCCTTCATGGCGAAATGCTGATAGGACGAGCCCGTGCAGGTCAGGTGGACACACACATAGCTACAGCGAGCTCGGGGACACAGCGACCCTCAGGCCCTCCCTTTTAGGTCACGTCCACCATCTGCTGCTTCTCTGGACAGAAGCCCCTGGTTCCCGGCACCTCTGGAATCTACCTTAACTTCAGCTTCACTTTCTCAGCTGCACGCATAGCTGCTCAGGCACTTCATACAGGGAATCCAAACCGGCCGTTCATCTCTCAGCCTCGCAGACTGTTCTGGAAGATCTTGGTGCAAGTCTCCATGACCCCACATCTTGTGCATCCTGGATGCCCAGGTAACCAGCATTATGTGGGTGATGTGGGTTCTGCTGCCAGCTAAATTCAGATCTGGGTCTGATTGGACCTGCCTTTCAAGCTTCTGTTTTACCAAACCTGGGAAATAATTGCTAAGACTCCTGTTTGCACAGGGACAGGGAACCCCCAAAGCCCCATATCCCTGACTTTCTCTTTTCATTACTCATTCATGTGTGTGTGTGTTTGCATGAACACATGTGTGTGTGAGTGCTCACCATGCTCATGTGCATATAGTATAAACGTGTATGTGGAGGCTTTTGGACAACCCCAACTGTCGCTTATGTGCATATAACGTGTGTATGTGTTCATGTGTTTTCAGTATGTATGTGTGTGCTCATGAATGTTCCTGGGCATATGTGTGTGGAGGCCATTGGACAACCCCAGCTGTCTCTCATATGCATGTAGTATGTGTATGTTCATATGTATATAGTATGCGTATATATGTATGTTTGTGTATGTTCATGTGCATATAGTATGTGCATGTATATTTGTATGTGTATGTTCATGTGCATATAGTATGTGTATGTATGTGTATGTTCATGTGCATGTATGTATGTGCATGTTCGTGTACACATAGTATGTGTACATATGTATATGTATGTTCATGTGCATATAGTATGTTTGTATATGTTCATGCACACTCATGTGCAAATAGTATATGTGCATGTGTGTATGTTCACGTGCTCATGTGCATATATGTGTGTGTGTTATGCATGCATGCTCACGTGCACATAGCATGTATGTATATGCTCATGTGCACTCATGTGGATATATGTGTGTGTGCTCATTTATGCTTGTGGATATAGTGTGTATGTGTGTGTATGTGTGTGTGCGCGCTTGCTACGCATGCTCATGTGCATATAGTATGTATGTGTGTGTGCTATGCATGCTCATGTGCATATAGTGTGCGTGTGTGCACGTTACACATGCTCATGTGCATATAGTATGTGTGCGTGTGTGCTACGCATGCTCATGTGCATATAGTATGTGTGTATGTGCACACTACACATGCTCATGTGCATATAGTATGTGTGTGTGTGTGTGCTACGCATGCTCATGTGCATATAGTATGTGTGTATGTGCACACTACGCATGCTCATGTGCATATAGTATGTGTGTGTGTGAAGGTCATTGACCCCCCCACTATCATGCATCAGACACCACCAATTTTTCTTTTGCGACCAGGTCTCTGTCTGGCCTGGACCTAGAAGGGAGGCAGGCTGTGGAGACGTGTCATATTCAGACGTCTTCACCGGATGAGATTTAGAGCATCATCTGCCTTTGGAAATGGGCCTGATGGGTGCTGTCACATCCCACCCTGTAGAGCGTCACTGGTGGGGGGGAATGTTTGGGGCAGAGGGGGGTTCATCGGTGGTGGGGGGATGTTTTGGGGGAGGAGGTTCATCAGTGGTGGGGGGAATTTTGGGGGGTTCGATTCACTGAAGGTCCTGGTTCAGCAGGTCTGGAGTCGCTCTGAGGTTCTGGATCTTTTGAAGCCCCGCCTGCGGGAGCCCTGTGCTGCGTCTTGGTTCGGGTGAGCGGGTTGGCTATCTTCTTTTCCGTCTGCGTTCAGCATCCGAGACGCATGCAGGGAAGCCACAGGACGCGGCTGGACTCTGCATAGCTGCTTTCACAAGATTCCTTGAAGTGCCTGCTCTTTGCTTAAGAGGCTTGGTTTCCTCTCCTGGCCCTCCGTCAGTTCCTTACCCAGAAATGGCGTTTCTTGGGTGGACTCCACCTCTTCCCGGCTTAGCTGAGCACCCCTGACCCGTTGTGTGTTTTGGAGAAAGGTGGGGTTTCTGGAGTAAAGTGGGGTTTTTAAAGCTGTTCTTCTCCTGCTTACTTTCTCATTTTATGTCTTTATCTTTTTATGTGGAGAATCCTCTCTTGGTTGGGGTTGGAACTGAATGTGTGGCATTTTGCTTTTGTTGTATCTAAACAATACAAAATGTTTCCTCTACTCCCACCTCCCACCTGTAACAGTGCAAGGATTTTCAAAGTTATCTCACACCAAAGCTCATTTGCATAGAGTTAGGATTGGGTCTCCTGGAATTGTTCTTCCAAGCTATGTCTTGTACATTCCTAGGGCAGACAAGAGTTTATCCTTTATCAGTGTGTTTGCTACTTTTCTAGTCATGGTAACTGAGATCCTGACAAAGTAACTTCTGGAAGGAAGGCCTTATTTTGGCTATAGTTTGATGGGATTTGGGCCACTATGTCCGAAAGGCATAGTGGCCAAAGCTGGAGGTGTCTGGTTATACCGGGTCTCCAACAGGAAGCAGAAAGCAGAGATAGATGGATATAGTAGTCACTAGTTTTCTCTTCTTTTCTCTTCCTCCTTTTATTGCGTTTGGTCCTCCCAGCCCACGGGGCGATGTCTCCAACATTTGAAGTGTATCTTGGTTTTTCTGTTAAACCTCTCTCTTAATCACATACCCAGAGGTTATCTTCTAGATGATTCTAAATCCAGTCCAGTTGATAATGAAGACTAACCACCACGAACAAGTGTCACTTTTCTCTAGGTAACTGAGGCAACTTCAGCGCACTGATTCTGAGATGTGTGTGTGAATGTGCTGTGTGTATCTGAATGTATATGTAATGTGTCTCTGTATAGGAGTGTTCGTGTATGTGTATGAGTGTGTGTGTATGAGTATGTTATGTGGATGTGTGTGTGGATATATGAGTGTGTGTGGATATGTGAGCATATGTGTCTGAGTATACATAAATGTATGAGTGTGTGTGAATGTGTGCGTGTTCTATGCAAAAGTTCCCCAAGAGACCAGGCCACCACAGTTACTAATTATTTCCACTTCACACTGGTGACCACACCATATGAATGTCCCAACTCTGGAAAGAAAATCCAGGCGGTGCTGGTCGGATCTCTGTGCTGCAGACAGATTCACTCACACTTTGGATAGCTAGGAGGCATTTTCAAAAACTTCATTTCACCGAGACATCCCTGCTCTCTGCATACAGCTCCTGAATCTTGGCAAGCGTGTGGGGATATAATCTTGAAGCAAGATGGAGAGAGAGCATACTTCCCTGGCTGCAGAGGCTCCTCACCCTGACACTGTGCCCTGGGGGTGGGGGTCCACCCTTGTGCCGGATGAGGTGTGGCAGGCCAGGAAGTGAAGGTGAGCCAGGGGCAATGGGCGGGTCCTGCAGGTGTAAAGAGGCAGAGTTCAGGGAGCCCACCCCCTCCTGAACTGTCCCTTGCCTGGGCTAGCCACGCAGTGACCGTAGCCGGGGTGGAGCCTGTGACCCCAGGGACCAGACACAGGCAGAGAGTGGGACTCTCTTCCGTTCCTGAGACTCCTGCTGTCACAGTTCCTAGCGTGCTGCTGGTAAAATCATGACAAACCAGCTTAAGAGAATGAGGGGTTTTGTTCTGGCTTATGATTCTTGGTTACAGTTCTCAGTCCAGCTTGATGGGAGAGCTCATACCAACACTAGGGCCAAGAGAACTGGCCACACCATCTCCACATAACACCTGAGAGAGGGATGATCCTTACTTGACAGACCAGCATGTCTGGCCAAGTGTGCACAAAGATGCCGACTCTCTCAACCAGCTCCCTCCATCTTATTCACCTGCCCAGGGACTAGTCCCACCTACCTTCCTCATCAACTAGACAGTCTCGCTCTGGGTTTAACTCAACTACTAATTCTCTACAAGTGTGCCCAGAGCTCAGACCCTCAACCATCAAGGTTGAGTGATCCCCATGGAAATGGTGTGGCCAGTCCCTCGGTCCCTGGTCCCTTGGCGTTGGCATGAACTCTCCTGCCAAGTTGGACTAAGAGATATAATTGGAAAATCCTAAATCAGAATAAAACCTTTTGTTCCACAAGTTGTTTGGTTGTGACTTTATCAATGACATGCAGGTAACCTGCAAGAATACCTTTATTTTCTGCTTGTACAATAGATGATTAGACTAGTAGAGAATTTTAGAGGAACTTCTAAAGTCGAAGCCATTGTTCAAGTCTCTTAACATCTACCAAGACTGCTCTTATCTCCAGCATGTCCAGGTTACACATTTTCTTTCTCCAAAGACATTTGGAATCTTTACTGATTTAGATATGCTGATTTCTCATCACGGCATGCCTATGGGCAAGACTTTTACTTTTCTATGACCTGTCAAACAAGCTAGGCACTCCAATCTTTAGTCAGGAGCCTACAGGCTCAGCAGTCAGTTGTTGAGTTGATTGACACCTGCATATTTCTCTCCTTTCCACCAAGACCCTGAGCTGAGTGGGTTCTGCTCTGAGTAGGACTTCATGCTTCTTGATTCCCACACTTCTGATCAGGCATGGGAGGGGTCAGGTCCACAACAGAGCACAGGCGCAGGGAAGTGGGCTAATCAGTCACAGAGTGAGTGCCAACTGGTCAGTCCCGAGAGCTGATGAGAGGTTCTTTGGGACTGGATTCTTTAAAAAAATTATTGTTATTTATATGAGAGAGAGAGAGAGAATACCTTATGCAAACTTCCAGAGATTGAACTCAGGTCCTCAAATTTAGCAAGCAGATGCCTTACCCACTGAGCTGTCTCACCAGCCCCGAGCCTTTAATCGGGATTAAGGCCAAAGTGAACTCAGCACCCTACTTATAAGGAAGCAGGACCCCAGGGCATGCAGCTATGGAATTGCTCAGATCCTACCGAACCCCACAAGACAGCTGTACGTCTGTTCTTACCCATATTGGATCCAAAGTGTGGAACCTGTGTTTTCTGACAGTTTTGATTTCTTGTTCCATTCACAAAAGCTGACATTCCTTGGATATTATATTCTTATTCCTGGTCTTCCCTGGGGGCCGAGCGATCTGTGCAGACGCCTTGCTGTATAATTAGGCAGGGATGTCGTTACATTTCTTCCTGGAGCTTCTGAGGCTGAACCTACCAGCTTCTCTTACCGCTCACTCTCTCGCTCACAGGGAGAAAGAAGGCTGAGTATTCCGATCTCCCAGGAGTGTGGAGGAAGCGATGGAGGGGAAAATATCCCATTAGGCAGACAAAGTAATTCCAGAGTGCCTGCTGAGAGGGAAACAGCACTTACTGAGCATCTACTGTATGCCTGGCATAGAATTAAAAGGTTGCATTTGCTTTCCTGAGACATCGAGGTTGTTCTGAGAAGTCAGTTGTCAGTGAGGATGAGGAGTGGATTGTATCAGTGCCCTCCCAGCTGCTAGGGCTGATTTTACTCTGTGTGTGTGTGTGTGTGTGTGTGTATGGTGCATGGGTGGCATGTGTGCTTGTGTGTGTATATGGAGTATGTATACAGGTATGGTTCGAGTAATGTGAGGTGTGTGGTGTATGTATATGCTGTGTATGTGGTGCAGTGTATGGAGTGAGGTGTGTTTATTGTGTAAGAAGCGGCTTGCGTGGTGCACTGAGAGGTTTGTGCATGTATGAGTGTGTGTGTAGCATGTGATGTGTTTGTGGATTTTGTATATGTGGCATATGGGGTATAGTATGTGATGTTATATGTTGTGTATGAGGTGTATATGTATGGCATGTGTGGTGATTTTTACATGTGTGTTGTGTATATGGTATGTGAGGCATGTTGTATCTGTGACTTGTGTGGTGCAGTGAGAGGTTCACACGCGCATGCGTGTGTGTGTGTATGTGTGTGTGTGTGTATGTGTGTGTAGTGTGTGGCTGTTTGTGACATGCAGTGTGTGGTGTAGTGTGTGATGTGTGTGTATGTGTGTACTAGAGTGTACTTGAGTGTCTGCCTGTGGAGGTCCAAGGGTGACCTTGGGAATCATCCTGGATTGCTCTACCTCCTTACTGCTTCACGCTGGGGATTCCCAGGCTCCGCCTTCCAGGGCTGGAATTACAGGTGGGCTGTCACACCTGACCAGCACATTTTATGTGGGATCTGGAGTTTGAACTCAGGTCCTCTTGCCTGTGAGGCAGAAGCTTTAACCACTGAGCCACCTGCCCAGCCTGCATTGCTGTATCTTTAAGGGCTGGTGATGTTTCGGGATCCTCCTAGTGAGGGGTCAGGAGAGCCCCAGTCTTCGGAGGAGCTCTGGGCTGTCCCAGCACCCCGTGGGTTTCTCCGTGTTTATCCTTGTCATTGTTCAGCCTGGCTGTTCCCACCTCATGGCCTTTCCTCCGGGGCTTCGGGAAGGTCATCACCAGGCCTGCGTCACGGGTTCCACTGAGCATCGCCTGACAACTGGAGCGCTGTCTGTGGGGACAAAGAAAGGAAAGAGGAAGTGGAGCAATAAACACAGGTAATGCAAGTCACATTGTCTAGCCAGCCTGTAGGCGGAGGGGGGCTACTGAGAGTGTGTCCAGCAGGCCAGGGCCGCCAAGAGTGGACGCTGGTCACACGCCTGTTATCCCACAACTTGGGAGGCAGAGGTGGTAGGAGGAGAAGTTCAGGGTCTTCCTTGGCTACGCAACCAGTTTAAGGAAGTGTGTTGGGGGGAGGGGCAGGAAATGAGATCTTGACGCAAAACAAACACACAAACAAAAAGCAGAACAAATAAACAAGCAAGAGTGGGTAGTGACAAGAAAGAAAGAGCACCACCGAAGCACAGTTAAAGGGGGAGGGCGTCCAGAGAACCCCCACTGTGATTCCCACCCACAGATGCAGCTGGCGCCCACCCGGTTTCTTGGTGTTTCGACCCTGTGTGCATCTGGCTCGGCCGCTTTCTCCTCTTCCCCATCTGAAGACCCTCTCTGGTGGTCTTCTTACCCGCCTCCTTTCTTGGCCTGGCCTTTGGTTTCCCATGGGAGACCAAGTGGAAAGTGGAAATGAGACCAGACAGGATGCGGAATGGGTGGTGCTTGGCGTTGAGGTCTGAGTGGGAGGGAGGGAGGTTGGGCGGAGGCAGTGGGAGTTGCGGGAAATGTTCCTGTTGATCGATTCTAGTAAGAACTCAGGAGCCAGGGACCAGGAAGGCTCGATCCTATGAACTGAGAGCTTTTCTTTTTTTTTTTGGAGGGGGGGTGCGTTCTCCAGATTCTCAGAGCTGGCTAGGAGCAAGGTGCTCCTGAGACTTCTGCCTACTGTGCTTTTTGCTCTTCGTCCTCGAGGTGACACTGCCCAGTCAACTTTCTGACCCTCCCGGTGAGATGGGGTCTCTCAGGGGTCGGTATGTGTCCAGGTTCTGGTGTTTGGGAGTCGAAGGTTGAAACCAGAACACACATAGAGAATTAAGACAGTTTATTACAGGAGAGAAAGAACGGAACTCACAGACGTGAGTCTGTGGGGGCAAGAGAGCCCCGAAGAACTCATAGACTCCAGCCGTGAGGTACCATCAGGGGAAAGAAAGCCAAAGATGGCTGACCGGTCAGGATTTATTTATAGGGTTAGGCAAGCCCAGGAAGAATGGCTTTTCCTCATTGGTTAGCTCCAGTTTCTGCAAACTGATTGGAGCTTTTGGTCCTCTATTTCTCATTGGCCTGTTCGTATTGGGGTACCAACCCGGCTGATCTTGTGCCCGCCTCATGGTAGGGCCATACCTGCAATGGAGAACTCATCTCCACATCCTTTCATGAACTGAGGTTTTGGGGGAAGTTGGTGTCCTTATCTCTGTGGAGGATTAAAATAGGGTGTGTTCCTTCAGGGTAATCCCAACTTTAGGGGATGAACTTCGAAGACCTTCAGAGACCTTCCCAGCATGGCTGCTCTAAAACTGTCTAATTGGGACTGCAGAGACCACACAGCTAACCCTGGGCAGTGCAAATGCCCTGCAAATGTCCCGAGTCTCTTCTGAGCAGGAGCATTATAAACACATTATAAACACATAGATTATATTAAATCCGGGTGGCGAGCACATCTATAATCCCAGCACTTGGGAAGAGGAGGTAGGAGTTGGAAAGCTGAAGGTCATCCTCCACTGTACAGCGATTTCAAGGCCACACGAGATCCTGTCTCAGGAAGTAAATAGAAGGTGTATTAGTTAGGGTTTTCTAGAGTCACGGAATTCACAGAATATATATATATATATATATATATATATATATGAAATTTATTGAGTTGGCTTAGAGATATGGCCGAGGTAGTCCAACAATGGCTGCCAATAGCTAGCTGCTCAGTTCGGTAGTCAAGTGGTTGATGGCTGAAGGCTGGAGAACTCCTAGGGTCTTAGTCTAGTCGAAGGCTAGAAGGTCGAAGAAACTGGGCAGCTGGAAGGAAGAACGATTCCTAGCACAGCTGTAAGAAGGCGTCTGTTCTCCTTGGTGGCTCCTTTTTATATGATGTAGTATTGGGAGAATCCTTTGAGAGCTTTGGAGATCCTGATAGGATCTGGGGCGTGTATAGTCCTTTCAAGTAGTCTCAGTTGATCTTTTCCAGAGGTGGTCTCAGTCCAGCTTAGTTAATACCAGGGGTGTCAAGTTGACACCCAGGCTTAACTCTCACAGAAGGTAAGCCCTGAAGGGGAGCAGGGGTACAGCCTGACCTGCCTTCTGGACACGACAGGGACATTGCATCCATTCACTCACCGCAGCTGTGTGTGCTTCCACCAGACCTGCGCAAGATCTGTCCTAACCCCAGTTCACCCTGGAAGGAGAAAGATCTCGAGACACCGCCCCACCCCGAGGGACTGCTGAGGGTTAACACTGGATCGGGGGAGCAGTTGGGGAGCTACTGTCCTCATTGGGGTACCTACTGATTTATCATCCATGCTTCAGCAATTTGCTTAGGTACAGGCTAGTTCAGGCAACCCAGCCTGGATCGGCCAGGGGTGCCCCCGCCTCTGGGGAGGCGTGACCCCTCCTCCCCATATCACAGCCATTGCTGATAGTTTCATGTTTTCAGAGTGACAAGTGAAATCAGCAAGGAGAGAGGACCCGCCCTTTGCTAGGTTTTAAAATATGTTATTAATTTGTGACACACACACACACACACACACACACACACACACACACACCACCCTGACTGCCAGTGGTTGCCAGTTGGGACAGCGATTTACTTCTTCTAGAAGTCACTGGTGTCTGGGGTTATGGGGTACATGTCCTGTCCACCTGCCATTTTGACCCCAGGGGACAGTGAGATGGTTTCGTTGACTGGAGAGATGTGGGGTGAGAACAGAGACCATAAGAAAGCTTGGCACGCACAGGACTGATTCTCTCTCTGGCTGGTCATTATCATTCGTACGTGTCCAAAACAGAAAGACAGGTCCATTTCACACAATGCTCGGGAGACACAAAAGCAGGAGGCCGTTAGGGAGCAAGGTAGGTTCAGACCGATTTGCAGATCAAGAGAAATATATCTCGGGTAAATCTTCTGAACTGTCAAGAGAAGAAAATCTCCTGGGCTCAATATAACTTGGCTTGAGCAGGAATCAGAAATCAAGTCTCCCAGTAGTGTGGTGAACAAGACCAATGAAGATCGAATCTCGCTGTGGTGAGAATCATGCCCGCTTGACCAGCTCTACTGGGGATGTAGATTGATCTTCTGTTCTAACCAGAGGTATCATTTAGCCTGCGTATTGCTGATGAATTCATGACCAAACAGCTTAGGGAGTTTTATTCTTTCTTATAGTTCTGGGTTGCAGTTCTTAATCCAACTTGGCAGGAGAGCTCATGCCAACACCAGTAGCCAAAAAAAAAAAAAAAAAAAAAAAAAACTGGCCATACCAAACCCACAATCCAGAACAGAAGGGTAGGAATTAATGCTGTTTTTCAGCTTGCCAAAGATGTTGACCGTCTCACTAACTTATCCATCTGCCCAGAAAATAGCCCTACCTCTATGGGTGGGTCTTTCCACATCAATTATGCAATAAAGACAGCTTCTATTGGCTTGCCCGGAGGCCTAAATAATTCTAATCTAAATAATTCCTCCTAGGTGTGCATAGAGACGCCTGTCAAGTGTCAGGTTGATGGCTGAAACTAACTAGTGCATTAACTTTGCTGGCGTTTAATTGAGAGTAGAGCTGGAGAGAGATGGCTCAGGGATTAAGACTCTGCCTCCCAAGCAGAAGGTCCTGAGTTCAGATCCCAGGTCCCACCTAAAATGCCAGGCATGAACCAGTAGCAGCCTGTACTTCCGGCCCTGGTGGGCAGAACCTGAGAAATGTTAGAGCGAAGCAAAAAGGAGGTAGAAGCAATCCAGGATGATTCTTGAAGTCACCCTTGGGCCTCCACGGGGACACCATTGCCTTATGACACGCGCGTGCGCGCACACACACACACGAATGAATGGATAAATAAAAAAAGTTTAAAAGTGAGAGTAAAATATTTTCCTTCTGGTAGTGGCTTATGAGGTGTCTCTGACCCCCAGGAATTGCAAAGGAAATTGGTCAGGTAGGTGCATGGCTATTTTTCAGATTTTATAACTGAGAGGAAAGAATAAAGAGTTGATGATAATTGATGACCGCTTTTTCCCTGTGGAAGGACCCGTCCTTGGTTGAAGCAGGGCAGAAATGGATGTGGAGAAACTGGCCAAGAAGCTGCTACCAATCAGAAGGGGGGAGCACTGCAGAAAAAGGGGGGTTACTTAGAACTTGGGGACGTGCTGGAGGTGGGGCCAGGGACAGGAACTGTGCAGATTGACCGTCTGACTTTGGAATGCCTCTGCGTGCCACATCCAGGGTGTGGGCGGCAGGCAGGGGATTTAAGGCCACAGAGCTGGGTGGGTTCAGCGCATCCCCAGGGGTGTAGGGGTGGTATGTAGAGCTGGCACTGAAAGAAGGGTGCCAGGCCTCGTGTGGTGCCTTGCGTTTGAGAAGAGAGAGCAGCGGGGCAGAGGATGGGAGGAGAGGAAGAAATGAGGAGACCAGCTCAGAGACCAGACTGGGCGTGGGGGAAAGGGAGGGTGCAGGCCCAAAACGGAGCGGCATGCCCAGCACCGAGGACGGACTGTCCTTCTGTGGGCATCTGCAGAAGAGGGTAAAGTCCTGCCCTGCCCTGGCACAATGGACAAGCGGCCATGGGAAATTCCCTTACTCAGCTCGCACCTTGTGCACGCTGAACCTTTGATCCACCTCTGCTTTGTAAGGCACTCAACCTGAATGACTTTTCCGGACGATTGTCCCCCCCTCTGTGAACGGGAATAGAAAACTGGTTTCCACACTCCAGAGGTGTGAATTTCAAAAGCCTTTCCTGGACCTTCCTGAGCTCATGGGGTGTTTGGGAGGAGGGAATGTGGGGGGGAGGTGGAGCTCCCAGGGCACTTACAGGAGGGTGACCTACATGGGCCCCACTTTGCATTTCAAAGCACATGAGCGGACCCTTTGAGCAAGCAGGTGCTGGGCGGTCAGGTGTCCTCAGGGGACCTGGGCAGGCAGAACCGGATGAGGTTGTGAATCGCGAATGCAGCTCTGAGCGGAGCTTGGGGAACTCTGGCCTCCGCTGGCATTTCACTGCCTGGAAAGCTCACACTGTGAAAGAGGAGGAGGCGGAATCCAAAGAGGCCCCGGAGCCCACACTGACAAGTAGCAGACCGGGCCAGCTGGGGACGCACACTGGCACAAGTTGCTGCTGAGGTGCTAGTGGGGGTGCATAGCTGTCCCACGATTCCTTCTGAATGGATTCAGCTCACCCAGAACTGTGCCCCTTTCATACAAGGATGATGTTTAAGTGGAATCAGGCGTGGTAGCTCACTCCTGTCACCCCGATACTCAAAGGATCAGAAGCTCAAGGTCAGCCTCCCGCACATGGTGAGTTTGAGGCCAGCCTGAGTCACATGAGACCTTTGCTCAGAAAAAAGTCTTTCTCACACTAAAATCACACATCTGATTGCATATTTATATACGTGATCTGCATATAGTGGAAAATATAAAAGTTATTATACATATATATCAATATATAATTCTGTACCTATTTACAGTGGTGGAATCTAGGGTCTCACATATGGTAGGCAAAGGCTATAGCCCTGTTAATTCCTTGGCCCGCATTCATATTTTTAATTTCTGTGGTAAAATAGCTTTGGCTAGTAGGCATAGAATTTTGCATCTTAAAACATTTCATGCACGTGCACTCACATGCCTTCACACACACACACATGTACACACATGGAAACGCGTACTTGCATGCACATACCCACACATACATGCACACACATACAGACACATACATGTACACACATGCGCACATGGAAACATACATGCATATACACAGACATGTATGCACACAAGGCATGCACATACATACACATGGAAACACATGCATGCATGCCCATATATATGCATATACATATAGACACAGACTCATGCATGCACGAGTGTGCATGCACACACAGGCACACGTGGAAACAGTACATGCATACATACCCACAGATACATGCATACACATACAGACACAGACACACATGCACACACGTGCATGTACGTGCATGCACAGGCACCCATGGAAACACATACATGCGTGCACACACCCACAAATGCATGCATGCTACAGACACACAGACACACGCATGCATGCTTCAGCTGGAGCGCCGTTATTTCTCAGCCTGACTATTGATGGCATGCTGTGTGCCCAGGCTGCCCCAGCCTCCTGGCACGCTGTCTCTCCCTCTGCTGGCCCACTGCCATCCTCTCTCACTGCATCAGTGAATCGTCCCCAGTGCAGTGGCACTGGGTGCTTCAGGAAGACAGGGGCCATGCAGCCCACACATTCCCCGTGACGCTGGGCATCTCAGCCTTGTGCCGGAGACAGAAGGGGGCAGGCAGAGCGCTCGCAGGAGCAACGTGTCCCTTTCAATCTGAGAAATATGTTAAGTGGAGAGCTGCAGAAAAGGGTCAGGGGAAAAAAAATAAAAACCTGGGCAGTCAACCTTTTTAATATTCTCAACACCGCAGTTACAAAATTATGAAGCTTGAAAGGCTGACCTGGAGGGGCCATTTAGTTCAGTCCCCAGCCTCCAGGTGGGGCGGAACATGAATGATTTGAGACAGTTGGCTGTAAGCATAGGATTTCAAGGGCCTCCGGGGAAAAGGCCACAGCTTTCCTTGTGACGGGGCTGGAGACCTCGTGGCTCCCACTGAGATGTGCCTGCCCACAGCTGTCAGCTCTGGCAGGACCTGTGGGCGTGGCCCGCACTTTCCACAGCGCTTGGCCTTGACGAAGGCGACTCCTCTTTACTGCTCTCAGTTTAGCTGTGCATCACTCTGCAGCCCTGAATTCACAGCAGAGGGGCTTCAGCTTGGCTTCTGCTTAGACCATCTCCCAGGGCTGGGGCGATGGCTACAGTCACTTAAGTGCTTGCTGCGTAAGTGTGAAGTTCTGAGTTCGAGTCCCAACATAGCTGTCAGAATTTGTAATCTCAGCGCTGGGGAGGTGGAGACAGGATGGTGCTCAGGGTTTGCGGCCAAAGAGGATAGTGGACCAGGACAAGTTCTGGGCTTACTGAGAGACCCTGATTCAAAAAATAAGATGGAGCATTATTGACAGAGGAAGATACCCAAGATAGACTTTCATCTCCCTCCTACATACATGCACAGAGACACACGTGCACATGCATGCACACATGCTGAGGCATCCATGCACAAATGCAATCAATCAGTCAATCAACCATCTACACAGGGAGAAGGACCTGTCAGGATTCACTTCTGTAGACTCAGAAATTGTGGCTTTGACTTCTTCTCTGTCTGGTGTTCGCTCCCACGCCTTGCTGTGTCTTTTTAGGCACGTTGCTGTGTACTTAGTCATCTGGAGACATCTCGGGAAATGAAAGCATTTTCCATCTCCGCACAGGAGATGGGGTACTCGGGGTGCTGTCTGAGGGGACTTCTTCCTGGCCCGCCCCATCGGGTGCCGGCTGAGCTGGGGGGCGGGTATTTAAGCTGAGCATCCCCGGGGCCAGCACTTCGCCTCTTTCTCAGGCTGATCTACTAAGTCGGCGCATCCGCTCAGTGCCATGACTGCTTTTCCCACAACCGGCATAACCATTTTCTTCTGCTCTGGGCACCTACATAGTTTTCAGTTAAAAAAGAAAACTGAGGGGGGCTGGAGAGGTGGCTCAGGGGTTAAGCCTCTGCCTTGCAGGCGGAAGGTCCTGAGTTCGGATCCTAGACCCTACGTATAGACACCAGGTGGAAGTGGAAGTGGGGGCAGCCTGCATTTCTGGTCCTGGTAGGGCGGAGCCTGTGAATCCCAGGGCAGAGTAAACAAGGAGGAGGTGGAGGCGTCCATGGTGGTTCCCGAATTCACCCATGGTTCTACACACACACACACACACACACACACACTTGAATAAATAATAATAATAATAATAAAAAAGAAAACTGAAAACAGTCATGCGACCAGCCGTGCCCATTCGTGGGCATTTACCCAAAGGACTGTATGGCCTGGCACAGAGGTACCTGCATACTGGTGTCGACTGCTGTGCTGTTCGTGGTGACCAAGACGAGGGGTCAGTCTAGATGTAGATGAATGCGTGGCACACACGCCATGTAGGGAAAAGAGAAACTCCAACGTTGGCAGGGAAATGGATGCCACTGGAAGTTATTATCTTAAGTCCAGTATCTCAGACTCAGACAAATGCCATTTGTGTCTTTTAGACTGGAGTTGTGTGTGTGTGTGTGTGTGTGTGTGTGTGTGTGTGTGTGTGTGTGTATGTGTGTAGACTAGGAAACTAGAAAGAGGACCATGAGAGGGAAGAGATCTTGGGCTCAGGGGTTAAGCCTCTGCCTCATAAACAGAAGGTCCTGAGTTTGAATCCTGGATGCCACATAAAAATGCCAGATCGACATGGCGGCAGCCTATACTTCTGGTCCTGGAAGGTGGAGTCTGGGAAACTCCGGAGCAAATCAAACAGAAGGTGGAAGCAATCCAGGGTGATTCCTGAAGTCACCATTGGGCCTCCACAGGGACACACTGTGCTCTTTGATACAAATTAGACACACACAGAGACAGGCACAGACGCACATGCAAAAATTATAAAATTAAAAAAGGGGAGAAAAAGAGAGCCGCAACCCACGTAAAATGAAACCAGAAGGGGGAGGGGCTGGAAGAACGAGGAAGGGACCAGTGGGAAGAGGGTGGGGGATCAGGGAGGAGAGTAGAGGACACAGGATTGTGTAAACCCCACAACGAAACCTGTTACTTTGGCACACGCACAGTGCATACGACACCCCACGCAACAAACCCCACAGGAAGCCCCGCTTGTTCCTTCCTACTGGTTCTTCCCTGGTTGGCTCCTCGGCTGCTGGTCCCTTGAGTGGGTTCTGAGCTGAGTGCTTTGGGGGCTTTGGACTCAGAAGACCCAGGGCTGTTCCTTGGGGACCCCTGGCATCAGGTCACTGAGGGCATCTGGGGGGTAAGGGATGCCCCCTGGGGGAGCAGCTCCAGTCCAGCCTTCAGGGGTACGCCCCAGGCAAGGGGGGCCTGAGGATTCTTAGAGACCGCGGCCAGGTTTTAAATGGAGGAGACAGAGCTCGACACACTCTTTCTGGCCTAGATAGAGAAAAAGTGAACTCTCCAAGCCGAGGAAAACAGAGAGAGAGGAGGTGGCGCGGGCTCTCAGAAGCAGCCTTCAGATATGCCGAGCCTAGAGGCAAGTAGCAGAAGAGGGGAGAAGGGCTTTCCTGAGGTGAAAACACACTGCTCCCCCTGGATGGACGAGGGTGACGCTTAGATGTCCAGAGTGACACTGGCAGAGTCCCCGCCCAAGGACACACGGTCACTGGAAGATGAATCGGCAACCGCCTGTGGCAGAAACTGAAATAGGCTGCGCGTTCTCTCAGAGAGGCAGAGAGCGGCTAAGGATGGTGCTAAAGAAAAGTGCAGGCAAATTACCAATCAGCGTTACATCGCTGTAAGCAAATACCTGACACGCGTTACCTTGACGTAGAAAGGTTAATTTGAAGGTACACGCCCAGGATTGGGTGGTGCCTGCTGGTTAGGGTGTCTGGTGGCTGTGTGTGTGGGTTGGCGTTCTCGCATCTCTAGCTGGAAGGAATGGAGAAGAAGGAAGGGAGGCAAGGGGAGGGGACAGTTGATCTGAGGACCCCCTCAGAGGACACATCTTCAGTGACCCTAGGGACTTCACCTGTAAAGGTTCCATGACCTACACTGTCAACTTGGAGCCCCATGTATGTACACATGTGTGCTCATGTGCGTGCATGTGTGTACATGTGTGCCAATGCACATGCATTCATGTGTATGTGTGCTGTGTGTTCATGTGTGTAGATGTATGTGTGTGCATGTGTGTTCAGTGTGCAGGTGTACTCTGTGCTTATGTGTGTCAATGCACGTGTGTTCAAGTCCCTCTGCTTGCGAGGCAAGCACTTTACCGACTGAGCCGTCTCCCCAGCCCCTGGTGATCCTTTCTCCAGGTGTTGCTGGTCGTCTGCTGCGTTGGCTCCAGGAACGTCCATCCTCAGGAAGTACGCCGTGACTCCTCCCCGAGAGCTGCTTTCAGCTCTACCTTCCAGGGCTTTTCTTTCTCTCTCTGTCTTTCTTTCTTTTCTGCCTTTCTTTTTTTTAAATTTAAACTTCATTCATTCATTCAGTGTGTGTGTGTGTGTGTGTGTGTGTGTGTGTGTGTGTATCAGAGGGCACTGTGTGTCCCTGTGGAGGTCCAAGGGTGACTTCAGGAATCATCCTGGATTGGTTCTACTTCCTTTTTGCTTTGCACTGGGATTTCCCAGACTCTGCCCACAGGGCCAGAAGTTTAGACTATTTCCACCTGGTATTTTTATATGAGACCTGGGATCTGAACTCAGGACCTTCTGCTTCCAGACAGAGTCTTAACCCCTGAGCCATCTCTCCAGCCCCTCCACACCTACATTTTATGCATGGAGGTGGCATGATATGTTGTGAGACAGTCGTCAGACACAAGCAAATTAAGGGAGAGAGGGAGATTTATTTGGCTGGATCTAGAGCAGATATAGTCTATTATGATGGTAATTGCATAGTAGAAGGGATGGCTGGAGACAGGAGCAGGAGGCCAATTCAGGTCACGGCAGGCATTGGGAGACAGAGAGAGAGAGAGAAAGAGAGAGAGAGAGAGCAGGATTGAACTACCAAACCTCAAGGTCCACCTCATGACGTGCCTTCCTCCAGCAAGGCTCTGGCACTTATAGGTACCTCTGCCTTCAAAGGATTCAACACACCAGCCTGAGCGGGGGGAACTCGCATTCAGACCATGGCAATGAGGAACCAGGATAAAGGAGTAGCGGAAACCTCTTTGGGGAGAACTGAAGACTTGTGACGCTCCCCGCACCCCACCGTAAGCCGAGAGAGGGATTCTCCTGGAGAATCTTGGTTCTCGCAGAGAACACTGCTGTTCTGATGGACACAGGAAGGTGCCCACGTGACTGACTGATGCCTAGAAGTATCTGAAGCCCGGGAACAAGGGGTGCCGTCCGTTGGGGTGGGAGGAAAGCAGTCTTGGGAAAATGGCTGGGGCTGGGCTGACCTCAAAGCCCCGTGCTTGGTGTAGTTTCAACTTCGCTGGTTCCCTGGTGGTCCCCACAGTGCTCCTGGGATGCCCAATGCGGGTCCATCCTTAAAGTGGATATGGGAACCCTAGCCACTTCCTGTCTTTCTTGTCACTTCCTGTCTGCCTTGATGTGAACATGTTCCTCTGCTATGTGCTTCTGCCATGGCACGTCGTGTCACCACAGGGCCAGAGCCATGAGACCAAAGAACGGTGGATTGAAACGTCTGAAGTCAGGAGCCCCCCATAAACCTTTCCTCTTTAGAAGTTGCTGATTTCAGGTGCTTGATCACAGTTGCGGAACATTAACGAGCACACTACCCTGAAAGGTTAGCTTGTACCAACGAGGAAAGTCAGAAGCAAGGATCTAGGGTTAGCTAGAATATAGTAGAAGACCTTCAGCTGGGGAATCCCCACATCTATCAACCCCAAAAGAGAGGAAAAGTATCTGCTTCTCCCCCAGGATGACGCATCAACTTAAGATTGACATGAGTAAGTAAGACATCTTGCTTTCCTTTCCTCCTCCACTTGCTGCTATAGGCTGAGCAGGAAACACAGTGAGGAAGTAAATAAAACCTAGAAGATGGGGGCTGGAGAGGTGGCTCAGGGGTTAAGCCTCTGCCTTGCAGGCGGAAGGTCCTGAGTTCGGATCCTAGACCCCACGTATAGACGCCGGTCGGAAGCGGGGGCGGCCTGCGTTTCTGGTCCTGGTAGGGCGGAGCCTGTGAATCCCGGGGCAGAGTAAACAAGGAGGAGGCGGTCCATGGTGGTTCCCGAATTCGTCCATGGTTCTACACACACGTATACACGCACACACACACACATACACGCGCACAATTGAATAAATAATAATAATAATAAAAAAACCTAGAAGATGAAGACATCTCCCTGCCCCCCACTTTCTTCTCCCATCTTCAGTCTCAGGCTTCTGAGCTCAGACCAGATGGAAAGTTTTAAATTAAATGAGCTTAAAAGTTCCCACTCAGATTTTATTAAACATTTTAATACCACCAAGAGAGACTGTTATTTAGTTTTAATACTTTAGAGTGGTTGAAAAGACTCAGGGATCTGTTTCAAATATCATCCAATCAGGGAAACGCACGGCTTTGGTTTTGCATCCTCCACTCACTCTCTCTGGGTAGTTAAACGCGTTGCTCGTGGCGGGGATGGACGTCTGCATGACACGTGGATCCTTATCGGCTTTGACAGAATTTCCTTAGGACTGGCGTCCAGATGTGGAGCAGCTGTTCAGAAGTTGTAATATCTCGATGGGCGTTTGAGAAATAATGTCACACTAGTGACCCGCAGGCTTTGCCCATGGAGATTACCACTGGCAACGTTGGAGCTTTTCTTTCCTTTTTCTTGACAGCATCCCACTGAATCCAAGCTGGTCTTGAACTCCTTACCGAGCCAAGGATGATCTTGACTTTCTGGTCCTCCTGACTCCACTACAGTTTGCACCACCGCTAGAGGTCTACGTGATCCTGGGGATCAGGGCCAAGGTGCATGTTGGGTACCCAAGCTTCCAACTGAGCTACAGCCCCCGGGCCTCCTGCACCTCCAAATACTTTTAAATCTTTTACTTATTAGAGACAGACAGACAGACAGGCGGGCAGAGGTAGACACACACGCCATGGTACAGAGGTAGAAGTCAGAAGACACCTTTCAGAAGTCAGTTCTATCTTTCTACCATGAGGGCTCGAGGGCTTCTGGGGATTCGAACTCAGGTCACCAGGTTTGCACACAGGCACCTTACCTGCTGAACCGCTGCACCAACCCCCCTCTGCAGCTTTCACTCTACCATCATCACCCTTGAGATGTTCAAGCCAGAGTCACAACAGTGCAGCACAGAAGACGGAGCGGAGCTCCGTGCTCCTCCTTTTCTCTTTGTTCTCATGACTGGATGATTATGATATTTAGCAAAAAATAAAAAGCATAAAAATGCATGTGGATTATATTTTGTGAAACCATACTAAGATGACATGGTGCACGTTTACAGTCATTTTGTTGGATCTTTTTTTAATTATTATTTTATTTTTCTAGTGTTGGAAGCATACTGAGTACTTATCCCTGCTTCTCTCCATGCCCCCTCCTTTCCCTGCATGTTTTTTTTTTTATCCGCACACAAAGATCTGCCTTATGTCGTGCAATCATGTTGTGTGGTGTGTGTCCCACAAAGATACCCGTGCCAGAGACAGGCTACCAAGGATATGATGTAGTCAAACATGGAGAGATGCTTTGTCCTTTGGAGACTCGACTCTTGGAAGGGATTACTCCACGTTTGTGGGACCCCATTAGTTCCAATAGGAATTTTTGCTTATTGTGTATGTATGTACTTGTTTATTTATAAAAGGAATAAGTCTGGCTTTCCCCCATGGTCCGACTTTCTGTGCTGCTGTGACATCGCGCTCCTTCCCACAAAGGTTGGGACAACTATTCTTCAGTCCTCGAGAGAGCGGAGGACACACTGTCGCTGATCTCTTGAACCTTCAGCTTCTTTTCTTTGTAATGTACTCAGGTCTTTTGTCACAGTAGTACAAAGAAGACCAAGACGGGAAGACAATGTGGAGGGACATTGTCATGGTTACGCACAGGTGTCGGACACTTGAGGGTTTGAGCTCTGAGAACATTTGTGAGAATTAGTGGTTAAGCCCAGAGCAAACCTGCAGGAGATTGTCTAGCTGATGGGGAAGACCCAGCCCATGGTGGGTGGGACTAGGCCCCGGACAGGTGAATAAAATGCAGAGAGCTGGTTGAGGAAGTCGGCATCCTTGTGTACACTTGGCCAGACGTGCTGGTCTGGCAAGTAAGGATCGTCCCCCTTCCAGCCGTTATGTGGAGATAAAAGAAAGCAAATCAAGAGGACACTTGAGCCTGTGTGCCTGTGGGGGCCTAGGACAACTGTGGTACTCATCCTGGCTTGCTCTACCTTGCCACCATTTCCCCCTGACATTTATTCTTTCATGGATCTGGGGATGTGAACACAGGTCTTCTTGCTTGTGAGGCTCCAACCCCTGGGCCGTGTCCCTAGCCCAGCTTTGTTCATCTTTGAGATAAAGGTCCTGCTCTTCTCATTTCGATTCTGCTCTTCCTGGGGAGTCAAGATGAGCTAGACACGACATCTCCTTTGTGTCCAAAGAGGCTCTATGGGGGGAGTTTCCAGCCCCCGCTTTCTGAGTTTGAGTCTTTTCTCTTTTCTCTTCCCACAAGAGGGGCCACATAACTTCTGCTTGCGGCTCTGGCCGGCTTCTCTTCCTTTTTCTTAAACACACGTATGCTTGGAATCTTGTGTGGTTCCCCTGCCTTCGAGTCCTTTCCCTGCAGCCTCACTTCCCTGATTTTTCTGTTTCCTGTCAGTCTGTTTCTGACATTTTGGAAAATCAATATTTACACTACCTGGGTCTACGCTTAATTTATATAAAGTGGCCCCTGTCATATACACTTGAAGAAATGACCTATTTTGTCACACGCCATTTAACAAGTTTTTTTTTTTTCTTCTTCACAGTGACTTTCTCTCAATGAGATAGGTATTTATAGCAGAAAGCAGCCTTCTTTTAAAATCTGGGGCTGGGGAGATGGTGCAGGGATTAAAGCAAGTCAAAGGACCTGGGTTCGGATCTCCAGATCTCGTGCGCAATGTAGGGTAGAAATGGCAGGGGCCTGTAATTCCAGCCCTGAAAGGCAGAATGTGGAAAACCCCAGAGCAAAGCAATATGGGGGTAGAGCAATCCAGGGTGCTTCCCTGATGTCACGCTTAGGCCTCCAACGTACACACACTCGAGTACTCTTGTACACACACACACACACACACACACACACACACACACACACACACACACACGGTTATAATACAAAGCCTTGGGAAGAATACTTTGGAAACTCATACTTCTTGTCGTTTCCTGGGCTATTTTATGTCCCGTGAGGTTTCGTTCCACACAAGTGACATCTGCAGCTCTCTGGGGACTGTACCCTTTCCTTAAACATCAGGCAAATCAGCGTTTTCCTTGCACGTTGGAACGAAACCAAACCTCGGAATCCCTTCGCTGTGTTCCAAGATTCCCAATGACCTGAACTTCAACAGTATGAGAGTCCATCAGTTTCTGCCTCCAAGGTTTCTGCCAGAACACGGCGCCTTCTAACTGATACACAGCCACAACACAACTGTGACGTGCGTTAGAGCAACAGCTGGCTGGAGATTCCAGACTCGGCTGCTGGTGTCGCAAACTTGCTGATACTTTTAGGAAAGGGTGCTGTTTTGTGATGTGTATCTGAGTGCTGCATGTGTGTGTAGGGGTACACGTGTGTGCATATGTACGTGTGTGATGTGTATTCATGCATATACGTGGGGGTCTTTGGGTGTCGCTTCCCCCCTTCCTCTCTTGTTGGAGATGAGGCTCCGTCACTGCTCTGTGGAAGCCAGGCTGGCTGACCCGGGAGCCTCCGAAAGTCTCAGATCTCTGGTCTACTGTGGTTACCCTGCGTGTTGCTGATAAATCCACGGCCAGACACCCTGGGGGAACAAAGGGCTTTATTTTTGCCTACCAGTCTCCACTACGGTTCATAATGCAGCTGGACAGGACAGCTCACATGAGCACCAGGAGCCAAGGAACTGGGCAAGTCATATCTACAGGATTAGCTCAGAGAGGGGCAAATGCCCTGTTGATATGAACTCTCCTGCCAAGCTGGACTGTGAAACTTTAACCAGATTTTAAGCAAGAATAAAACCCGTTGTTCTCCTAAGTTCCTTGGGTCCTGTGTTCATTCAGCAAAGTCAAGAATAATTGCAGTATGTGTGTGTGTGTGGGGGTGTGTGTGTGTGTGCGTGGGTGCGTGTGTGTGTGACATAAGTACATGTGGAGGATGCAAAAAACTTGGCAACAGGGAAGGGTTTCTGAATGTACAATGTCCAACCATGAGTTCAGAAACAAGTGTGTAAGATTCACCAACGCTGGGACTTTATTGCAGCCTTGACTCTGAACACGTGACATGCAGCACTGCACTGTGCGTGTCGTCACACATGTGGTGCTGTGGCCCGAAATACCTCAGCTCACATGCAAGAGTACCGGATTGGGGGCCCACAAGATGGCTCGGTGGGAAAAGGTGCCGATGGCACAAGCCTGGTGACCGGAGTTCAGTCCCCTGAACCCGCATGGCAGAAGAAGGAACTGAGTCATGAAAGTTGTCCTTTGACCTCTACCAGCACCATGTAGTACACATAGACACACACACACACTCACACCCTCACACACACACAGAAAGAGAGAGAAATGCAGAAGCAAACGAAGAGTATGCTGTAAATTGAGCCATACATTGAAGGTTTTCTGCCTTCATAAAACAACAATCTTGATTCTTGATTCTTGTGTTCTCTGAATTGCAACATGGTTCTACTCTTAGAGAAATGGTGGTGAACATTCTGGAAAACAAAGGCTTGATATTTTCCTCCCGTCACTCCTCAGTGTGTGTCAGATTGTTACATCTTTGCATTGTGTTTGCCAGACAAACAATTCCTTCCAACTCCTGAGTACAAAGTTTCTTTTCCCCTTTGTCTTCAGTCAAGGGTAAAATTAGGCGTACCTCAAGGAATTATCTTCAAATAAATTTCTTCATGAGTTGTTATCAGGAATAATCTGGGTTCACTATCAGGAATTTCTACTTGACCCGTGCACATATGCTATACAGCTGGTGCTCTAGGGTCATGTGACCATCTTATGCATGAAAAGGAGTTGTGAGCGGAAGTTCTCTGGTCTGGGCAGACATGCAAGGGAGAAAGTTCGTGAAAGCCAGGAGAGGCGCGTACTGTACCTGCTCCTGTCTGATGAGGAGGAAGGCTCTGCTCTCGAGAGGGTGTTTTAGTTTCGTTACATGTTGCTGTGACCAAATACCTGAGCCGAACACCTTACAGGACAAAGGAGTTTCTTGGCTCACAGTTCCATGTGGCTGTCCAGTGTGGCTGTGAGAAAACACCCAAAGTTAAGCAATTTAAGGGAGAAAAGGAGATTGATTTCAGCTTATGGCTCCAGAGGAGAGAGACCGTCTTTCGTGGCGGATGTGGCGCGGCTGGAGGCAGAAGTGGGAGGAGGTTTAGGTCACATCCATCCATCCCGGAGCCTGAGCACTTTAAACTACCTGCTGCAAAAGCAGACTTCTCTAGAAGGTAGGGTGGGACCAACCCACCCCCAGCAAGGCTCCACCTCTCAAAGGTGCCATGACCTTCCCAAACGCAGGAGACTGTGGGGGACGCATTTCACGCCATGACAGCAAAGGTGTTGCGGCAGCAGGAGCCAGAAGTGGCAGGTCACATACACCCCATCTACACAGGAACAGAAGGTCAAGACCCGTGCATGCAAGCTTGCTGGCTCTCTCGCCTGTCCATCATCCGCAGGACCCGTGCATGCAAGCTTGCTGGTTTGCTCGCCTGCCGGTCAGCCTAAGGGAGGGTCCAGCCCACAAGACAGTCCCTCATGGGCAGGCCCAGAGGCCAACGGTAATCCATAGAATTCCTCTCGGGTGGGGTCAGCTTGACAGTCTCTATTAACCCTTACAGGGGAGAACTCACCGATCTCAGCGAGGGGCTGGCCTCAGAGGGGTCTGGGTTTGGGAAATGATGGGAAGGATTCTAGAGACAGACTGACCCGAAAGAGGAGGGAGGTCCTCTAGACTTGATTTGAAGATTAGCCTGAGCATCTTTTGATTGGTCCTGGTATGAAAGTAGGGGACCATGATAGGAAGCTTGACGTCCCGGGTAGAGTCCAGACAGTTCTGTACTGATGGCTTGTGTGTTTGCAGCTTGACTCTTTCCTGGACTGACCGCTGCAGGGTCACGAAGCAGTGTTCTGCAGTGATCTCTTACCAGGTGCTGGGGTGAACTCCTGAGGGTGTCCTGTCGTGGATTCAAAAACGACACAGTGATTATAGACCGGAGGCGGAAGTTTCCTGTGTCCTGTGGAAAGCCGCCAGGAAAATGTGTAGAATCAGGACCCCCCCCCCACCTGGAAGGAAGGTGCAGGGCAACATAAGCAGGCTAGCAGAGGGCCGGGCAAGATAAAAATAAATGGAGGTCAGTCCTGAGTTGTCTATCGATCCGATGAGGTGAAGCCTCAAGAGTTTAAGCAACTCAGGAAGGGAAGATGGACGGGGTTTGCCTGAATGTCAGATGCCTTGCGAAAGTGCTGACTCTCCAATCGGTACCAGATACTCAAGAGAACCCCAAAGGGCAAACTTTAAAGTGGGTTGGAAAGACAGATGTCTGGACTCTGCAAAGCAACAAGGAAAACCAACGGAAGGCAGGAAGGAAGGGGTCAGGTCTGCCAGCAGTGGTCACGCCACTCTCAGTGGGAATGGGAGGGAGTGGACCATGGGGATCTCAGCTAAGCTTTAGTGGATAGGGCAGCAGTCTGCAATCCTGGCCCTGGAAGGTGGAGCCTGGGAAACCCCAGAGCAAAGCAGTAAGGAGGTAGAACAATCTAGGGTGATTCCCAATGTCGCCCTTGGGTGTCCACAGGCACACACACTCGAGTGTCCTCTTGGACACATGCACATACACACATGCATGCACACATATGTAAAAAAGCATGGAGACAAGGTGTAATGGTTACTCTTAACTGTTGCTGTGAGAGAGCACCCAAAGTCAAACAACTTATGGGAGAAAGGGAGATTTATTCAATTTATAGTTCCAGAGGGGAGATAGATACAGTCTCTCAAGGTGGCAGCGGAAGTGGCATGGCTGGCTGGCTGACGCTGGCAGGCAGGCTAAGTCACAGCAGACCTCCACATGGTGGCTGGAGCATTCCTGGAACATCTCTCCTGTTCCACTCTGTATTTTGTTCTGTGGCTTTTATATAGCCCATTACTGGGAGGTTCCTATGAGATCTAGAGAGGTTCCGATGGGATCTGGGGCTGGTATAATCCCTTCAGGTGGTCTCAGCTGATCTTAGTTAATACCAGGTGTGTCAAGTTGACACTCAGGATTCATTATCACGCAAGGTCTGTATGCTTGTGTGTTATGCGCATGATTGTGTGTGTGTGCACACAGGTGTGGTGTATGTATGTGGGTTCATGTGTATGTATGTACATGTGTATGAAAACATGTAGAGGCCAGAGGTTGCCTGACATTGGGTGTCATTTTCCAATCACCATCTATATTTTTAATTAATTAATTATTAGTGTGTGTGTAAGTCCATGTATTCCAGTGTCCATACGGAGGTCACAGGACTCCTGGTGGAAGCCAGTCTTCTCCTACCAACAGGTGCGTTCCAGATACTGAACTCAGGTCTTCAAATTTGGCGGCAAGCGCCTGTACGCTGAGCTCTCGTTGGGCCTCGTGTTAGCGCCTCACCTGGAAAGGAGATGCCCACGCGCTGTGTTCCTGCTCCGTAGGACCACAGCATGTAGTCGGCTTGGGATGAACCCCACCCCCCTCTCATCACCCGCCTAGCGGTCTTCACCTGTCACCTAGAATCACCCTGTGGCTAATGCTTTGCCACTTGAACCTGCAAAATAAAACGTCCTTTCTTCGCAGAAAAGTTGTAGTGCAATACAGACAAGGGCAAGAACAAGATAAAACTGGCCCAGGCGCCTAGTTCTGAAGCCAGGTTCCCCGGGGAGGAATGGTAGCAAGCAGCGTGACTCACATGCTGACAGAGAAACCAGGGCTGCGCACCGCGCGTCCTCCACCACTAACGAGGCTGGAATCTTGTTAGGACTGATGAATTCTGAGTCCCTTCTGCTTCGTTACATGTATCCTGTCACCCTTATTTTGTTTCTAGCAATATTACAAGCATATTGAGTAATTATCTCTACCCCCTTTTTCTGCCTCCCTCCCTCCCTTTCCTCCTTCCCTCCCTCCCTCCTCTCTGTTTATCAGTCCATCCCACTCCCTCCCACCTTCCTGTTTGTCTGCTTCCGTGGGTCCCAGAGTTCCCTCTGGATCGTCTGCTCTAGTAGGGTTTCAGGCCTCTAAACTTTATTTATTTATTATTTGTGTGTGTGTGTGCGTGCACGCACACAATTTTGTTTCACATACATGAAAATTTAAACAAGCATCCACTCCATTGGAGAGAAAATGTGGTTATTTATTTTATTTTGAGTCATCTTGATTAACATGATTTCCAATTCTACCCCTTTCCCTGAAAATATCCTGAGTTTGCTATACTGTTGAGTGAAATATAAGACTTTCTTCTCTTGGGGTGACTTTCAACTCTCTAAATAGCACTATTGTGCTTGGCTGAATATATCTTTACAATATAGACAATATCATATCACTACATTTTGGACTTTAAGGAATCACACCACATCTTGGAGCTGGTTTTATAGGTTCTTGTGGAATTGCTTATGATGACTAAAATGTTTACATTCTGTGGATGTTTCAACTTCTTTAATCATCTCTGATTTGAGTGGCTTCCTTTTTTTTTTGCCATTAAGAGCAGTGTTGAGGTAAATATCTTCTGTATATGTCTTTGTACATATACATGATTGAGAGTCCACAGAGTAAATCCTACAAGTTGATTCATGTACTTTTAATTTGGTTTGAACTCTTGAATATGGAAAGTTCTAGGCATCAGGAGGATTATATCTGCAAGGTAAATTCCTCCAGTTTATTATTCGTTTATCACTATTTAGTTTCAACTCACATTACATGTTTGGACACCTTTTGATAACATTAGGAAGCACAAGTAGTCAGAATGGAAGAATGTGAGTCCTCAAGTAAATTCTGATGTGTATTCTTATTTTAGTTTTCTTGTGGTTTCAGTTTCCCATGGTCAGCTCTGGTCCAACACTGTTCATGGAAAATTCTAGAAATTAACTATGTGTGTTTTAAGTTGTGTGCTGCTTTGAGTGAGGAAGTCTTTGCTAGCATGAGGTCTCCATATGCCCACCCTTCCACTCTTTACAGCCAACCAGCTGTGAGATTCGTGCCGATGCTATCACAGCTCTTGGGTTTAAACAGCTTCCATTTCACTTAATAATGGCCCCAAAGTGGAAAAGTTGTAGTGCTGTGATTTGGAGGCTAACGAGAAGCCATTGTGCATTTGCTTCCATTGGAAACGTGAGAATTTATCTTGAATATGTGTGTAGAGGAAAAGTCATAGTGCACTTAAAGCTTGATGCTAAGGTTTTAGGTACCTGGTGGGGGTCTTGGAACATTTCTATAATGGTTACTCTTAACTATTGCTGTGAGAGAACAGCCAAAGCCGAACAACGTAAGGGAGATTTATTCAACCTACAGTTCCAAGGGGGAAAACAATTTCACGACGGAAGTGGCATGGCTAGCCGGCTGAAGCTGGAGACAGGCTACGTCACACCTATCAGAGAGGCTGAGGCTGGATTCTGGAAGATTCTCAGTCTTCTGTTCCCTGGCTCCTTTCATCTGATCCACTACTGGGAGGTTCCAATGGGATCTATGGAGGTTCTGATGGGATGGATCTAGGGCTGATCTTCGTATTGTCCAGATAATCTCTTCAGGTGGTCTCAGCTGATCTTAGTTAATGCCAAGGTGTGTAACAATATTCCTTGCAGATGAGACTAATATGTGTATGTATGTGTGTGTATGTGTATGCTCATGCTGTGTATAATATATGTGTGTATGCTTGTGTATTTGTGTATTTTTGCATGAATGTATATATGTATGTATGTGGTGTATTCTTGTGTGCATATTTGTATGTATGTGTATGTATGCATATTTATTTGTATATGCATGCGTATGTGCATATGTGTGTATATTTATGTGTGTATATGTGTGTATTAGTGTATTTGTATATATGTGTCTATTTGTGTTTTTGCATAAATACTCATATACAGGTACTACTTTGACAATGTTTGCTGAATTCTTCATCCATGTTTCTAACTAAGTTATCTCACTAAAAAGCTAACAAAGATTTGAATGTAGCAAATGCTTACAGTGTACTAAACCACTAAATCAGGATGTAGGGCGTTTTCCTTAACCCTTGTTGATCTATTCTCTGCTTTCCAGCTTGCCCTGGCCTGGAGGGCTGACCCCTGTGGTCTGTGCTAGAGGTGGGAATACCAGAACCGTGTATAGTTTACAGAGCAAGTGTGGCTGACGGTGTGGCTCCCTGCCGTATCCGGAAGAGCCTTCTCTTCCGTGTTTGTGGTTCTTGCAGATGTGCGGATGTGTGGGGGAGGCCCTACGTCCGCAAGCCTCTCCTGCTTGTCATCTGGCCCTTTAAGAGGTTTGTGATCCCTCCTGCCCATTAGCTTCCCCTTGGGCTATCACTGACTGGAGCTAAGCACAGAGGTGGGTCGGGGACATGGGGGGGCTTTATCCTGTAGGTGGCTGTGTTTCTGGAGGGGAATTCTCGCCTCCTCGTGGGAGCCCCCCTCCAAGTCAACCCTCTCTGCTTTTGTGTGGAAGGCCTTCACCCCAGCCTCAACCTCAGGGGTGGGACAAGGAACCCTAGGGCCCTGCCCTACCCTTTGCTCGTTTCTCCAAAAATTGTCCTTTGTGAAGCCAACCTTGATTTATCTGAATTTCTCCGCGGACCTTGTTCTTGGGAGAACTCTAGCTGAGCAGCAGGTCACCATTTTATGGATATATTGTGACCTGAATTTTGTGGAGAAGACAAAAATCCTGAAAATAATATAATTACATAACAGGGGGTGAGTTGTGCGTAACAAGGGGGCGAGTGGTTGCCTGTGTATAGGGAGGCAATCTTGGCATTTAATTGTGTTCTTCGAACTTTTGGGGGATCTGGGCGATGAAGATACATCTCTTCTCTAAGACAAAGGAGCTAGGTCAGCAATGCACTAAAGATAAACTCCAAGCACAGCGGGCACAACAATAAGCAAGCCCAGAAATCTTGTGGCTAATTAGTCCAAATACAGCCATGTCCCAAAACTCAGCTGGTGTCTTTCCTCCATCTTGCCTGAAAGGTAGCAGTTCTCCCAGCTGACCAACCACAGCTGTTCATAACAAACATTCCTGAAACGGAGGCACCTCAGCCCCTAGATTCCTGCTCTCTCCCCTTTGAGAGATGGTACCTTTCGCCTGACATTCTTTCGCTCCCCACACTCCCTATTGCTCTGCTTCCCTGACAGCCCCTTAGCAAGGTCTGGAAGTTCATAAAAGACAGAGGGCCCCCTGTCTTTTATCGTATTCACCTGCCCAGATACTAGTCTCACCCACCATGGGCTGGGCTTCCCCATCAGCTAGACAATCGCCTGCAGGTTTGCTCTGGGGCCTAACTCAACTACTAAATCTCTACAAATGTGGCCAGAACTTGAACCCTCAACCACCAAGTTGATACCTGTATCTGACCATGACCCCCACTTTGCAGAGGAGCAGAGAGCTGGGTGGGTGACATGCGTCCCTCCGGGGCCACAGCTGCTAAGCACGGGGAGTTTGCTCTGATGACAAAGGCCATTCTGTCACCGGCGTACTCACTAATTTCTACCCCAGTAGGAAATCAGGGAAAATATGCACACACAGGAAGGCTGGAACAAATGCCATTAAGTCTTATTCTGCTTCTAATGTAATGCTTTGGTTGGAAGTCGATTCTCATTTTATTTTATTTAAGCAGATGCACTTACCCTTATCAAAGTGGCTCTGGGAAGCCCCCCGAGCAGATGTGTCCCCTGTAACTTGTAATTCCTCAGGGCAATGCTTACTAAAAGCCTGGACAGGGGAGAGGAAGTGATTAAAAAAAAAAAAAAAAGGCCCATGTTGGGCGATAAAATACCAGAGGCTACAGGAAATGAAAAGAAAGTGAGAGAAACGAGACTGAAAGCATTCACGTGTGTTCCCGGGAAAATGACATAGGTTTCTAGGACAGAGTCGCGCTCTGCAGTGCCGGGTCCTAGCTTTCTGTGATGGTTAATCTTGATTGGCAGCTTGAATGAAGAAACACCTGGGAGGGATGGAGACTGCTCGGTCGCTTCTGGGCAAGCTGGAGGCTCTGACCGCCTGATGCAGAGCCAGATGCGCCAACCACATCTGTCCTCGCAGCTCCTACTGCGCGGTGGGGACAGACATGGGAGAGTCCTCGGAAGCTGGTAGCTAACTGGCTTGACACGCCTGGTGGCCAGCAAGAAGAGACCCCATCGCAAACAAGGGGGAGGGCAAGGCCCTGGGGTCGTTCTTTGGCCTCCACGTGCGACTGTGGCGTGCACATATCTGCACATATACACGCTTTCTCTGTTCTAGAGAGCAACGACCCTAAAGGTTTGACCTGCTCAATGGATTAATTCCTTGATGGGTTGAAAATACGTTTGCTGATAAAAGGGGGAGGCGGGACCTGGTTGGAGGCAGCAGGTCACTGGGGGACATCCTACCACTGCCCTAGGCTCTTCCCGAACTTCCTCCGCTTCCTGTCCATCACCGTGTGGACCATTTTGCTCTGCCACGCCCTTCCCATGCCAACGCTGTATTGCCGGCTCTGAGACCGGAAGCCAAGAAGCAAATCCTTCCTTCTTTCCCTTCTTCTTTCAGGTATTTCAGTCCCAGTGAGGGGCAGCGAACTGACACACGTCTCTGCAGGAATGAGAGTCTCTGTGGGCAGAGGGCCTGGGTACTGCCTGAAGCCACGCCAGATGCCACCTGGAAGATGGGCTCGCTTTGCACATTCACTACAACCTTTCATGGCAAGCATATAAAATATCCGAGATCCATTTCAACCTGAATGTCAACTCTGAGTCCCTATAATTGGATATAGTCAAGAATTTGCTAAAGCATCTCCCCACCACCCCACTTGTGTTCCAATTACATCTTCCCCTGACGCTCCCATTTTCAAATCGCTCCTACCCCATAGGTTTTTTTTTTTTTGACAGTATAGACTGCTTCTTTCATAAAGAATCCCATTATTTTGAGTGTTGAGTTTTACACCTATGATGTACTGTTAATTATTTCCCATTAAGCGACTGCAGCTTGCCTTCCCCGAGCCATTTCTGTTTCCTGCTTTTGGAGGAGGCTTCCGTTCACACAGAAGACGTGTTTCTGAGAGGTGTCAAGAGAGGGAATTCAACTTGACAAATCTGTGCCGTGCGATGGCTATGCGTTAACTCAGACTCAAGCTGGTCTGAGTAAGTTAGTTGGTTAAGACACGGCACTGAATTCCCATCATGCTCGGGGGAGACTGCCAAAGAGAAAATGCAACCCGTATGTATAGCTCAGAGATAAGCTCCGGAGAACTTCAGAGCAAATGAATGCTAACAGGTCTTACAAGTCTTTCGAAATGATCCACTAAAGTGCCTCTTTGCCCCTGGGCAGTAGCGTGGCTCAGAAGGAAGAAGCAGGCCGATGGGGCCCATGGAGGATGACGGGGGTCTGCTTTGGAATGGAGGCAGGAGCCGTCACCCAGAATTCTCCATGGTACCTCTTCTCCGTTCTCCTTTCATCCCGTTGCTCACTCTTTCTTCCACCCAAACCAGGGAGTCTCCTGTTGGTTCCACATCTTCCCTAGGACTCTAGAATTGTCTCTGTTCCTTCTCTTCTGTAAAAATGCATTAGCGATTCTGAAATATGATAGAAAGGTCGCATCACAGTCAATACTAACAAAAAACAAACACAAAACCACCCAAACCCACTGAAAGTCTGGTTCTGTGTTTTGCGATCATGTGGGTTGGAGCAAGAAGACCAAATTAGGGTTAGAGCTTGGCAAGCCAGGCTAGGCCATCTGTCCTTAAAAGGCCAATGAGAGACAAGTAATAAGGAGAAGTAGAGAAAGATTTGGTCCATATGGCTGCTTTGGAAAGGGGACCATATAAAACAGTCCAGTCACCTCTAAGTCCATTTTTGGGGTTCCTAACATGAGGTAGCTGGCCAGAGATATGCTTAGCTATGTGGCCTTGGCCAGGGTGTGGCCCCACCCACCTCCGACCCATGTCTTTTGGGCAAACCGTCAGATCTGGGTGAAATCTCTTCCTGAGAAGCTTTGCTTCTGGTAGGAAGAAACTCCTAGGTTTTCCTTCCTCTCTGCATGACGTTCCTGGGGAAGCCCCAAATTCTTAGGGTCCATGTGTCAGTAGTCTGACAGATAAAGGGAGCGGCGCAAATGTCATTGGGATCCCCTCGTTCCTGCCATTAGGGTTCTGAGACCCTGAGCCATACAGACTTCCTTGGCCTTGCTCAGTGAGTCGAAGTCAGGTACCTTGATGATCCTCTACGTGGCCTTAGACGCGAGCCAGGGCAGCCAACACGCCTTCTGCTCTTCTGTCGAGCCGCCTCCCATTCAGTCGCTCGCTCTATCCATCTGTCCATTCATGCAAACGTTCTCGGCATCAATGCAAAGTCATTCAGAAACTGCAGATGGCTGAGTCACTTTCCTTTCAAGAACGGGACAGCCTACTGGCCCTGCGAGATGAAGCATTGTGGGTAATCGAACAAGGATCCCCCTCCTCTGTACAGAAACCCAGAATGGCATGTGCTCCCTAAGAGCCAGCTGTTCTGTTGGGTTTCTACAGTGACTCGCAAGTGTGGAAGGTTGGGGGGGTCCACATGGACACCCAAGGCGCCTTGAGCCCCCTCTCTGGCCTCTCTCCATCCATCAAGACTAGGCTTTGTCCTGAATGCAGGCCACTTCCACTTGTACCAACCTGGCCCTGCTATATACAATTCGAGGGCGAAGCGCTTCTTTCATCCTGTTTGTCTTCTAGATGCGAGAGGAACGTTACTCATGCTTTGGGTTTCAGTTGGATGAAGGTTCTGAGGTGGGGGTGGGGGTGGGGGGTGGGGGGTGGGGGGGCGTTGGTTCCAGCTTTCGGGAGACTGTTCTGCTCCCCAGGATAGAGGTAAAGAACAGGAAGGCAAGAGTGGGGAACCTCAAATTCAATATCACAGCAAGGGATTCTGGGTAACCATGTAGGGATCTTACACAATGTGCTGATTGTATCTCTATCAGGTTGGACAAAATACTATGTCTACTCAGGGCAATGGTCTTTGTGTTTCCCAACCAAGCTTCTCCTGGAGGTGCTTCTCTCCCCTATTACATCCCCCTTGTGTCCACCCTCAAAATCAGCAGGTAAGCTTAGGCAGTATCTTCTGCAACACAGACATTTATTGCTATAACAGACTTTGGCCCTTAAGCAAATGCCTGGGGTCAAAGAGCTACCTACCTCATCTGCTCGTGGTTTTGTGGGATATTCTCATCATACCTTATTCTTCAGTTGTGATAACCAGCCACTTGCCTGCCTATAAAACTCCAATCAGTGCTAAGCAAATTCAGCCCTCTTGTAAATGATAACTACTAAGTCTTCATTTTTTCAAAATTGACTGTGAAACCAAAGAAAAGCTTTTCAAGGCTTTGAAAGGAATCATTGGGATGCAGGCTGCTTGGCTTGGTCATGGGTCTCCATTTTCTTTGAATCAGGATTGATGAAACCTTTTGTGGTCCTGCTTTTGTCCTTATTGCAGAAGCTGAAAATCTTTGAATCTCCTCGAGGCGTCTGTCTGCAGGACAATATCGCTCCTTTTTTCGGGGTGACCCGTCGGGTTCAGATGTTGATGAGCAGGGCCCAGTGCTGTTGAAAGGAATGGGTGATGGCCGACACACCTGGAAGTCTTTATTTTCTCTAGAAGACTCACGTGGGCATCCAGCCCGGAGTGAGGCTAACAGATCGCCCCGGGGAACGCTCAGAGCTGCGAGAATGGTCAGCTCTCGCTGTGAGGCTGAATTTAACTCTTCTCCAAAGTCCCGACGCGCAGTAATTCAACCCTCCCTGGTTAAAAGAGACTCACAAGTGGCCCAGTGAAACCAGGTGAAATGGACAAGAAACGTCGCAACTTAGATCTGCTGGAAGTTTTGGGATGACAGCTCAGAGGACGAATGCTTGCCTAGCGTGGAAGAGGCTGTGGGTTCAGTGCCCTGGTATGTCGGGAGATAAGCACATCAAACAAATAAACAAAAACCAAACCAAAAATTAAAAAAAAAAAACCAACAAATGAATCCATCCAAACAACTAACAAATCCAACCAACCAATCAAACACCTTGCCCCAAATCTTTCAGTCTGGGGAGAGAGAAAGATCGAAGTTGGGAACCCCCAGATTCCACCTTACAGGCTAGTGAGTGTGGCCACGTGTGTAACTTCAGCCTTGGAGGGAGGAGCCTGGGAACCCCCAGAGGGAGGCGATTTGCCAGACAGCTCTGTCCATGTCTGCATTTTATTAGTGACCCAGGCTCAAGAAATAAGGTGGATGAGTGGGTGGGGTAGATTCCCAATGTCTACTTTGGGACCACACACACACTCACACACTCACTCACTCATTCACACATACACTCAACCACACACACACAGTGTGACCACACACATATACACATGTACACACAACTGTGTACACACAGTGTGACCACATACAGTGTGACCGCACATAACCACACACACACTCAACCACACACACAGTGTGACCACACACATATACACGTACACGCAACTGTGTACACACAGTGTGACCACATACAGTGTGACCGCACACAACCACACACACACACACACTCAACCACACACACAGTGTGACCACACACATATATACATGTACACACAACTGTGTACACACAGTGTGACCACATACAGTGTGACCGCACACAACCACACACACACACATTCAACCACACACACAGTGTGACCACACATGGACACAACCACACACATATATACACATGTGCAACCACACACATACACACGTGTACACACAACTGTGCACACAGTGTGACCACACACACAGTGTGACCACACACACTACCACACACATATATGTGCACACAACTGTGCACACACATAACCACACACACAGTATGACCACACACGCACACAACCCCTCACACCTATGTACACACAACTGTGCACACACATATATAACCACACACATAATCACACACGTGACCACACACACACAAAACCATACACATGTGTGATTACACATCCACACCCATCCACACACACACACAGTGTGACCACACATGCACATAACCCCACACATGCCTGTGTGATCACATGCACACACACATGCACACACACACAGTATGACCACACACACTTAACTCCCCTGACATCGTCATGGTTTGAATCCCTACATCCCTACATGTTGACCCCTACATCCCGTGCATTTGCATCCTTAGCTCTGTTACTGTTCAGGAAGGTTCTGGCACCTTTGGAGGTGGAGCCTTGCTGGAGGAAGGCCCGTCACAGGGGGCGGAGCTCGAGGTTTGGGAGCCAGGCCCTGCTTCTTCGCTTGCTTCTGTCCTCTCTGCTTCCTGACGGCTGCCGTGACCTGAGCCAGCCTCCTGCTGCTGCCCGGCCACGCCTTCTGCCCTGAGATTCCTGCTGCAATGGACTCTATCCCCTTTGAACTGTCAGTCAAATCAATAATCTCCCTTTCTCCCTTGAGTGGTAAAAGAGTGTTGTCTCACAGTAGCACAAAGACAAGTAACTAATGCACATGAGAATGGAAAAGAAAAACAAAGACTGTACTGAAATCTTCGTACCAGGAGCAGAGCAAGGACAATTTTACTTTCTCACCTTCTGTCTATATCAAGGACTGAGCTAGACAGAAACAAAGAAGGAGACAGAAGTTTTTTTCTGCTTGCATATTTGACTTTATTTTTTTAGGTGAACAAGGGTTTTTATTCTGTCTTATGATTATGTAGTTAATTTTCTTTTTAAAATTATTTTTTATTTTTCTAGTTTTACAAGCATATTGAGTACTCATCCTTACTTCCCTCCCCCCTCCTCTCATTTCCCTCCCTTCCCTTCATCAATCTATCCCACACCCACCGGTCTGCTTCTACGGACGCCAGGGTTTCCTCTGGCTTGTCTACTCTTGTGGGAGTTTCTGCCTCTTGTGACATACCAAGTTGCCTGTCTTCAGGCCGCCCCACTGATAGGGGCGTTTCCCTTCACTCATCCAGCTTCAGACCCCAAGGTTTTTGCCATATGGTCCCATCTCTCTTGAGTTTCTCGATAGTCTACGAAGGCATTTTTGATGTTTGAGGCTGCAGCTCGGTTTGGTCCTGAACTCGTAATCCCTCTTCCCTCCAGGGCTGGGGTCACAGATGTGTGCTCTGCATACTTTCCCTCTCGTTTCCATCCTCTGCCTCGTCTTCCTCCCCAGCACCTTGGAAAAACTGCATGTGAGCATATTGGCACCTTTGGAATCTCCTCTTCCAAAGAACAAAACCCCAAATGCCGACTAAGGCTTCGCCCATCCCTTCCTGGCCAGGCCCTAGGTGTCTCTGTTTCCTACCTCAAGGTTTCACCTCGGAGGAGCTTCCTTTCTCATGCCAGCCATATGGACTCCAAGAAAACGCACTGCAGACCCTGTCATTTTCTCTGCTCAGTTGACACCATCTTTGCAGGACGGGCCCTTGTGGGGTCCCCGTTCTCCTGCTCCACACGCCCCTCCCCAAGTAACACACAAGGGACGCACTTTGTCATACTTAAGTTTAAAATTGTGTTGATGATGGTGGTGTATGTATGTTGTGAGCGTGGGCACGCGTGACCCACGGTGCCCATGCCAAGAGCCGGGGACGACTCTGCAGTCGGCTCCTCTTCCTTCCACCTTTACGTGGGCTCTGGAGAGTGAACACAGGTCCTCCAGCTTGTGCAGAGGCATCCGAACCCTGAGTCCCCTCGGTAGTTTCATATGTTTTGCTTGGCTGTTTGTCTTCCGTACAGTGGCGTGTGTCTCCTGACCTCAGCCGCTTTGTTTCCAATTTTCTGTTGTCTTTCTACTGCCTCGAACAATGCCAGGAGCCTGGAAGCTGCTTGCACATGCTCAGATCCGTGACTGTATGTGAGTGGTGGACGGTCAGGTCTGCCTGGAAGGTCTTTATCGGGAAACGGAAAGAACAGGTGAAATCCATTAGTCATGATGTTATTACTTTTTAGTTAATTCTGTTTCAAGTGCATAATTATGTTTTGAAATAAATACTGATGATTTTATCTCATTACCCATCCTATCTTGTCCTTGTTTTTTGTTTCTTAAATATTTATGTGTCTGTTGAGAGCAGGAGAACAACTTTGGCAGGACAGTTCTTTTCCTTCCACCATGCGGGCTTCCAGGGATCAAACTCAGGTCTGAAGGTTTGTAAACAGGTGCCTCACCCACTGAGCTTCCAGAAATTGAAATTCTGAAGCTGATACTGGTGTGTGTGTGTGTGTGTGTGTGTGTGTGTGTGTGTGTGTGAAAGAGAGAGAGAGAGAGAGAGACTGTGATCCTCAGTTTAAAGTGGGTGACTCTAGCACAAGGTCTTTCAGTCTTCCGCTGTCATGTGTTGGGATGGGTACGTCTTTGTTTCCTGACTGTCTGGTACATGCTGAAATGTTTAGTGACATCTGTGTCCTCTACCTGCAACATCTTACTCTAGCTCCATGGTTGTGACAACCCTAATTGACCGAAGCCATTGCCAAGGTTCAGCTGGGAGAAAAATTGAATTGCTAGGGTCAGAAAGTACCACCCCAGAGCCCCAAGGCTAAGCCCATTGCTTAGGCTGAATATTCTAGGGTCAGGAGAAAGTGGTTTAAAAACGCCTTTTTTCCTTTCATCCGCTTATTTATTCTTTAGCAATTTATCCTAAGAAAACAATCAAAGGTTCAGACAAAGATTTATGAGCAGTTATATCTGTGGCTGAATTATTTATGATCGTGAAAGAATTGAAAGCAACACGAGTGTCCTCTAATAGGAATGTCTCAAGAAAATTATGCTACAGGGCGAGGTATGTTTTCTCCTTTACGAATTGTGCTTTTGAGAAAAAGATCAGTAGCATGAAATAGGTCATATCATATATCTATTATGAGTATCTAGATATAAAAGTTAATATCTTAGGATCAATATATATATATAATGTTATGATCTTAATCTCTTTCTCTCACACACAGTGTGATCCCAGGTTGGTTAAGAGGTAAACGAAGAAAGATGCTGTGGTTGGGATATGGGATGTTCAGGTGTTTGCACAGCTGGTCAGTAGTTGGTGATATCACAGGGGCAGGTTGTAGAGCCTTGAGGAGATGGGGCCCAGTTGGAGGAAGTACATCGCTATGGAATGGGCATTAAGAGGCATAACCTGGATGTGGTTCTGCTTAAACTGTCTACTGCCTGGTTCACGATCGAGGCAAGTCTCGTTGCACAGTGCCTCCCAATGCCAGGCCGTCCCCCACTGTGATGGATGGCGTCCCCTGAACTTACTTTGAACCAGAATAACCCTCTTCTCTCTGAAGTTTCTACCGTGTGTCAGACACGTGATCACACTGACAAGAAAAGTTACTAATACAAGCGTCAGTGGCATCTTTGCCAGGATTATATACTTGTCTTTCTTGGCTTGGAGAGGTGAGGATTTGGGTTGCCTGTGGAGAAAAGCCATGTGAGTTCTTTGGTGGTCAGAATTCATGAAGGACCCACGGGTCTGGGACCCATGGACGTTTCTCAGGCTAGGTTTGTTTTAGTATCATCCTTACCTGTGGAAGGATGCCCCTCTCTGGGGAAAAAACCAAGAGCAACTCTTGACCTCCTCTTTCTTCTTGATCCCTTTCCTAAACCAACCTGTTGGAACTTAGGCATCTGTTAAAAGCGACAAGATGGGGTTGAATGTAGCATGCTTGCCTGGACACAATCCTACCACTGCTGAGAAGAAAAGAAGATATTAACTTGTGATAGTCTCAGCTTTCAATTTGACTCTAGGGAGGTAGACCTCTGGGTACACCTATAAGGAATTAACTAGTTAAGACAGGCCTCTGGGCAAGCCAATAGGGGACTGTCTTGATTGCATAATTAAAGTGGGCTGACTTGCCTGGTTTATATAGTGTTAGGGATGAACCTAGAGTTCCATGTATGCTAACTAATACATCTACTGAATGAGCCACACCCAGACTCTCCCCTCATGAATGTTTATTTATCTATTATATCACCTTTTTATATTTTATAATTAGATATACAGGTGTCACCTTGGCAACTGAAGGCTCGTGCTCCGGGCCTGGTTATGAAGAATTAGCAGTAAGTCCCATGCAAGACTGTAGGAGACTGCCTAGTTGAAGAGGTGTGTCCAGCCCATGGTGGGTGGGGCTAGTCTTTGGGCAGTTGGATAAGATAGGGAAGAGGCTTAGTAAAATTTAACATCCTTTTGATATACTTGGCCAGATGTGCTGTCTGGCAAGCGTGGTTTGTCTCTCTCTCTCGGGTCCTGTGGATTTTGTGTAGCCAGTTCCCTTGGTCCCTGGTGTTGGCATGAACTCTCCTGCCAAGCTGGACTAAGAACTGTGAGCAGACTCTTGTAAGCCAGAATAAACCCCTTGTTCCCATAAGCCGTTTGGTTGTTCATTTGTCAGCAACATGTAGAGTAACTGTGACGCTCTTGTGCCTGTTGATTGATTTCCAATTATACATGTATTTATGGTTTATCTGTTGAGTGTCTCCTAGTAGAATGGAAGCTCCCTCGGTCCTGTTTGTGGCATTCCAACTGTCACAGCAGTGAGTGTGTTTATGGTTATTTGACATCCTGGGTAACTCAGTCCTGTTCTTCTATCTTCTAGTTTATTTCTTTGATGGTTTCTTCCCTCCCTGGTTATAAATTGCATTTTCCTGCTTCTTTGTAGGTCTCATCATTTTTGACTGAACAGCAAGCATCACAAATTTTGTTGACTCTGAGCTTTTCGTTCTCTTTGAAGAATAGCAGAGGCTGTTCTGGCTAGTGGTTAAATTCCTTGCAGATTGGTTCGGTCCTCTGGAGAACTCGTTCAGAACTCCTCTGTATGGTTGCCGATAAATTCATGACCAAATAGCTTAAGGGAATAAGGAATTTTATCCTGGCTTATGATTGTCCAGTTACAGTTCCTTATCCATCTTGGGAGGAGATCACAGGCCAACACCAAATGCCAAGGAACAACATATCCAGACATCCACAGGGTCGCTGAGAGGGACAATCCTTACTTGCCAGACCAGCACGCCTGGCCAGTACACCAAAGGATGCCAACTTCCTCAACCAGTTCCCTCCATCTTATCCACCTCCCTGGGGACTAGGCTCACCCACCATGGGCTGGATCCTCCCCACCAACTAGACAACCTCCTGCAGGCTTGCTCAGGACTTAACTATTAATTTCTCACAACTGTACCGAGTTCAGAGCCTTCATTTGCCAAGTTGACACCATTATTTAACTATGACAGGGTTCCTTTAGAATGTATGTGACTTTAGGTCATGGTTCTCAGCCTCTATCTAGGCTATCTTGGCTGAAGAAGTCTTGGTTTGGGTTGCTGTGTGTGTACTGGGGGGATGTGTAACAGATTCTCTTATATCCACCCCTAGATATGAGCAGTCACCCCAAGACGTGACAATCGTGGCAGCCAAAAGTTATAGGTAGTGGGGCTGGAGAGATGGCTCAGGGGTTAAGACTCTGTCTCACAAGTAGAAGGTCCTGAGTTTGGGTCCCAGGTCCCACGTAAAAACACCAGGTGGAAATGGCAGTGGCCTGCACTTCTGGCCCTGGTGGGCGGAGCCTGGGAAATCCTAAAGTGAAGCAAAAAGAAGGTAGAAGCAATCCAGGATGATTGCTTGGGCCTCCACAGGAACATATGGTGCCTTTTGATACACACACACACATGTGCACATATGCGTGCGCGCGCGTGCACACACACACACACACACACACACACACACACAATAAATAAATAAAGATGTGCTAGCATGGCCAAATTGCCCCCCATTGTTCTTGTGCTCATCTAGTCGTGGTGGTCCTTCTGGGTTTCCACTACTTCCTTCCTCCTGTGTTCAGTAAGATCTTCCTGCAGTAGGTGCTGAGAACGCTACTGAGCCCTGGTGCTACTGAGCCGCCTGAGGGTCTCTTACCTTCCTGCCCCCGCCCTTTACCCTTTTCTGTTTCTCTCCAGAATTCTTTTCTTTTTGTCCATTTTCATGTGTTTGTGCATGTGGGGGTGGGTTGTACATGCTTCTGTGTCAGCGTGTTTGCATGTGCGTGAGGGTGTGTGTGCGTGTGAGTGCATGTGCCCGTGAAGGCCCTAGGTCGATGTCAGGAATCATTTCTGAGAGAGAGAGAGAGAGAGAGAGAGGGAGAGAGAGAGAGAGAGAGAGGAGAGAGAGAGAGAGAGAGAGAGAGACTAGATAGAAATCTAGTCTTGCTAGAGGGATAGAAATCAGTGCTTGCCGCCGGAGCTAGTTTGGCCAGGTTTGATCTGGGGAATCCCCAGGCACTTTCTTCTAGTGACCAGAATTATCCTCTGAAATTCTGGAATGTGGCCACGCGGGCATTGGCAAAGCCAGCCTGGCAGGCACCATATCCACTCCTGACACTGTGTCAAGTTGGAAGATTGCCTGGGGCAGAAAGATGGAGCAATGTCAAGTGAGTTCTTTTGTTTTCTTTTCCCCAGACGGTCAGTTCTGAACAGCCTTTGTCCCATATCTGAAAGTCCTCAAGTCCTGCAATCTTCCCGCCTCCAGTTTTATAGTTGTCTAGGACAGGTGAGTACTGCGGACTTGGTCACTTCCTCCCTCTCCCTGGGGAATGCACAAGGTATAAGTGACCGGCTGGACAGATGAGTGAGATAGTGGTGCTAGAGAGTTGACTATGATGGATGAGCGGGACCAGGAAGATCTGCATCGAAAGGTGTGACAGTGTCAGCAGGTGAGGTTGGCTTCCTGGTGGGAGCTGGACATCTAGTGTGAGAGGATTTTGAGGTAGGGGGTGTCAATTCCTCTGAGAGGTAGAAAGGTTCCAGAGTAGCCTTGATAACACCTTTGTGTGATGCAAGAAGCTTCTGGATTGGTCCCCAGTGGATCCTGCCTTCTGGCCTTTCCTTAGCTACAAGTAGGCGTTTTGGAATGTGTCCAAATCACCTTCACTGTGCGTGTCTATATTAGTCAAGTCTGCGTTCTCTAGACGAACAGAACTGAAAGAATGGGTGTATACCTAAAGAATGTATCAGATTCGTTTGCAAAATGAAAATCAGGTAGTGCAGCTGTAGATGCCTGCAGCTGCTCGGTTCTTGAGTAGCTTTCAGAAGACCAAAGGATCCCAGGACAATCTCGACCCTCAGTCACACTGGAGGGTCAAAGAGGCTGGGCTCTGATGTCGGCAAAGAACAGCAGCAGCAGCAGTAGCAGCAACATTGGAAAAAGGCGGTAACAGACCATCAGTGGACAGTTCACAGCAAGTCCACACAGGGCAACAGATAGTTACGGCAAGTCCTTTGCCCTTCCTTTATTCCGTCCACCTCTGGAAGGCACCACCCACTACGGGCTGGATCGTCCACGTCCACTAAACAGTCACCTGCTCGTTCAGAGGCTTGCACTATCAATTCTTCACAGCTGTGCCCCAAGCAGCCTGCAACTGTCAAGTTGATTCCTAAATCTAGCCGTCACACTGCTCCAGCTCCCACGTAAGAACAAAAGCACCGCCACCAAGAGTGTCCCTCAGTGTGTGCCTCACTAACTTCGGAATGGAACAAAGGTTTCAAATACCCACAGACGCCTGGTAAGTCAACTAGACAGCTGGATGCGGATGGCACCTAGTCAGGGAATAATACTCCCCTAAAGGAGATAGCTGTGTGGGAGCGCTTTGAGATCCTGGGGTGCTAGATGTGGACCTCTGTCCTCTGGGTGTGGCGTGACCATCGCCATCTTTTTTTTTTTAATTTTTTTTTAATTTATTCAATTGTGCGTGTGTGCGTGTGTATGTGTGTTCGCGCGCGTGTGTGTAGAACCACGGACGAATTCGGGAACCACCATGGACGCCTCCACTTCCTCCGCCCCGGGATTCACAGGCTCCGCCTTACCAGGACCAGAAACGCAGGCCGCCCCCGCTTCCGTCTGGCGTCTATACGTGGGCTCTGGGATCCGAACTCAGGACCTTCTGCCTGCAAGGCAGAGGCTTAACCCCTGAGCCACCTCTCCAGCCCACCATCGCCATCTTGAAATCAGCACAGGCGTGAACATCTGCAGACCATCACAGGATTGGCTGCATTGACATTCCCTCGTCAGAAGGAAGCTCATAACCTGAGACCCTTTGTGAGAGTCCAGATACTTGCTTTCTGTGTTTGCATGTAGCCCCATGCCGCCAGCTGCCCACAGGTGCTAATGTGCACGGAAATGGAAGGTTTTTGGGGGGGCAGGGGGAATCCAGTGATACAGCTTTCTTAAGCTTACCATGCTGGGGCTTTTCAGGGATACAGAGGTCGGAGTTGCCCATGCTCCTGAAAGTGACCCCAGTAAGCTCACTGTCCCACATGGGTGGACTCATGCCTGTGGTTTGTCGATCTGGGAATAGAGTCTTCTGGAAAAACCACACAACAGGAGAGCTCATCATGTCCAACAGAAAACAGAGATCAAGATTTTTGTGCAGAATCTTCTCACTTTTTAGAGGTTGACGATGAATAAATACAGCCTTGACTAAACAAACCACATTTGTTGGAAAATTTAGTCTCAAGGCTATAAGCTGCAGCCTCTCTTACAATGCCTGCTATCTTTTCCAAATGAAAAACACTCAGTTTGCAATGAGTTACCCTTCTCTTGACTCCAAGGTCTACAGAAGCGGAAGTTGCGTTTACTTCATAATCTCGGTATCACTGATGCGTGGCAGCCCTTGCAATAGAATTCTGATGCTAAGTGCTTGACGGAAGCACAGATTTCACAAGTTAAAGGTCATTTCCAAGAAGATTACCCTCGTGAGCGTGGAAGTGACACTCGGAAGTTCCTTGGTCACTTTCTGACCAACTACTTACAATTTCAGGGGTCCCTACACTTCTTCCTGTTTGATAACATATAGGCTGACTCACAGAATCCAAGAACATATTATGGTTCCTATTCTAGTTTTATTATAAAGAGCACAAAGACTACCCCAAAGAGGAGATCCACGGGACAAATTCCAGAAAGGTCCAAGCAAGAAGCCTGACAAAAGCAACTGCAATAAGAAGGCTTTACTTGGCTCCCATTTTCGAGTGGGCACCATCCGTCATGGCGGAAGGCCCAGCAGCAGGAGTGGGGTCTGACTCACGCTGTGTCCACATTCAGGGGGTAGAACATGAACAGGAAGCAGAACTGGGTTTGTCCAGTCTGAAGCACACCAAGCAGCGTTGCCTCACTGCCTGATTTCAGGTTCGGTTCCAGGAGTCCGCCATGGGTGAGATCCACTTCTACTATTTGAGGGTTCCCAAGTGTTAGATGCTCCCTTCTGGAAACCCAGGAGGTTCCAGGAGGTATATGAGCTGAATACTTGTTATGCATCAACTCGATCCAAACTGGGTAATGGTAACTACAGAGTGAAGAAGCCACTGGGAGGCAACGGAGGCCCTTGAGATATTTTCTAGCTCTGACACTCCACTGTGACCTCAGCCGTGAGAATAACGGAGAACAACACAGCAAACCCTTGCTCCCTAAGGCTCGGTGGCCGTCGGGATGATTAGAAATGCGTTATGTTTTTTCTCCTTCCAGAGGCACGTCAGGCATGTATTTTCTCCCCTGCATTAATTACTTTTCTTATTGTCGTGATAAAATACCCTGACAAAAGCAACTGCAATAAGAAGGCTTATACTTGGCTCCCATTTTCGAGTGGGCACCATCCGTCATGGCGGAAGGCCCAGCAGCAGGAGTGGGGTCTGACTCACACTGTGTCCACATTCAGGGGGTAGAACATGAACAGGAAGCAGAACCAGGGGGTAAACCTCCAGGCCTGCGGCCCCCTCGAGTGACCCACTTCCTCCAATGAGGCTCCACCTCCAAAAGGTTGGATAATCTTTCCGATCAGTGCCGCCTCTCGGGACTGATTGTCCAAACACAATAGCCAGATGCATGTTTAAAGCTGGCCTTTCTCTGACAGCAGGCGCGGCTAGGTGACTTGCTTTGACCAAGGACGTATGCGGAAGTACAGCTGATGTCAGTTATTTCTGGGGGGAATCTTTACAAACCATACAACATCCTCCACATTCTAGTTTCAAGGCATAATGTGTGTGTATTAAGAAGCTAATGATGCGATTTGGATGTGAGGCATGAATAAAAAATAAACTTCTGCCGAGTTAAACCATGGAGATGCCGGCGACTGTTTATGACTGAAGCGTAACCCAGCACATTTCGACGAGCATAAACACTGCCCATGTATTATTAAACCATTATTATCTTTTAATACTTCCCATAATCTACGAGGTGGTCGGTACTCAATGCCTCATTACTATAGATGAGGAAGCAGAAGCAGGGCACGAATTATGCGAGGTGTCCAAATTGGGACCGGCGGTAAGTGGCAGGGTCCTCAGCCAAGGACGAGGAAACAGGCATCGTCTCCACATCTAAGGGCTGAACATCAGGAGTGAGAGAGGCGAGCTGGGAAGAGAGGTCCCCACGTCGCTGCTGATGGGAGCGGTACCTTGAGGCACGGCAGCACCGCTTGGGAAAAACTGCATTCTGCCCTGGCTGCTGCTTCCTCCTCCTCCTCTTCCTCTTCTTCCTCCTTCTTCTTCTCTTCCTCCTCTTCCTCTTCCTCCTCCTCTTCCTCTTCTTCTCCTCTTCCTCTTCTTCTCCTCTTCTCCTCCTTCTTTTCCTCCTCCTCCTCTTCCTCTTCTTCCTCCTTCTTCTCCTCTTCCTCCTCCTCCTTCTTTTCCTCCCCCTCCTCTTCTTCCTCTTCCTCCTCCTCTTCCTCTTCTTCTCTTCCTCCTCCTTCTTTTCTTCCCCCTCCTCTTCTTCCTCCTCTTTTTCCTCCTTCTTCCTCCTCTTCTTCCTCTTCCCTTCTTCCTCTCCCTCCTGTTTCTCCTCCTGCTTCTTTTCCTTCTCTTCTTCCTCTTCCTCCTTTTCCTCCTCCTCTTCCTCCTCCTTTTTCTCCTTTTTTCTTCCTCTCCTTTTTCCTCTTCCTCCTTCTTCCTCTTCCTCTTCTCTTCTTCCTCATCTTCCTTCTTTTCTTCTTCATCTCCTTCCTGTTTCTCCTCCTTCTGCTTCTTTTCCTTCTCCTCTTCCTCCTTTTTCTCCTCCTCCTCTTCTTTCTTCTCTCCTTTCCTTCCTCCTTCTCCTTTTCCTCTTCCTCCTCCTTTTCCTCCTCCCCTTCCTCCTCCTCTTCCTTCGTTTCTTCTTCCTCTCCCTCCTGCTTCTCCTCCTCCTGCTTCTTTTCCTCTCCTCTTCGTCTTTCTCCTTTTCCTCCTTCTTCCTTCTTTTTCTCCTCCTCTTTCCTCCTCCTTTTTCTCCTCTTTCTTCCTTCTCCTCCTCTTCCTTTTCTCTTCCTCCTCTTCCTTCATTTCTTCTTCCTCTCCCTCTTGCTTCTCCTCCTCCTCCTTTTCCTTCTCCTCTTCTCCTCCTTCTCTTCTTCTTTTTGAGGCGGGGTCTCACTTAGCCTAGAATGGCAAGCTGGTTTCCAGCTCACTGTGTAGCTGAGGATGATTCTGGACTTCTGACCCTCCTGCCTCCACCTCCCAAGTGCCGAGAGAACAGGCGTGCACCACCCCACCCTGTCTGCACAGAGCTAGCGATTGAACCCAAAGCTTCATGCATGTTAGGCAGTCTACCAGTGACGGGGGGGGGGGGGGGTCCTTCCAGAACAAGAAAGTGTCCATGACCGGGTGACTCAATCAGTATCTAAGTATATATATGACTCTCAGAGTGTACAGAGACAATGTAAGGTTATTTAAGACAAAACCCCACCGCAGGTGGGGCTGAGTCTTGCATATAAAATCCACTGGGCTCTTACTGGTAGGGGTTAAGACTGCTTGTGAAGAAAGCCCCAGGCAGCTCCGGATTCAGTTCAAAGCCTGCGGTCTGAGCCACACCCCCAGGCCCTGGGTTTGGTTTCATGGATTTGCTTTGTTCTTTCTTTGAGGCTCAGGGGAGGACAGGGTGGAGGCGTGTCTGGATGTGTCGTGGGCAGCTTGCATTCCGTGCCCCCAGAGTTGTGAAGGATCTTAATTGTTGGTTGCTTTTCAGAACCAATACAGAAGCGATCGGGAGGGATTTCTTGGTGCCGTGTGTGGAAAATCTTCAGACGTGGTCTGGAGACTTGAGAAACTAAGCGTCAAAGTGAATAAATGGTGTTCGCCGGCGATTGGGTAGGGTCTGAACGGCAGGAAGGAAGGCGCAGGGCTAATGACAAGGATTAGCTGGCTGTGTCTCCCTGGCCTTTGTATGCCTTTGAATACTTAATTGGATTTTCCTTCAGCCATCTCTTATTGTCTCCTGCAGTTTGACTGTGAAGCAAGCTCATCAAATTCCTCCAGAGGTTGTGAAGGGCGCCTCAGGAGAGGGGCATCATGGGAGGTCATTGGGGAAGGAGGGGGCAGCAGCTTGCTCTGGCAGTTGTCTTCTTCCAGGCCCAAGGGGTCTCCCCGCTGGACCCCCTGATGCTGACCCAGCACACTGGCTGCTCTCAGCGCCCTGCTTCTTAGTCTTTCCTCTGCCCGCAAGATGCCAGGGCCCATCACTGCACATTCCACTGGGCACAGTTTTCCCTCCCTCCCTCTCTCCCTCCCTCCCTCCCTCCCTCTTGCCCTCCCTCCTTCCCTCCCTCCCTCCATTTCTCTTTCCTTCTTTTCCTTCCTCCCTCCCTTCTTCCTTCCTTCCTCCCTCCCTCCCTTCCTTCTTTTCTACCTCTTTCCTCTTGCATGTGTGTGTGTGTGTGTGTGTGTGTGTGTGTGTGTGTGTGTGTGGGCACTTTGAGTGCGTGTGTCTGTGAAGGCCCAGGGGTAATATCAAGAATCATCCTGGATTACTCTACTTCTTTATTGCTTTGCTCTGGGGTTTCCTAGTCTCTACCCTCCATAATTGGGATCGCCCTTATCTGCCCAACATTTTAACCTGGGATCCGGGGATCTGAATTCAGGTCTTTTTGCTTGTGAGGCAAAGGTTTAACCCTGAGCCATCTCCCCAGCCCCAAGCACAAGCCTCGACTGATGAACTGTGATTGACAAGGAAATGGGGACCTGAGGAGACAGAGTTGGAAATATTTTCTCCAGAAGCTTTGATCTCTCTGACTTTTCTGCAGGAAGTGTGGCCAGTCCCCAACTCCCATGAAGTCCATAGGAAAGCCTGTTTCTTGTACAGCACTGAGTTGAGTAGACTTACCATAGGCAGCGAGTGTGCACGTGAGTGCTTGTGAGTGTGTGCGCGCACATGTTCATGTGTATATACGCTCGTGTGGACAGCTACGCATGCGCATGGAGAGCCCAGAGGTTCACATGAAGTCGCTTCCTCAATCACTCTCCACCTTTTTTTTTTTTTTTTTTGAGACGGAGTCTCTCCCTGATCAACTGGGGTAGATTGTCTGGCCAGCGAGCCCCGGGAACCCTACAATCTCACGTGTCTCTGCCTCCCCAATATTGAGATTAAGAAGGTACATGGAGCCTGGGGATCTGAAGTCAGGTTCCCACACTTGTACCCACTCGGCTATACCCCCCAGGATAGCACCCTCAGGGACCCTTATTCAGATGGAACAAGTCAGGGGCGGAGCTGGGTGATTTTAAAACAGAATGAATTGGTGTTTGGGAGGATGATAATGATGGTCCACTGTGGAACGCAGAGGCCGACTTGGGGTCTGAATACCGATGATCCAGTTGCTACTTTCCACAAACAAGCTCTTTCATTACTTCATTCCTTCACTCCTTGCATCTCCTGAACTTGCGTTCGTTTGGTCCTAGCATTAGTTTAGGGCTGAAGGAAACAAAGAAGCATTCTTTGTGTAAATATTCTTCCGTGAAACTGACAAAGAGAAAGGAGCAATGTTTGGTCTTTACGAAGATTTGTGTATGAGCACCCCCCATCCCCCATCATGAGAAGTTCAAGCGTGGAAGGTTTGGTCCCCAGCCGGTGAATCTAATCCTAGAGAGGTGATTGGACCATGAAGATTTGTCCTAATTGTTATGTTCATCCATGGATGGAGCCCTAAGTTGATGGTATTACTGAAAGTGACAAACAGAGGAAGTAGGTCACAGAGGGTGGCTTTGGGGCCATCTCTTGTCCCCCACCCCTCTGTCTCTCCGACTACTTCTGGGCTATTATGAACCGAGCGAGTTTCTGTTGACGTTGCCCTCGTCCCGACCTAGAAGCCCATGGAGCCAGCAAACATGATGGCGATGGCGACCACGGTCCAGATGAACGATTTCTCCCTTTGCTTCTCTCAGGGCTCTGACCCAGGAATCCAGCACCAAGACAGACCCAGAGCTCCCTGAGGCTGGAAGACCAGAGAGCTGCTTCTAGCTCTGGGGATAACGGCGGTCTGTGAGCTCCATATTTCGGACCTTGGAGATTAACGAGTATTTTCTCCCTGAACTGCTCCATGTTTCTGCATTGTCTATGCAGGTTGTGATGGTCCCTTGTGAACTATTAACTTTCTGTTCTTCAAAATCACTAGAGTCTTCATACCTTGAATGAATCAAGTTTCTATGAGTGAAGGAGTCTATTGTGACTGGTTATTGTTATTATTACTCTAACTTTATAGCTTATTGAACCCAAGCAAGTACTTGTGTTTTCAGGGCAAGCAATTAACTAAGTAACCGTCTCAGCCCTCAGGAAATTCTTTTCCCTTCTTGTGTATTTTCGCAGACGCGTATGTGCATGCATGTCGTCGGCATGTGGGCAGGTGAACAGGGGCACCTATCCTATGGAGACCCAAGGGTGACACCAGGACTCATTCTTGATCGCTCCACCACCATATTGCTGTGAGCCTGGGTGGCTAATTAAACTCGGAGCACACCTTTAAGGCTGCTCGCTTGCTCCGGGGAGTCCCGGGCTCTGCTTTTAGGGGCTGGAATTGCAAGTGGTTTGCAATGGCTACCTAGCACCTAGCAATGAGCTCTCTGGTCCTTTTGCTTCTATGGTGAGCACTTTAATCACAGGGCCTCTCCCCAGCCGCGGGATGAGTCCTTCAGAAGGGACCGAGGGCCCGGGCAGGGGTGCAGTGGTAAAGCACTTGGGTGAGCACCTGAGTTTGGATTTCCAACATTTATGTAAGAAGCCAGGTATGAGTGGGGTGCATGTGTATCCCCAGAGCTGCAGCTGGGCTGGGCAGAAAGGGCCTACCTGGCTGGCCAGTTTGGCCAAATCTATGAGCTCCTGTCTCAAAAGGTGAAATGGAGAGCGAGAGTGGGAGGTACCTGGTGTAGACCACTACACCGCGCACACACACACATACACCCTCACACATACACACTTGCACACACACATACACACACTCTCACGCACATACACTCATACATACCACACACTCATACACACCACACACACTTACATATACACACACACATACACACTTGCACACACAACCATGCACACACACACACACACTCACATGTCTCATGCAAACACAGATCACAGGCACACATACGCACGGACCACATACTTATACCGAATACACACTACACCACATGTACATACATACACCACATACATGTATGTGTGCCATGCCTGTGCAGCATGCACACACATATGTGCATACACAACATACATATACCAAACATACATCACACATACACACAAACACATGCACAGGCATGCACACACTTATATCAATGCATACATCAAACACACATACCATACACAGTATGTATACATACACCATTCACACATATACCACATGACTACACCAAATGCACATATCTCACACACTGCATACACATATCACACATATACCAAACACCTCACACACCACATATACACAACCACATACACCACACCACTTACACATCACCTCCACTCCCACACACATGCACACCACACATACCATAAGCACACATACATCACATACATATATCGAACACACACCACACCAAACATAGACATACAAGCATACACGTGCTTTATACATACACCAAACATACATATCATGCACACACACTAATACACCCATCACAATTATAACAAACACCGCATACAAACCACATGTACCCAACCACATACCACATACATACACCAAACACAATACACACACAGACAGGGACACACACACACACTCACACACACACACACACTGATCTTGCCATCTCCAGTTTTCTCTAAGTGAGGGCCGCCCCCAGGCAAGTACACAGCTGTGGCTGCTCCCACCACTCAGAGGAAGCCCACCCAGCTTGCAGAGGGGCTGAGCCCCGCCCGGCCTGTGTGCAGTCAGCTCAGAGCACCGGTTTGTTCACTAGAACCATTGGTCATTGCCTCCTGCGGAAACTTAGCAGGGAAGACAGTCAACAATCACTTGCTTAAGTGGGAGTAATTTTATGCACTGGTGATTTATGAAATACGGGCAGCCTTTACTGAACAGTGAGGAAACATGCCGGAGCCCTAAGAAACATAAATCACAGCTTGGCATCTGGAATTCAAGCCACACGTTGTTTCCTCTTTGGATGCAAATGACAGTTAACGTTGACAAGAGCCGAGCCATCCTAATGTAATTTCCCCCCTCTGGAAGTAACATCTTGGAAACCATGGAGCTATTTTCAGTTCAAAAGGATGACTTTAGAAAAATTAAGTTAAAGAGCTACAGGACCCAGAGCAAAACAGAATAGAGCGCAATAAAACAAAATACAGCCCTGGGAGCGAATGAGCTGATTTGGTTTTCATTGAAAAGTAACTCCATGTTCCCACTTATTCTTGGGTTTGCTGAGGAAATTATTTTCCTTGTGTAATATGTGGCATAATCAGCACCCCTATGCTGATTTGGATAGTAGGATGACCCCAAAGTGATGCCTGCAGAGTTATGCCCCACGAGGCCTGACTTCCCAGGTGGTTTCAATGCCCTGTTTTCAGATGGTCCGTTTGAAGGTCAGAGAGTGGCTGCTTGTAGCTCGCTTTTGCTGTCCTTAAGCTTCATGAAACACAGGTTGCTACATGCAGAAGAACTGATCGGAGAAATAATAGGCCGGTAGAGAATCGGGGGAAGGGCTAGGGAGCCGGTTCAGTGGTTGAAACAATTGTCGCACAAGCAAAAGCACCAGAGTTTGGATCCTCAGATCCCAACGCCCAGCAGGTGTGATGGCCATTGGTACTTCCGGCGCTGGAAGGCAGAACTGGGGAATCCTCAGAGCAAGATGGCTGGCCAGACTAGCCGTCACGGCGTGCTCTGGGCTGGATTGGAGACCCAGCCTCAAAACAAGAAGGTGGAAGCGACTGCAGCTCATTCCCAATATGACCTGCGCATCTGCACATAGACACTGTCGCACGCATGTGCACCTGCACATACACGTGCTACCCATGTGCAAACATGCATACACACAGGCATGCACCCCCCGCATACATGCCCATGCAAAGGAAAGCAGGAAGGAAAAGGAAAGGAAGGGACTCCATGCTTCAGGAACGGCTTGTCACCAAATAGCTTGGGCCCTAGTTCAAGCCTTCTAGCGAGGGAGTGCGCAGAAAGAAGAGGCTGAGACTTCACACACGAATACTAGCTTCATTTCTGCATTCGATGCCAGTTCTTAGTCAAAAGAGGGTTAATGTAATAATGAATACTTCGGGCCGCTATTTTTTTAAATTTAAGCTTCACGTTTGGAGCGCCTTCCATAGGCCAAGCTCTGTGGTGTTCGCGCTTTTGTCGTTCCGGTTGCTTCCTTTGCTCAAGTTTCTCGTCCGCAGAGTGGTGGCAGCAGCAGTGGCCCCAAGACCACGTATTGTTTGCACGCACCGCTGCATCCAGCGCAGACCCTATCCACCAGAGTCACTTCCTGTTGCGCTTTCTTACTTAAGTCACGGCTGCTATTAAAGTGCTTGCTAGCTTCAAAGCTAGCTCACATTATGAGTATTATTTGCTGACTGCTGCAGCGATCGCTTCTTGATGTACTGGCAAGGTGCGGGAGGAGTATTTGTAGTGGTCTGGCTTTCTTTCCTCTCTCCCTCCCTCTCTCTTTCTCCTTCACCTCTCTGCTCCCTCTTTAGGAGAGAGCCCCCACTGCCCACCAGGCCCTGCGCCTTCTGCTGTGACCGGGCGGAAGATTGGAGAAAATGATGGAATTGGAACACAGGTCAAATGGCTTTAAGGGAAATAGACCAGGCCCGCACAGCCTGGGGAGAGGAGAAAACAAACTGACAGGTGTTTGGGGGAGGAGAAGGGGAACAGGAAGTGAAGGGAGGGAGAGGTGCTGGCCCTGAAGCTTGAGAGACACAAATAACAACTGATCTGAGGGAGCTTCTGCCTCCCCCCCCCCCAGAAACTTCTAGATTTAGTTTGTCTGTTTTGGAAGAAAACATCCTGTTGATGCTTCTGTTCTTGCATTGCGTCGACTCTGCACAGATTACCTGGGCGTGGAGGGTGGGGGTAGGGGGTGGGGGTTGCTGATCTCCCCTGGGTGCACATTCATCTCTGCAGGTTTCTTTCTCTTCCCTGGTTTTCTCTGAGGTTTACTGCATACATCTTGGGCGTCTTGTTAGTGTGAATCATTTCCACTCAAAGTCTTCTGTTAGACATTTTATATCTACATTGACATCAATATAGATCTATTGCATGTGCTTATGCCTGTGGTACCTCCGAGTGTGTTTGCTCTACCACCTTACTGCTTTGCTCTGGGGTCGCCCAGGCTCTGCTTTCCAGGGCAGGAAGTGCAAGCTGTCACCATTTCTGCCTGGCATTTCCTGCCCCCCCCCCGGGGATTTAGGATCCAAACTCAGATCTTGCAAAGCATAGCTGAACCTTCTCAGCCATCTCTCTAGCCTTCAGCGTGTCTTTCATGCCCAGATGTTTCCCATAATGAGCTGCTGTTTTTATATAGGAACACCCCACCCCATATGTCTGTCTCTTAATAACACTCTGTTGTATTCTTATTATCTTTGCACGCCATACCTGTTTTCCATTTCGATCGAGTCTCCTCAGCATTCCAGGTACACATTCATCCTGTCTGTGGACTGCGGTAATGCTATTTCCGCCTTTCTAATTTTTTGCAAAGTGCATTTTCTTTTCTTAGATAATTGCATTGGAGAGTGCCTCTGTAACAATGTTACAATAATGTGGCGTTGGTGGGTGACGTCACCGCTTCTCCCTGCTGTGACTGTCAGTAAATGCTGTGATTCTTTGAGGCTGCGTCTAAGGAGAGCTCTCTGTCCATAACCACGTTTATATCTACCTTGATCGATAAGGAAGTACTTATCTTGGTTAGCTCCTTTCGCCTCAGACCTTCCGGGTTTCGGTGCCCGCAGATCCCCAGCCAGAGAAACCTCTGAGCCCCACACAGGATAGAAATGGATGTGAGTCTCAAGGGATCATTTTTCAGCCTCTGGAGAGATACTTAAAAAGTTTCCATTTGATTCATCAGTGCAGGTCTATGTCTCTGTGTTTCTGATGCGGAGTGTCCTTTTATCTTGTCTTGAGCTGAAACTGATCATGTCTTGTCAGGTCTCTAACTAGTTCTTGCTGGTTTCTTTTATTCCCCTAATATCTTGGCGTTAGTTTTCTTGGTGTTTTTTTTTTTTTTTTCCCCAACAGCTGTGAGTTCAGCCCGTTTCTTTCTTTTCTGTGTGTTCTCTGTGTTGAGTTTGGGTGTCAGAATAGCGTAACTTTATAAAAAGCATTTGGCATCTTTGTTTCCCCCATCTCTGCCACATCTTAAATGACACTTAAGGTCTGGGTGAAACCATCCGCTGTTTTGTGGAGCTACTGGACAATTTTCTTTCTAGTGATATGCCCTTTATTTCTAAAAAATATTTTATTTATTTATTTGGTAAAGAGAAGCAGAGAGGGGGAAGGGACAGAGAGAGAGAGAAATCACACACATGTGTGCATACCATGGTGTTTAAAGCGGAGGTCAGAGGACAACTTTTCTTCTATCATGTGGGCTTCTAAGGACCCAAGTCACGTTGCCAAGTTTGCAAGCATGTGACTTACCTACTGAGCTATCTGCTGGTCTAGTCCTGGTCCCCCCTCCCCCTCCCTTCCTCTCCTCTGTCCCTCTCCTTTCCTTTCTCCTTCTTCTTTCTTTTTTCTTTCTCTGTCCTTTCTCTGTTCTTATTTCTTTCTTTTTTTTTTTTCTTTCTTTTCTTCTCTTCTCTTCTTCTTTCTTTCTTTCTTTCTTTCTTTCTTCTTCTCTTTCTTTCTTTCTTTCTTCTTTCTTTCTTTCCTTTCCTTCTTTTTCCTCTGTTTCCTCTTGTCTCTCTCTCTCTCTCTTTCTCTCCCTCTTTCCCTCAACGGGAGCCAGGAGACGCAGTCTAACAGTCAGACGATCAGCCTGAGGACTGTTCCCTCCCACCTCCCCTCAGGGAGAACAGGACCTTTGCCCAGGGTACTGCAGAAAAGAAGTCTGGGCCAGTTTAGAGAGAAGCAAAGTTAGAGAGCTCACTGTCGTGGTTTGAAGTGTGTCCTCCACAGTCTCATGTGTTTGGCAAGGTCGTGGCACCTTGAGAAGTGGAGCCTTGCTGGAGGAAGGCAGTCACAAGGGGTGGGCCTTGAGGTGGATGAGTCCCACCCTAGCTCCAGGAGAAGTCTGCCTTTGCAGCAAGCAGTCTGCAGCTCTTAGCTTCCAAGATGTCTGCGGTGACTTAGCCTCCTCCAGCTTTGGCCAGCCAGCCATGCTGCCTCTGCTTTGAGAGACTGTAACTTCCCTCTGGAACTGTAAGCTGAATAAACCTCCCTTTCTCCCTAAGTAGCTTGACTTTGGGTGCTCTCTCACAGCAACAGTTAAGAGTGACCGTTACGCTCACTAAGTATTTAGACAGAGTCACGTGGGAAAACGACAGCCCATGTCCCCAAGACATGGATGTGGACTTCACAGGGAACAGCCAGTCGTGGGCCTTCATGACGGTTGCATGTAAGATTCGGCGGCTTTCTAGGTGACTTTGCAGAGGATTGATCACAAGGTGTGAAGATGTAAGCAAAACTTAAACATTAAGTAAGGGGGCTGGAGAGACAGCTCAGGAGTTAAAGCCTTTGTGTCGCAAGCAAAAGAACCTGAGTTTGGATCCCAAGACCCCACATAAAAATGCCAGGCGGATATGGCAGAAGCCTATAATTCCTGCAAGGTGGCATTGGGGAAACCCCAGAGCGGAGCAATGAAGAGGCAGAGCCATCCAGGACGATTCCCGATGTCACCCTTGGACCTCCACAGGCGCACACACTCCAGTACCCCTCCACCCCAAATTAAGTCAAAATGTGAACTGGTCTTACTTTTCTTACTTAAAAATTTTGTTTTGCAAATGCAGCTTGGAGGTCCAGCGCTCTGTGAGGCACAGTGTTTGGAACTCAGGGAAGAGGCGAGAGTCTCACTGTTAAACTCAAGACCACAGATGCTCTGGCCGCACGTCCGTCCGCCAGAGGCATTGTTGCGATGTCTTAGAAAAACACACAGCGCGGCTGTGGGGGGATGTGATGGGTTGTGTAGAAGCTGCCTGGTGCTCAGTCATTGAGGATCTAGGTCACTTTGACCCCAAGGGAAGGGTCTTCCTCCCCCACTCTATGTCCCTCCACTTTGCTCCATTTTTCTGTCCTGCCTTAGTGAGGGTTCTCTAGAGCCACAGAATCAACATGGTGAATATATAAAAAGGAAATGTATTGAGTTAGCTGATGAGATATGGCCGAGGTAGTCCAACCATTGCTGCCAGTAGCTGCTCAGTCCAGTAGTCCGGTGGGTGACGGCTGGAGGCTGGAGGATTCCTAGGAGTCTTTATTCACGTTGAAGACTTGGAGGGTTGGAGGACTGGAGGGTCGAAGAAATGAGGAAACTGGGCAGCAGGAGGGAAGAGCACTTTCTAGCACAGCTTCAGAAACTCCTCCTTCCAGTCTCCTGTTCTGTGGTTCCTTTTATCTGGTCTGCTACTGGGAGGTTCCAATGAGATCTGAGGAGGTTTCCAATCGGATCTAGGGCTGATCTTCCTATTGTAAATGTATCCAGATAATCTCTTCATGTGGTCTCAGCTGATCTTAGTCAATGCCAGGGGGGTCAAGTTCACACCCAGGATTAGCTACCACATGCCTCACTTTGAGAGCGAGCTGTGTGAATCATCTGTAATTTACTTGACAGTCCTCCCTGTGGGCTCTCACATCATCTCCTTCATGACTTTGCACAATCGGAATTGACTTCATCAAAATGGTCTCTTGTGATTCTTTTTAATATATTTCCTACGTTTTCATTTTTTATTTTACATATAAATAAACGCTCTTTCTCTTATTTACGCGCCTCTCCATATAGTTTTACTATTTTTCTATTCTATAATTTATTGATTACTGCTTTCATTTCTTCATTACTTCCTTCTGGGCTTATGTTTTATTTTTTTCATTCTTTTTATAACTCAGTGGGATCCTAGATGCAATTCATTTCTCTTTCTTATTTATACCCTTAGTGTTTAAGTTTATGAATTTTTCTGAGTATCTTCAGTGGCAGCCCATGCATGCACTGTGACATACGGTCTTTCTGAAGTTTCCGTCATCCACTGCAGTTCAATGACATTGTGAGGAGACAACGTTGTGCATACAGTTGCTACTTGTGGGTCCCTGGCCCTGTCTTTCTATCACAGCTGAGTTCAGGGGTGTTACCCTCCCCTTCACACATCCCTTCCCAGATCTGAACATAGGATCGTTCATTTTGTCCCTTGCAGTTTATCATTTATGTTGTTCTTCCAGCATCTTCTGGCATCTTCCAGAACCCATTTGGGTTTTCTCTGCCTGTGACAAGTCTTCCTCTGTTATGGCTAAACTCACAGCCGTCCCCTAACTCCATAAGCAATGAAGCTTGTGTTATGTCTCTCCTCTGGTTTCTTGAGGGACTTATGAGAGTAAAGGAGGGGTATACGCGCCCCCACTCTATCATCTTATAACCGGGAAGCCGAATGTGTTATCGTTCTGATGAAAGATGTGTACAGGAAGTCTCTCATATCTCCCTTATGTCTCTAGATGTCCTGTCTAATAACACTCGGTGTCTCTGCCCCGCTGGGTGAGAAGGAGACTTTCAGTGTGGTTAGCTGATGTCTGATCCAGTTTTCTGGGTCCCCTCACCCCAGCCAACACGGTGTATTCACTTCCTCTGGGCTCCACTCCTTGTCCTGTCTCACTAGGTAGTGAGTTAGCCTGTGCTTCTAGCACCGTGACTGAAGGCTTCCCCTGTCTCACCCTTGAAGATACCCGGAGGCTCTTCTGCCTCTGCAGAGCTGTAACTGTCCTTGCTGGGAAGGAGCCATTTCCTTCTTAAAGATTTCAAATCCTCTGGGTGGCTATTAATTTTAGTGCAGGACCTTGATTGTCACCTTGTGCCTCCTCTTGGTGCTGTTTGCTGTACATGTGTAGGTGTACTTCTGCGTGTGGTTCTCTGTGTGCGTGTGCATGTGGTATGTGGATGCTTGTGTGCATATGTATATGTATGTACTGTGTGCATGTGTGGTGTGTGTATAGGTGTGGTGCACATGAACATGTCTGTGTGTGGCATATGTACATCTGGGTATGTGTGTATTTCTTGGTGTGCATGTGCATAGGTATATGGTGTATGTGTAGCAGACTCAGCCAGAGCCCTGCCTGTGTGTCATGGCTTGAAATGTGTCCCCCACGGGTCTCATGTGTTTGGCAAGGTCATGGCACCTTGAGAGGTGGAGCCTTGCTGGAGGAAGCAGTCACAAGGGGTGGGCCTTGAGGTGGATGAGTCCCACCCTACATCCAGGAGGAGTCTTTCTTTGCAGCAAGCAGTCTGCAGCTCTCAGCTTCCAAGATGTCTGCCGTGACTTAGTTCCTCCAGCTTTGGCCAGTCAGCCATGCCGCCTCTGCTTCGAGAGACTGTCCCTTCCCTCTGAAACTGTAGCTGAATAAACCTCCCTTTCTCCCTTAGGTTGATCGACTTTGAATGCTCTCTCACAGCAATAGTAATAGAGTAACTGTTACACTGTGTCTCCTTGGCCTTCCCTGGGTTTCCTACACGTAGTTCCCTTTACCCGTATAGGCGCTTCAGGCTGTACTCACCGGAAGCAAAGGCTTCTGGGAGCAGCAGCCCTCAGCCACACTGGGAAGAAGCTATGGACACTCCTGTCTTCGCACCCTGTCTAGGGGAATTGTGAGCTCCGCGAGAATACCTGACCCCCCTCCAAGACTCCCAGTGGCATCCCACTAGGGTGCCTGATCCCCCCAAGACTCCCAGTGGCAGCCTACTAGGGTGTCTGATCCCCCAAGGGCAGCCCACTACGGTGCACTCTCCTCTGTTTCCAGACCTACTTCCTCACTCCAGCGATGATTATTTTGGGATCATCTCTCCTCCAAACTATTTGTCTCTCAGTTCTTATCCTGGAACTCACTTTGAGGGGAGCAGAAGGTCAGGTAGTATAGGTGGTGTGTGTGTGTGTGTGTGTGTGTGTGTGTGTGTGTGTGCGCGTGCGCATATGCATGCTTGTGCATGTGTGTTCGGTCAGTGGACCAGTTATGCTTATATTACAGGCTGTTTTGGGGGCACACTGGTAAGTTCAATTCAGTTATGATCCTTCCTCTGCCCCTTCCCTGTCCCTTCATCTCCTCCTCACCCCATGTACCCCATGTGCTCCTGCAGTTTCCTTCCAGCGGCTCTCAAAGCCATTTAGACTTTTCCTTTAAAGAAAAGGCGCAGAAGTCTTCTCCCGTGGGCTCTCTCACTCAGCGCAATTGAGGTGAGCATACAGCTGGCGCAGGATTCGCTCTCGAGTCTTGGCAAGAAAAGTGGCCGACACTGTGCTACATCCTGAGAGCATAGCGTGGTGGGTGTTAAAAAAGCCAGCATATGCGTCTGCCTTCGTGCGCGCGCGCGCGTGTGTGTGTGTGTGTGTGTGTGTGCGTGTGTGAAAAGCTGTAACCCTATCCACCCACCCCAGTCTGGATTCTGGCACATTCTCCCCATCCACTACCCTGAACATTACAAGATGTAGCTGAAATATCCTTCCCCCAGTGGGGTTTTCCTAAAACACACCCCCAGTTATCTCCCTCAACACATAATTCCCATTCACAATGTGTACCAGGGTGTTTGTGTATGCATGTATGTGTGTGTGCATGTGTGTGCATATATGTGTGTGTATGTACGATCAGATCCCCAGATCCTACCTCACAATGCTGGCAGATGTGGTGGGGTCTGTAATTCCAGCCCTGGAAGGCGGAGCCTGGGAAACCCCAGTACAAAGTAATAAAGAGGTGGAGCAATCCAGGATGAGTCCTGATGTCACCTACTGGGCCTCCACAGGGACACACACTCACATGTGCTCATGTACACACACACACACACACACACACACACACACACACACACACACACACACACACGAAGGCAGAATGATGGGGCTCATGGACTATAAAAGACATGAAGGAAGAAGTGGAGACCGGAAATACAAGGACGTTGTGGCCATGAACGAACCTGAGGTTTCGTGTTGAGTTAGGAAACAAGGCTAGTGATCCGTGTGACACACTAGGCTCTTGGAAAACTTACTTTAAGGCCTAGACAATGACGGGAATTCTCAATTTTATGGCAAAGAGACTTGCTGTCGTTGTTAGCTCCTTTCAGATCAGCTGAACTGTACATTTCTCAACATCGGGATCCTTCTTGGGGCCCCAGAAAGGGCCTTGGATAAGTCAATGCATTTTCATGCACAGTTTGAGTGATCCACACTGTTAGGTGCATCTATTTACTACAATCAGCATCCAAAGTGCATGCCGGAAGTCCACGTGCTGCAGCCTCTGGTGGGGGTGGGAAGCGGGTGGCCTTCAGAGAAAGACAGCTCAGCAGGTGTATGCCCCTGAAGCAATGCTGGGACCCCAACTTTTCTCACTGTGCTCTTCTGCCAGGTATGTCCACCATAATGTAGAGTGCAGCCCAGACACAAAGCTACAGGGTGACCACGGATGGTCTGAAATCATGATCCAAGATAAGCCTTCTGCTCCGGATCAGCTGACGTCCCAAGTCCCGCGTCACAGTGGTAGAAAACTCTGGTCCTTTCTCCCATTGAAGCTTCTTCTTCCGGTCCTGGGCGCCCACTCATGGGTCCTCGGCAGAATAGGACTTCCTGCGAATCGCACTGCATCAGGCACTGATCTGCTGGTGGCCAGGGCGAGGACCCCCATATGGACCCAGCTAGCTCCTCAATTGCTCTATTAACTATTTTTGCCATGCTGGGGAGGAAACCCACTGATGTGCCAGGCTAGACATGCATGCAGTCTTCCCTGATCCACATCCCAAGCTCCGAGTGTACCCTTTTTCTGAGATAGGGTTTCAGGCTAGCCCCAAACTATGTTGGCGAGGTTGACCTTGAATTTCTGATCCTCCCCTCTCTACCTCCACAATATTGGGATGACATGCTTGTGACACCATTTGTCTTGTATAATCTCTGCTGGGAAGCAAGTCAGGTCTTCTGGTTGACTAGACAATCATCCTTCCGTTTGTTTCCTTCCTTCCTTCCTTCCTTCCTTCCTTCCTTCCTTCCTTCCTTCCTTCCTTCCTTCCTTCCTCCCTCCCTCCCTCCCTCCCTCCCTCCCTCCCTCCCTCCCTCCCTCCCTCCCTCCCTCCTTCCTTCCTTCCTTCCTTCCTCTCTTTCTCCTTCCGCCAGGTCTCCCATAAGCCCTGCTGGCTGAGGATGGCCTTGAACTCTTGACCCTCCTGCCTCTACTTCCTGCCTGTTGAGATCACAGACCAGCCACCATGCCCAACCCCAGTGCCTAGTTTCCATCTCATTAGCTTTGATTACTTACAAAGCCGAATTTTTTCTCTTGGTTGCTAGAAGTGTTGCTTTTCTTTTTCCTGTCTGTACCTGTCATGTCTCATTATTTTGAAGGACCATTTTCTCCCATTTGTCCTTAATAGTAACCATTCCGTTTAATAAACTCTTGCAGTGCTCTGGGGAGAGACTTGGACACCTTAATCCTTTTTTGTCCCCAGTAAATTTTGTTATATGATTTTAAATCTAGTAACATATAATCATCATGTAATTTTTATTTATTTTATATAGTTATCATTTGGCCACTACTATGCATGTGACTCTGTAATATGAATGAGAACATATACCTCTATCCCAGGTAGGATACAAAGGTTTGCTCAATGGAGTATGATTTGATCAATAAAGGTGAGTTCGCTCCCTCTTCAGTGCTACTTTGTGCAGTGAACAACCTTACAACTGTATTGTTTTTTTCCCATTTCATAGATAAAACTGAGGCTTATGTAATTTTATTTATTTTATATATGTATGTGTGTGTGTATGTGTGTGAGTGTGTATGTGTGAGTGTGTGTGTGTATCGGAGGGTACTTTGTGTCCCTGTGGAGGACCAAGGGTGACTTCAGCAATCATCCTGGATTGCCTGTACCTCCTTCTTGCTTGGCTCTGGGATTTCCCAGGCTCTGCCCACCATGGCCGGAAGTACAGGCCACTACTGTTTCCACCTGGCATTTTTACGTGGGACCTGGCACCTGAATTCACGACTTCCTGCTTGTGAGGCAGAGTCTTAACCCCTGAGCCATCTCTCTAGCCCGGTTTATGTAATTTTAAAAAGGACTTATCCAGAGTCACACATCTCCAGGCCAGTGAGTCAGATCTGACACCTGCCTGAGTGCTTTTAAAGCCTGAGTCAAACGCGCTGTTGTGCTTCCTTTACGTATTGTGCCTAGCAATCCCTGACATAGTCAAAGAACATTTTTTCTCCTCACGTTGAGCTTTAATTTCTGAGATGCAGAAGATTTAAATGTTTATGCAGACAAACTGGGCCATCGATCTTTTCCTTCATGTTTAAAACATGCTTTGTGTTTATGCTTTGAACTATTGATTGTTTTCATGATGGAGACCTGCGGCTTTTCCTCTCTCTGACTATTCCAGATCCGGGACCACTTTAGTTATAAATATCCAACATGGCGTCTCCATGTCAGTAACATCTTGCTGAGCCTTTCTGTAGTGTCTCCTAGACAGACAGCGGGCGTTTCCACTTCTTCCTTAGAAACCCCGATTCGTGCATTATCTTGTGGGAAGTTTGCATTCTGATATGACCCGTCCTGCTAGGGAGTGGGCGGCCTCCCTTGTGTCTCTGAATGTACACGGAGAAGGTTGGAAAGAAGAAAAAGATGGTTTGTGAGAGGAAGGGGTCGCAGTGGATGCGTTACGGACGAGTGCTCTGTGGATTAGTCCCGGCATCATGATATCCTAATGTCTCTTCTGGTGGGGATGAAATTCTTCTGATCAAAGCCGCTTGGAAGAACTGGCTTTGGCGCGTGGTTCCACGCAGATAAAAATCCATGATGGTGGGGAAGGCATGGAGGCAGGAGCATGAGGCTGGCTCATCCCATGGGGTTGGCAAGCAGACAGGAAACAGGAAGTGGGGCGGGGATACAGAACCAGAAGGTCTGGCCCTGCCCCCAGTGACACACTTCCTCCAGCCAGACTTCACTTTCCAAAGGTTCCACAAGCTTTTTCCTGTGGCTGTTTGGAATTTCGCTTTTCTTTCTGCCTGTCTGTATCTGTCGTGTCTCATTATTTCGAAGGACCATTTTTCCTCCCATTTTCCCTTAACAGCAACCATTTAATAAACTCTTGCAATGCTCTGGGGAGAGACTTGGTGCTTTGCTCACATTTTTTTTTTGATGTCGTTGTTAATTTTATCCGTAGCCAATGTTGATGTTTGGGAAGGTCGAGGCGACTCTGGGGGGGAGGACCTCGCTGGAGGAAGGCCTGTCCCAAGGGGTGGGCTTCGAGGCTGGGAGCCCTGCGTTGCTTTTCTTAGCTCCTGAAGTCTGCTGCTGGCTCTCTCTGACTCCGTGGTGTCTGCACTGACCTGAGCCACCTCCAGCTTTTGCCAGGGCCATGCTTCCGCTACGAGATTCCCACCGCAAGGAGCTAGTCTCCCTTCTGGAACTGGAGGCCAAATAAATCTCCTTGTCTCCCCCGAAGTGGCCTGAGTCTATGTGTTGTCTCACAGTCGTGGAGAAGGTAACTGAGACCCTGCCCCTTCCTTAGGTTCCCGTCAGAGATCATGAGCCGCCCCAGGAAATTAGAATTTCCTTTGGAGTCTTAAGCTGGCAGGAGGAGAGGATGGAGACCCTGGTGTCAGGCAGAGCAAGGGGTCTCTCAAGGAGAGATTCAGGGCTCGAGTGATAGGCCAGAGGTTACGCCTCTCCTGGCAAGCAGAAGGTCCTGAGTTCGGATTCCAGATCCCACATAAAAACGCCAGGTAGAAATGGCTGTGGCCTGCACTTCTAGCTCAGGAAGGCAGAGCCTGGGAAATTCCAGAGCAAAGCAATAAGGAGATAGAGTCATTCAGAGAGAGTCCTGATGTTACCCTTGGGCTCCACAGGCACACACAGTGTCCACACACACGTACATAGAGAGAGAGAGAGAGAGATACACAGACACACAAGCACACATGCATACACAAAGAGATTTTACACACCTTGTTAAACATAGGAGAGACTGGAACTGAGATCATGGGGAGTTTGTGGGGGCAGGACCACACCTTGACCGGGACTGCTTAGCTATGCAGATTACCTGTGTGTTCTCTTGTCTTCTATTTAAACTCGAATCTCATGTCAGGACCCAAAAAATAGATGGGGGGGGGAGTTACCCATGGGACCACTTTATTTGTTCCTCTTCCCAAGGTGGCCATACTGAAGAAATCTCTGCTTTTCATTGTTGATTGTCTCTTTAATTGGTCTGTGGAGGACAAGAGGTCAAACCTAGCTTGAGAGGGCGGCTAGGGCTCCCCCCTCCCCCCGCTGGGGTCTACACTAACAGCTCTAATTACAGTGTCTTACCTGGACAACTGTAATCGTCCCTCCCCAAGCTCTACAGATGTGCTCCCTCGTGGTTGAGGGTGACCTCAAGACCCACACAAACATGTCAGGCAAAGACACTCAGTCTTCCGGAGACTAAATATGAACCTCGTTCTATGACTTTTCCAGGCCCTGTACCTTCCAGCACATTCTTACCTGCTACCCTCATAGTTTCAGTTTAATAAACGACTTGGGACAATGATGTGTGCATGTGTGCGTGCATATGTATGTGTGCGTGTATGTGTGCGTGTATGTGTGTGCGTGTGTGTGCATGCCAAATGCGTGGTGTACACACGTGTGTATGTGAGCTCGCTCACCCGTGTGGTCCTGCTCAGAGAGGCCAGAGGCGGGTGATAGGTGCCCAGTTCTTTCCCTCTCTGCCTTGCTCACTTGAGACAGAGGCTGTCACTGAACCTGGCCGCCAGCAAGCTCCAGGGACCCTTCCGTCTTCACCCCCTGCAGTGCTGGGGTTAAGGCACAAGCCACTCATCGTTTTTCCTGTAGGTGCTGGGATCTGAACTCGGGTCCTCAAGCTGCACTGCAACCCTCTTCTCCACAGAGCCACCTCTTCACGTTCCACTCATTTCTTTGGCTGCAATTTGGGCCGGGCTCAAATGGCCCCTTCTGTTCCTTCCTGCAGGCCACTCATTGCAGGACGAAGGCCTGACATCGCGGCCTGTGTTTAGTGTCCTTTCCTTCGGGAGAAGGTACAGAGACAAACAATTGTCCTAAACCTTAGATTTGGAAACAGCAAAACTTCTTCCAAGACAGACCTCGCCCTCCTCCAGAGGCACCTGGAAGCAGTGAGGATCCTTGTAGGAAGTGGGTTGATCCCCTTCAACAAAGAGGGGGCCAGGACCTTTCCCACTCACAGAGCCAGAACTGAGACCTGCTTCCTCTGCGGATCTCCCCTTCCTGGTCCAGGGCTGCCTCGACTCAAGCCTAACGCTCACGGCAGCCTCTTGCAGATGAACCTGGGGAAACACATTTGTTTGTCTCCCTTTCCGTGTGGCCACATTGATTAAATTCCTTTCTCTGCTTTCCCAAATGATCCCCCCCCCTTTGTGTGTGTGGTCGGGTTTTCAGATGTATATGTGTAGAGGGTGTATGCATGCGTGTGTGTGTGTGTGTGTGTGTGTGTGTGTGTGTGTGTGTGTGTGTGTGTTTGCACAGGAATGCACTTGAATGTGTATGCCTGTGGAGGCCTAAGGGTGATGTCAGGAATCATCTCCCATTGCTTTTCCGCCTCTCTGTTCTGAGCCTGGCTCTGTCATTTAACCCAGCGCAGGCCATTAGTGCCAGCCTGGCTAGTCAGTGTGCTCTGGGGTTACCCAGGATTCATCTTCCAGAGCTAGAATTACAGGTTGCTACCACATCTATAGCAGTCTGCCTGCATGGTTGCTGATAAGTGATCATCAAACAGCTTAAGGGAACAAAGGTTTTATTCTCTTATCATAGTCGGGTTTCAGGTCATAGCCCAGCTTGACAGGAGAGCATGCACTATCACCAGGGCTGAGGGAACTGGCCACACCTGATCTCTGTGTAATGGTTGAGAGACGGATGATCCTTACTTGCCAGACCAGCATATCTGGCCAAGTGTACACAAGGATGCCGACTCTCTCAACCAGCTCTCTGTATTTTATTCCAGGGCCTAGTCCCACCCACCATGGGCTGGGCCTTCCCCATCAGCTAGACAATCTCCTGCAGGTTTGCTCTGGACTTGACCACTAATTCTCTCCAAATGTGCCCAGCGCTCAAACCCTCAACTATCAAGTTGACACCTGTGCCCAACTATGACACCTTCCAGAGCTAGAATTACAGGTTGCTACCATATCCGCCTGGCATTTTTATGTGGTTTCTGAACTCAGGTCCTTTTGCTTGGGAGGCAGAGGCTCTAACCCCTGAGCCCTCTCCCTAGCCTGCCTCTTGTCTTTCATGGATGTATTGGTGGTGGGCTGTTGATCCAAATAGTAGGGCTGCTGGTACCCAGCCTTGCCCTAAAGACTCCAGTAACACTGGACCACAAGGCCTGAGAGATGGGAGCAGAAACTATGCCCGGTGGGTGAGTGACAGGCTGGACCGCACATGACCAGGGTCCGGAGCTGGGCACATGCCGTGTAGTTTCACCTTCACATTCCACGTCACACACACCCTCAAGTCTCTCTTCCGGCCACTGAAGAAAAGTGGGCTCTCTCTAATCAGATGTACTTTGGCTGTGTGACCAACTAGAAGCCATCAATGGGAGAGAGAAGTGTCAGGTGTGGATTGGTTCAGGGTCACTGAGAGCTCCTCCCTGGTGGTGGGGTTGACCCAGCCCCACCCACCCTGTGTGGTGTTAATTACTCCAGAGGGCAGGACTTGTTCTCTCGGCCTCCATGATGTCTGCAGACACCTGAGTCTCCTTACTGGTAGTTCTTCCGGGTGCTCTCCCAGCATCCCATGACTGACGGTAGCCACTGAAATACCCCTCTGATCATTCATAAGAATACAACATTTCTGAGCGCTGAAGACGAAGGTGCTTGGTTCCCCAGTATACCCACGCCCATGCCTTGACTTTATGCCTGGCACGCAGAAGTTCCAGGAAATGCAGATAAGACTGAATTCAAATAAAAGGAAACAGCATTCGGACGTCCAAGGATTGCTGATCTCCCCATCTCAAAGATAAATGGACTCTAATTATATGCAAAGATGTTTCTCTCTCTCTTTTTTTCTTTTTAATTTCTTTGATCTTTCCTGATGGACGCATTGAGCTTTGCCTCTCGCCTTCCCGGTCCTGTCCTCCCCGGGTCTAGCTTGTGAGATGGTTTCCCCGGCTTGGAGCCTGTTCAGTCTGCCTGAGGGGCGAAGGACGGGGAACATCTGCTTCCAGGGAACGCGCTGCATTTTAATTGCATCTTAAAAGCAGAGGCGTCCTGCACTTAGTTACCTTGGGGGGTCTAGTGTGGAGAATTATTGGTTTATTTATAATTCATATACTACTCACTTCTGATAAAAAAAAAATTATACCCAAGCTGCCGATGAGCCACAGGGCTGCTCTTGAGCGGAAACGCTTCTAGTCTTGGGTTTTCATTCTGACCTGTGCTGACCTACTATGCGACACGGTTGGAATGTGAGCTGTCCCCCCCCCCCACACACACACACACTCGTGTTGCATCCTTCGTTCATGCTGAAAAGGTTGTGACACCTTTGGAAGGTGGAGCCTCATGGGAGGAAGGTACGGCAGGATAGCCCCACCCTGCTTCTGCTAACAATCTGCAGCTTGCTCTCTCGGCCTCCATGATGTCTGCAGACACCTGAGTCTCCTCCAGCTTCTGCCGCCAGCAGAAGGGAGATTTATTTGGCTTATGGTTCCAGAAGGCAGGTACAGTCCACCGTGGCAGGAAAGACATGGCAGTTGGCTTAGCTGCGGACAAGAAGGAGGCTGAGAGAACAAGATTAGATGACTAGTGCAGATGGCTAGAGGGAGCAGGGTGGGGCTACCCGACCTCAAGGCTTACACCCCTAACCTCCTCCCACATTAACAACAGCTAAGGATTCAAACACATGAGCGTGTGGAGGACAGCTCACATCAAACCAGGACACCCCCCAGCCATTGGAAGATGGAGCGTGTCAGAGCAGGAGGTCGAGAATTGTCGCGTGTGTACTCTGTGCTGAGAGGCTTCGAGCACCCCAGAACCTTCTTCGAGATGCGCACCGACAAGACAGTGTGTTGCAGAAGTGGCCTGTCTGCAGACACCCAGTCTGAGAGTTTGTGCTTTTTTGACTTATGTTCCACCAGCAGCTCATTCTTGTTGATTGACAGGTTGCCTTGGGAACCCACCTGGTCGTTGGCATGAATGGTAGGGTTAGTAAATCAGACCTGGAAGAAGATCTTGAAAGCCACTTGACTCTATTACTTAGCCTCTGCCTCTTTTATTTTTTTTTTTAATAACGATGACACCCCCCCAATAGATAATGATATTTTAGTCACACTCTTTAGCATAACTATTTGGCCCAGCATCATTGATGAGATTCCCGAGAGCAAATCCAGACCATTTGCAGAAATCACTCGGAGCGGGAGCCGCCTTAGCTTCCAAAGCAAAGTTACGACTATTGTTTCCTTCCATCGCAGTGTGGGCTCATTTGATTTGTGCTTAAGGGGGCTTCAGATGGATCCATTTCCACCCGGTTGGAGTTTCTTGCTGCAGCTGGGGGCTTGGAATGGAACTCGCATCACCCATTCTATTAGATGTCCAATGCTCTGGGGAGCCAGAGTGGCCAAGGAACCAGGCTCTGAGAGTTTGGGGGTGGGGAGGAAGGAGATGATGGCACCTGAAATGGCACCGTGTGGGAACCCTGAAATGGTATCTTCAGGAGCCAGTCTGAAATAATCCCCAGGTTTGGCATGGATACAATTTCCCGATTTCTTCTGACAAGAAACAGGCAGTGGCCACGTTGATAAGAAAAGTGGACAGAGACATCTGAATGAAGTCCCCATAATTACTGTCTTCATTACTGTGACTTCTGCCTCCTTTCTATTTTTACCCAAAGACCAGTCTTCTCGGGGCTTCCACAAATTGCTACGTCTTCTTCCTTGTCGAAGAAAAGTTTGCAGGGCCGGTTTTAATCTGTGATGAAATCTAAAGGAATCTCCCACACGGCTCCCCTGCCCCTCGGCATCTCTGGCAAGTACAGAAGGTCATACGTCAAATCTCAACAGTTCTTTGGCGCCAGGTTGCTGGCAAAGTCCTCCAGGGAAGCGAGTGACCAATGAAAGCAACGTGGCTGAACCCTGGCTTTTCCCTCCTCATTTTATAATCATGAGAATAGATACCAGGGTGGGTTTGTATTTATGAATCTTTTGTCACTGGTCAGAAGAACTTTCCTGTTCATCTACAATCAGATAAATTTATCTGGAACATTAAGTTCTTAAAACCGGCTTTATTTCCTTGAAGGCACAAGAAGAGACTTAACAAACGGGGCTAAAGGACAGAAGGATTGCACATAACAGAGTATGACTGATGAAAACAGAGCCAGGCGGGATGTATATTTTAAGGCAAGGATTCCAGAGAGGAGCCTGTCTCCGTGGGATTGTATATAGACTGTGCTCTGTCACAGAAGTTCTGGATTGGAAAATCCAGTATTTTTCCTTTAGTAAAATTCTATTTACTATGCAAAACCACAAGCATTTTTTTTCATGATTGAGCTAGTTGATGAGAAGACAAAATAAAAATCATCTCCAAGGCATTGCTGTGCCCATGCGGTGTGGACAAACGCTTCCACACCCCAACCCCTGCGTTCTTTTTGGAGACTGAATAAAGAGGATGTGCTGTGTGTGCACGCTAGTGGTACTGACTGGATTATACTGAGGCAGCAAAGGGTTTTTCATATTCTGTCTATGTTTCATTTATGTTCCACATATACAACCATTATTTATTTAGTGTGTGTGTGTGTGCGTGTGTGTGCGTGTGTGCGCGTGTGTGCGTGTGTGTGTGTGTGTGTGTGTGTGTGTGTGTGTTAGTAACAGCACAGGTATGGTGGTCAGACAGTAGCTTTTCAGAAGTTGGTTCTCTCTTCTTCCAACTTGCAGGAATAGAACCAGGACATCGGGCTTGTTGAGTCATCTTGCTGGCCGGGGGTTCTGTGTCTTAGTGGCACAGCAGGACGAAGATGTCTTCCAGTGGGTGCTTCGTGACCCTGCAGGTTGGTTGGTCATGACCTCGTGCTGCGTGTTCTTTGCCCCAGGCCTCAGCTGATCAGTGACTTCTCGCTGCGCCTTTGCTCCTTGCAGAAGCGCAAAGAGAATCAGGTGAGCCACATGCTGCCTCTCTGTCTGGAATTTTGAAGGTGAAGTTAGCATCTTCGCCATCTTGTGTGTGTGCCATCCGAGGTTGTTGCCCCCCCTTGCATCTCCACCCTGGCCAGTGAGCCCATCCTGAGTGCTGGACCTTCATGCCAGCCACACTAGCTCGCCAGAGGACTGGTTAGCGGTGGGAAGTCGAAGGCTGCTCATGGGAAGCTGAGGAGGCTCCTGTGGTCCTGCTACAAATGCTGGTTCGGGGCCGCCTTTGTGCACGATGCGTTCATGGAGCATGTGTCTTCCAATGATGGGAGCCAAAGAAGAGAGAAGAAGGCGAGGCGTCCCCTTGCTTCCTTCTCTGTGCCGCGTGGTCTATTGTTTGCTTGTCTCGCCTGGCAGAGTTTAATTTACTTATCTTTCAGGGTTCCCTTCAGGATTGTCATGGTGACAAAATATCTGAAGCTGGCCGCTTCCAGAAGAGCAGGCTGGTCTGAAGCTTGTTGGTGCTCCCGCGGGGGAAGGGACTGGCTCGTTCTAGTGTGTTCTTGCCAACGCCTTCACCCATCTATGCCTGCAGACCTGACGACTCTCACCCACACCGCGGGATTCCACAGCTTGCCGGGGTGAGCTGTGCTCTGGTCTTCCCAAGGAACCCAGACGGGGCTCCTGGATCAAGTCTGCACTTTAGAGGAGCGAATCCATGCTCCCTCAGTTGTAAAGGGACTCAGAGGGATGCATGAGTGTGTGTGTGTGTGTGTGATATGCATGTTTGGGTATGCATGCACATGTATGTATGTATGTGTGTTATATGTATCTATATGCCTGTGTGCATGCGTGTATGTGACTGTGTCTGGACATGTTTGCATGTATATATGTGATATATGTATCTCTGTGTGTAGGTGTGTATTTGTGATATATGTATATATAGGCTGTTTGTGGATGTGCATATGTGTGTCTTTGTATGGGTGTGTATGTGTGATGCATGTGTGTGAGCATGTGGGGGGAGGTATGTGTGTGTGTGGCATATTGTGTATGTGTAGTATATGTGGGGATATATGTATATGTATATGTGGTATGAATATTTGATTTATATGTGTGTATGTGTGTGATATGTATGTATGGGTATGTGTGCACATGTATGTATGTATGTATGTATGGTATATGTATCTATATGCCTATGTACATGTGCGTATATGACTGGACATATGTGTATGTGTGTGATATATGTGTCTGTGTATGTAGGTGTGTATTTGTGATATATGTGTGTATAGGCTGTGTGTGGCTGTGTATATGTGTGTCTCTGTGTGGGTGTGTATGTGTGATGTATGTGTGTGAGCATGTGGGGGGAAGTGTGTGTATGTGTGGCATATTGTGTATGTGTAGTATATGTGGGGATATATGTATGTGCATATGTATGTGTGTTTGATTTATATGTGTGAAGGGGTGTGTGTGTGTGTGCGCGTGTGTATGTGTGTTTCACTTCCCTGTGCATGTTCATGTGGGGGACAAAAGTAGATTTCTGATATCTTCCTCTGTTGTTTCCCAATTTATTCCTTTTTTTCTTTGGAAAGACACCCTGCTCATACTGCCAATTTTTAAAATGTTGAAAAGTGTCACTACATTAACTTTACACTTGTATATAGGAGAACTATATAAATATATCTATATTGCATATATACAAATAGAAAATTTCTTTTTTGTGGGCATGCATGTGCATGTGCGTGTGTGTGTGTGTGTGTGTGTGCGTGTGTGTGACCGTGTCTATGTGTATCAAGGCACTCACTGTCTATGCCTCAAGGCCCAAGGGTGACTTTGGGAATGACCCTGGATTGCTCTACCTCCTAATTCCTTTGCTCTGAGGTTTCCTAGGCTGCCCCTTCTAGGTCCAGAATTGTAGCCCACCATCATTTCCATCTGGCATTTTTACATGGGATCTGGAATCTGAACTCAGGTCCTTCTGCTTGTGAGGCAGAGACTTAACTCCTGAGCCATCCATCCAGCTCCAAATATAAACTTTTTTTAAAATTATTTTTTATTTTTTATTTTATTCAATTGTGTGTGTGCGTGCGTGTGTATGTAGAATCATGGGCGAATTCGGGAACCACCATGGAAGCCTCCACCTCTTCCTTGTTTACTCTGCCCTGGGATTCACAGGCTCCGCCCTACCAGGACTAGAAACGCAGGCCACCCCCGCTTCTGCCCGGCATCTATACGTGGGGTCTAGGATCCGAACTCAGGACCTTCCGCCTGCAAGGCAGAGGCCTAACCCCTGAGCCACCTCTCCAGCCCCAAATATAAACTTTCTTAAGACGATGCAGTCTTGTGTAGACAGACTATTGTGTCCAAGACATCCAGACACAGTTGTCACGATCAGCTCCAGAGGTTACCACAGAGGCACCTGGAAGACTTGGGGACTTTCACTCCTGACTTCATTCTTCCTTCTTCACTCTTTTAGCGTCTTCATTTCTTTGAAAAGTTTAAACTCCCTGATCTTTGAGGGGAGAGGATTGAGTGCTCCGCCTGGGCTTGAGTGCCCCATCTGGGGTTCTGTGTGCCACACTCTGCCCATTCTGTCCATTGCTAAGAGAAGCTTTTGGGTTGGAGGCTGCACAACACTCAAATCTCGAGGTTTCAAGCTAGTACCCGCATATGAGAGAGAACGTGTAGACAGTATATATAATCCTTTCTGAGCTCAATCCCTTCACTTGTGAATTTCATGATTTCGTCTTTTAACAGCTGAGTAAAATTCCATTGCGTATATGTACCACATTTCCATGATCCAGTCATCAGCTGATGGGCATCTGGGTTGTTTCTGCTTCCTTGCTATTTGTGAACAGAACTGTGACCAACACAGATGTGTCCGTATCTCTCTGGCGAGGTGTGGAATCCTTTGGGAATGTGCCCAGGAGTGGGATAGCTAGGTCACAGGGTGGTTCTAGTTCTAGTTTTTTGAGGGATCTCCACGTTGACTTCCAGAGTCATTCCCACCAACAGTGGATAAGGGTTCCCCTTTCCCAGCATCCTCACCAGCAGTAGTTGTTTGTTTTTTTCAATCTTAGCCATTGTGACTGGGGTAAGATGGAGTCTCACAGAGAATCGATTTGCATTTCCTTGATGGCTAAGGTTGACAAACGTTTTCAAAGACGTCTCTCAGAAATTTGTATTTCTTCTTTTGAGAACTCTCTAGTTAAGTCAATAGCCCATTTTGAAATTGCTTCATTTGCTTTGTTGATGTTTAATTTTTGGAGTTCTTTATATATTCTGGGCGTTAGTCCTCAGTCAGATGTACAGCTGGCAAAGATTTTTCCCATTCTGTAGGTTGCCTCTTTTCTCAACAGTTTCTTTTGCTGAACAGAAGCTTTTTAATTGCATGTGGCCCTGTCTGTTAATTGCTTGCTTTAATTCCTACGCTATTTGGGTTCTAGTCAGAAAGTCCTTCGCTCCCAAGGCTGAAAGTTCCCAAGTCTTTCTCCCTATCTCTTGAAGAGTGCTCTGGCTCCCTATTCTTTCCTCCAGGAGCATCAGAGTTACAGGTTTAGCACTGGGGTCTTTGATCCCCTTGGAGCTGATTTTTGTGCAGGGCGAGAGGTAAGGATCTAGTTTCATTCTTCCACATGGGGAAGTCCAATTTTCCAAGCACCATTTGTTGGAGGTGGTGTCTTTTCTTCACTATAATATTTTGAGCAAGAGCAATGAGACGAGGACAAGACTGAAAGGATACAAAGAGGAAAGGAAGCTGTCAAGTTACAGTGCTCATGGGTGATATGATTCTATACAGAGCAGACCCCAAAGGCAGCCATGGATGGATCCCCGTGAAACTGAGAACTGAGGTAAAACTTTCTTTCCTTAGGCTACTTCTGTGCTCATTCCATCACTGTGACACGAAGGTGAGTAATCAGTCTTCTGTGTCAGTCAGTACTTCTCAAAGATGCTTCCAACAGCCACCTCTCCTAGGGTCCTCTAGAGCCCTTCTCCTTGGACCTGGTTTGGCTTGGAGCTTCTTCCATCGATGATAGCCACGGTGATATTCCGAGACTCTCTGAGCTCAGGCTCCGCAGCTCGGTTGCTGCTCTGAGACACGGTCCCTTGCGACTGGTCACTAGGCTGTGAGAGAGGCTGATAGTTCTTGGGAAGACTCCCGTGGAGAGACACTGAGGGCCCAGCCCAGCCCTAGCATCTGCTCTGTGGGCAGGTGCTTTGAAAAGATGCTGCTACAAGCTCCACATGGGCTGCCGTGGCTGATCACGTGAAGCAGGGGTGAGCCTGCCTGTGGCCAGGCACTTCCCTTTGAGCACAACAGCTGCCGTCTTTGTCAGAGCAGCTGTACTATGTGCCAAGAGAACATCAAAAGTCAGACCTGTTGGCTCCTGACCAGAAACTGAGACAGTTGGGAGGGTCATTGGACCCTCTCCTGGGATTCTGGCTGCTCCCTGGAACATGTCCCAACCGTGAATGCACAATTCTGCTCTCGTTGCCTTTCCCTGGAGGCTTTGAGGTCTTGGATGTGGTGTAGACTACATGGGTTGAGGAAAGTTAACTAAAAGAGGGACCTCGTCTATGTAGCCATGGGAGCAGCAATCCATGCTGTGATGAGACTTGCCACTGTAACTCTTCTTTGGTTGCCCATGCTTCTGTAGGTAAACCTTACCACACCAATGTGAGGAACCCCAATAAGCTCGTAGGTTCTCCAAATTAGCCAGTGGTGTTAATCATTACTTTGGTCTGCCGTTGAAACCCTTTCTGGGACAGACGGATGTTTGTATGGCGTCTCCTCAGGGAAAGTTTCACACAACACTCCCTCAGAGTCCAGCACAAATGGCAGATTTGTAAACCTGAAACAATGCCATTTGCTCTTCGAAGCTACTACATCTCGGGATGGTTTGTCCCCACATCAAAGATGATCTGTTTCCACTTTTTCAGTGAATGGTACAACAGGTGATTCTATCACAAGCAAGAGCAATCCATGCATGTTACAGAGAAAGACTCATATCTGATGATGGTGTTGCCCCTTCTAACCATGCTGCTGCTTCTGGGTGGAGGTGGTTAGGGGTCTAGTCTCCCTTCCTCCCTTACTGCACTGAAGCCTTCATGGTCCCCTGGTTGTGTTCACTAATAGGGGAGTCTTTGTGCCATGGATTGGAGGACTGGCCTAATTCCAATGTGTACTAGGGCTCTCTGGAGGAATGGAGTGGATAGAATGAATTTGCATGTGAAACCATACATGGATATGGAATTGACTGGATTGGCTCAGGAGATGAGGTCTAGGTGGTCCAACAATGACTGTCTGTAGCTGCTCAGTTCAGGAGCTGAGTATCTCAGCACCCCCAGTCTGGATGGTGTTGAAGGCAGGAGGATTCCTGGAGACTCTCTGGACCTCGGTCACGTTGGAGAGTTGAAGAAGCTGGGTTGTCATGTTATCAAAAAATGGAAGCAGCAGGGAAAACGAGATTGTCAGGAGAGAGAGAGAGAGAGAGAGAGAGAGAGAGAGAGAGAGAGAGAGAGAGAGAGAAAGATCAACTCTTCTTTCTTGAGCTTTCTTTACTGGTCTGCTACTGGAAGGCCCCACCCACATTTAGGAGGGACCATTGTATTTCAAATATCTTAATCCAGATCATCTCTGCAGGTGGTCTGATGGCGTCTCTTAATTAATCCCAGGTGTAGTCAAGTTGACAACCAAGAATAGCTATCACACAGTAATTACTCAGTGTAACCCCGTTTAAGGTTTAGATAGGAATTCCCTCCTTGGCTTGTACTTTTGAACCCCTGAAACATTTGGTGGTGCTGTTTTGGCTCACTGTGGAACCTTTAGGAGGCGGGACTTCCCTGGAGGAAACGGGTTACTGGGCGGGAGAGATGGGCAAGGAGTTACAGCCCAGTTTGGCACTCAGTGTCAGTTTCTCCCTGTGTCTTGGTTGGCTGCAGAGATGTGAACAAGTCATCACATATTCCTGTTGCCAAGGAGACGCCTGCCGCGTGCCTCCCCCACCACGACGGACCACAGCCCTTCAAACCACGGGACAAAGTCAAGGCTTCCTGCCTCCTGTTGCTTCTTGACAGGTCTTGTTCACAGGGGCCAGCAGAGCAACCACAGCACCCGGCGCGACGCTTCCTTTCCCAGCAGCTCGTCTCGTCCTTAGAGACCTGTGATACCAGGCTCTCCTCCTCTCTCACGCACGCATATCTCAGGGCCTCTCACTTGGTCTCCTGCGCTCTCGAGAGCACTAATAGTGTGTGTGCAGAGAGACGAGTTGGTGCAGGCGTCCCGGGTACTTTATTATTCCCTTGGAGATGGATGGGCGTCATTAGCACCTGAACACCACATGCAGTACAAGACACTGGCTGCAATTATTCATTCAAACCAATAGCGTTCATCAAGCCGTTGTTCTAACTCAGGTCCTTCATGAATAAAGACCGCATGGGCTGCAGCGGACGGAGCTGTCTGGTTCCCCCTTTAGCAGGCTGGCGAGGACTGCAGCTGGGTGCTGAATCTTGATTGCCTATAGCATTGGATCTGCAATCAACTAAGCCGGCATGCCTTAGTGAGGAAATTCCCAGAACAGATTATCTGAGGAAGAAAGACCCAATTCCAGAGTGGGTAGCTCCCTCCAGCAGGGGTCCAGCTATAAGGAGGTCTGAGGAACAACTCATGCTGTTTCGTCTTTTATTGGGGCGCCCATTGGTGACAGAGTCTGGCCTGTTGCTGCTGCTGCCACTATCTTTTGCTGCCACTGCAACACACTTTCTGCATGCTAATGTGAAGTGGAGGGCATCTTCAGAATCTCTAGGAATCCCCCAGGCTTTCATCTCTGAGTGGGGTAGTTGAGACTTCCAGCATTGTGGCTAAGCACCCGCTTCTCAGACTATCCAGTGTAAAGACAGACATTGTCGGATGACCCAGCTCATATTCCCTTAGCTGATCTGATATGTCTCTTCTGTAATGTATGTTCATTCTAAGGGTTCAGGTCCTCTAGAGAACCCTGATTAACACTGCGGTTAATCACAAACCATAGCGACTATTTGGAAGGGAAAAGCTGTGGGTCCCAGACAGGGTAGACGGCAGGAGGAAGCGATTTAGAAAAATGTCAACTGCTAAGTTACTGCTAAACATGCATTAAGATGAAAACTTACTGAGTTCCTGAGACTGCGCCCCACCCACAGGGCTGCTGTTCTGGCTGCTGTCCAATAAGAATCGAGGTCACGGGCCTGTCTATAGTCATCCTGTCTGCTGATACCCCGAAACCCTTGCTTGTGCTTCTGGAAAGTCCCACTTCGCTTGCTCTGCCTCTGCCCTGCTTTAGTGTAACACCAAAGTACAAATTAAACTCGGGCTGGAGTCCTTGGAGAGTGGTCTCAGCCCCAGCCCACTGGTGAGTAAAACTCCTCTCTTCACCCTGATGGGTGTCTGAGGAATCATTCCAGAGCCACTCCTGCAACAGAAGTGAGGTCTAAGTTGAAGAGCTGAAGAGGCCAGCTGAAGAGGATTCTAGGCACAGAACACAGTATGTGCAAAGATCACAAGGCAAAGCCAGCACTGGCGAGAGGGACGGAGTTGGCGAGGTTGGAGCTGGAATACCGAACCGGACCAGTGAGGGCAAAGGCGGTGGAGCTGGGCGCTAGGGAGCTGTGGCAGGTTTCCTTCCTCCTGATGAAATACTCCAACAAAAGCAGCCCAGGGGAGAAAGGGGGCAGATACTGGGTAATGTCAGGGTGCAGTGGGCACGCCAAAGGGTCGTAAAGCAAAGAATGGAGCAGAAGCGCATGTTATGTCGGTGAGGGGAAGGATGAGGAGCAACTCCACCGATGTGTGAAGTGGGCATGAGCTCCGTTGTGAAGAGGAGCTGACGCAAGGGAGAGACTTACATACAGGTTCATTAGAGCTAAAGGCCTGGTGGCCAAGGGAAGCCATAGTATAGCCTTAAGGTGGGAGAGCTGTGAACAGAAGAGAGAGATGAAGGTCAGCCAGGACAAAGGGAGAGACATCATGGAGGGAGGAAGTCTGAAGATAGCCATGTAAGGGGGGGGGGAGAGATCTTCAGAGTCTTTGGACAAATATTTTATAATATTCAGCCCCGTACCAGTTACTCCTCATGAAGCTACTCGTGTGAAACGTCACTCAAAGTCAAGCAACTTAAGGGAGAAAAGGAAGATTTATTCAGGTTATGGTTCCAGGGGGGAGATACAGTCCTTCATGGCAGGTGGCTGAAGTGGGAGGTTTAAGTCACTGCAGACCTCACGGAGGATGATGAGAGTCACAAAACTCCAAGTTGCAAGAGCGAGACTGACTCACTTAAGCATGGCAGAGCTAACTAACCTCAAGGCCCACCCCCATGACTGCCTTCCTGCAGCAATGCTCCACCTTCTAAAGGTGCCGTGATCTTCCCAAACAATGAAAGATTCAAACACAGGAACCTGTGGGGGACAACTCGTGTTTCGATCCATGAGACAAGTCCCCAGAAAGGTGTTCCTGTTATGCAAGGTGTGGACTCAGAACAGCCAGAGGACATCGGGCTGGATGATTGATGGCTTGGAGAGCAAGGAAACCCCACGAAGAAAGGGGAACTTGGAATTTGAGAGGCCACGGCGGGACACAAAGGCGAGTCAATGGGAGAGGGTGGTCTGAGTGTGGGGATGGTAAGTGGGGCTGCGTTGGATTTAGGATGAGTGGGTCCTTGGAGAGTCGTGTAAGGGCTCCAGACCCACTGTGATCAGAGAGGCAGCAGGAAAAGAGGATCTGGACTGTGAGCATCTTAAGGTGGTAGGAACAGCCGCTGCGCTGGGCTTAGATACTGGGTGGTCGTTCAAGGCTGCACGGAGAAGATAAGGGGGCAGGGAAGCAACAGGAAGGGAAGGAAAGGCCACTGTTAAGACCTCAGGATTCTAAAGAGAGGGCCTCAGGCTGGCCACCCAGGAGTACAGAAGGAGTACAGAAGACTGAGTCAGGAGAACAGATGTGGGTTCAAGGCCAGCCTGAGCTGCCCTTGTAGCCACAGGAACCGGCAAGGGGACAGGTGTTTCCAGGCACCAGAGGCAGAAGGGTTTAAAAAAAAATGAATGTGCCCTGAGAGACCCCAGAGGCCACGGTGTTACCTGCTCTGTGAGGAACATGGAGGTTGACAGGACAGTTTTCGGGGGGGGCATCAAGGTCAAGGGTACTGGTTCCCCTTTTGTGCTCCTGGTTTGACTCGTACAGTCTCTGCCCTTGCATAGTTTGAAAAAAAAAATAGAGTTGATAGACAAAGGGAACTTTTGTTATCAGTTATAAAAACCTCAATGAAGCCGGATGTGAGGTCCATGTGTGTGACCTCAGCACTCGGGAGCCTGAGGCAGGAGGATGGTCAGAAGTGTGCGTGCTGGTTAGATTCAGGTGTTGCTTGACAACGGAAGGCTGAGCTCTGGGCACATCTGGGAAGAGTTAATAGCTGAGACAAGCCCTAGGTAAGTGTGCAGGAGAATATCTAATTGATGTAGAGAAACCAGCCCCTGTGGGTGGGACCATTCCCTGGGCAGAGCATAAGATGGAGGGAGATGGTGAGTACTTTGCTGTTCTTCAGCTTGCTTTGGCAGACTTGCAGCCTGGCAAGTGAGGATTGCCCCCCTCCCAGCAATCCTTGTGGATATGGTATGGCCAGTTCTCTTGGCTCCCGGCATGGGTAAGAGCTCTCCTGCCAAGCTGGACTAGGAACTGTGACCAGAGTCATAAACTAGAATAAAAACTCTTGGGGCTGGAGCGGTGGCTCAGGAGTTAAGACTCTATCACAAGCGGAAGGTCCTGAGTTTGGATTCCAGATCTCACGTAGAAATACCGGATGGAAATGGTGGCAGCCTGCACTTCTGGCCCTCCTGGGTGGAGCCTGGGAAATCACAGAGTGAAGCAAGAAGCAATCCAGGATAGTTCCTGAAGTCATTCTCCGTTCTCCACAGGGACACAAGTTCCCCCCTTCTCTCTCTCTCTCTCACTCACACACACACACATACGCGCGTGCGCGCACGCACGCGCACACACACACACACACACAATGAATAAATAAAATATTTTAAAAAAACAAATTCTTGTTCTGTCATGGTTTAAAGTGTGAGTTGTCCCCACAGACACATGCCTTTGAATCCTGAGCTGCTGCCGCTGTTTGGGAAGGTTATGGCGTCTTTGGTAGGTAGAGTCCTGTTGGAAGAAGACGGTCTCAGGGGTGGGCCTTGAGGTTGGTTAGTCCCACCCTGCTTATGTGAGTCTGATCTTGAGCTTGTGGCAGCAGCTCTCAGCCTCCATGACGGATGTGACTTAGGCCTCCTCCAGCTTCTGCCAGCCAGTTATGCCTTTTGCAGGGTCCCGTGATCAGCACGCTTACCTCGCAGTCCTGATAGGTACCGGAGTGGAATCAGCAAGAATTAAGTCAGGCTGGGTCAAGAGGGGATCCTGGAAAAGCCGAAAAACCAAGTCGGGTTTATTATGGAGCCCAATCCCTTATGTACCATGAAACAGGGTGGTGAAGTCTGTACACTGCGCAGAGTGATGACATCAATAGTGACAGACCGCAGGCGCCAAGTCCACAACAGGTGGGACCACCACCAACAATACAGCCCTGCCAATCCTTAGACATGTTAATAGGCTTTAATGGCCCCATACAGGGTGGAGAAAGAACAGGTCAGGAACATGGTGATACATTATAATGATAAAGCTCTGCACCAGCCCCTGCTTTTAGGTATGATAATCAATGTCTAGATGGCTTCCAAAGAACAGGAAGGAATATGTAAAAACACCCCTGCCTTGAACCCAGTTCGAGACAAGATCCATCCCGGCCCCTTGCAGGAAGGTCCACAGGAGTCAGCCTACGACCATACCGGCATAGACCAGCTAAGCTGGCATAGGAGGCACACTGCAACTGAGACCGCAAGGGAGGCCCTTGGCCTCCATCTACAAGAAATGGAGATCTCGGGCTTGAGCGTCCCTGCAGCCTTTCCCACCAAGAGTGACTGCATCTCCCTTCTGGAACCATGAGCTGAATAAATCTCCCCTTGTCCCTTTAAGCTGTTTGAGCCTAAGTGTTTTCTTATAACAACACAGAAGAATAACTGATACAGAAATGGGTATCAGAGAAGTGGGGTGTTGCTGTGATGTGGCTAGTGTGCCTTTGGAACTGTTCGTTGGGAGAAAGATGGAGAATATTGGGACTTTGCACTGGGAAAGCCTTTGTGTCTTGGAGACAGGGCCAAAAAAGCCATTCTAGTGAGAGCTTGGGAGAAAGAAATGCTGTGAGAGATGCAGACAGTGGAAGCCCAGCTTGTGATAGTCCAGAAGGGAATAGAGAGTATGTTGGGAGCTTGACAAGAGGCAAATGGAATGATGTGTTGGCAGAGAATCTGACCAAGTTTTGCCCTCATTATGAATGCTTGCCTGAAGTTAAATTTGAGTGCTTGACAAAGGAACTTTCAAAGAAATGTAGTCTTGACAGGGAGGCATGGTCACTTTTTAGTGCTCTTGTTCAGACTTATGAGAAAAAAAGAATAAGGAACGAGGCAGAAAGAAGTGAAAACTGTGAGTTCGATGAGGAAAAATGTGATGGCAAACTTGAAGTGAACAGGAGAAGGCAGACAGATAAATGGAACTATTGTTAGAGAGATGAGCTCCATTAGAGAAACAAAGCCTGCTCTCAATTTGAATAATAGAAGAGGCTTATTCTGAGGGCAAACTCCTCAGGGAAGCCTCCCACCCATACGAATGCAAATTCTTTCGGAATGAATGCGCTAAAGGGTGGAGCTCCAAAGGAATTTTCTGCTTTTGCTCAACTAAAACGACTACCCGAGAGATATTCTTCCCAGCATCAACACAGAGAAGCTGACCAAGCTGTGATTCCAGAGGGTCAATCTTTACCTGGAGGTTATAGCAGAACTTGGTAATGTTGTTCACATGATTCTGGTTTCAGAGTCATCTGAGATGCAAGAAGGAAGAGGTGGTGGACCCTCTCCTCCAAGGTTTCAGAGAATGGTGGAATCCAGGCAGCATGTGGCAGGAGGTCTACAGTTTATGGGCCCAAGAAGGGCAGTGTGTGCTATGCTGTTAAAGCCTGGTTTGCCATTAAGAATAAAGATGTTAGAGTGCCAGAGACAACGTGGGACATCTGCCAAGGAGAGCTCTATGCCATTGGAGGAGCTAGCCCAAGAGAATGAGGTGTTCTCCAGGCAACTGCCTTGGAGGGGTGGAACCAAAGCCCTTTGAAACTGAGATGATTTCAATGAAAGTTTCATTTGTTGAACATGGAACTTTAGGATTTGCAGTTTGTCCTGCTGTTTTCAGTCTTGTTATAGACCGGTCCTTTCTGGATATACCCCATTCCTCCCTTTTGGAATGGAATGTTTATTCTGTACTATTGTATGTTGGATGTATTTAACTTGTCTTTTGATTTTACAGGAAGCTTTGGACTTTGAACCTTTGGACTGTGTTGGGACTACTGATGTAGTCTATGAGGACTTTTAAAGTTGGACTGAGCGTGGTTTGCATAATGAGATGGCAAGTGAGCCTGTGGGGGCCAGGGGTGGAGTGTCGTGGTTTGAAATGTGAGTTGTCCCTCACAGGCTCATGTGTGTTCTAAGCTCTTTGGTTGCAAATTTATCAGCAACATGCAGACAAATTGTAATAATGAGTATAAAAAGCCTGTAAGTGCCGGGGCAGCCCTGCAAGATCCTAAGAGCAAAAATGAAAACACACAATTTTTTTTTTTTAAAAGGAAGCAAACATTATAAAGAACTGTGAAAAATAGAATGACTACAGAGGCAGGTAGAGTTGTTTTATAATTCTTCCATTTGTTTCATGTTTTCTTTCAACTTATTATTTCCCTTCAGAAGATAAATTTGGTACCTGTCACAGCTAGACACAGGTGTCAACTTGGTGACTAAAAGTTCTGAGCTCTGGGCACAGTTGTGAGAAATAAGTAGCTGAGTTAGGCCCTAAGCAGGCCTGCAGGAGATTGTCTGATTGATGGGAAAAACCCCACCCATGGTGGGTGGGGCTAGTCCCTGGACAGGTGAATAAGATGGAAGGAATTGGTTTAAAGAAGTTGGCATCCTTCCGTATACTTGGCCAGGTATGGTGCTCTGGCAAGTAGAGGTTGTCCCTCTCTCAGCAGTCCTAACAATGTATGGATATGTTGTGACCAGTTCCCTTGGCCCCTGGTATTGATGTGAGTTCCGCTGCAAAGCTTGACAAGGAGCTGTAACCAGCCAATCATAAAAGAGAATAAATCCCTTTGTTCTCTTAAGCTGTTTTATCAGCAACTGCAATAGTACCTATTATCAATCAAGTGTCCTTTGTTTGATTGTTGAGAACTAAAATAAGAAAAATACAAGATGAATTTTACTTTTGAAAATATTTTGTATTTTTTTTTGACAGAAGTTTTTGCTATGAAGCCCAGACTGTCCTTTAACCTGAGATCTTCCTGGTATGGGTATATGTGGGGAGGGCTTATAGACATTCACCACTCAAAGCCATATCTCTTGGTTTCCTCTAGAGTGGTTGTCATCTAGTTTACTTTCTGACTTCTTGTGGCATGTAGTTCCCCCTTCACACCAAGCATTGGTAATCTATGGGAGTATGACTGCCTTGGTTTATCCTCTTCTAACTGTATGCAGGCTACCTTTATTTGAGTGCTTCAAATTTTTAAATAATGAAACACTTGGAACAAAAGCAGCCTCCATGCATTTGAGTAAGCGATGTGACATCTCAGAGCAAAAGAAATGAACATGTCAACCATCAGGTGGCTTCTTCCTGAACTCAGAAAGTTCAGACTCAAAGATCAATGGATGATCGTGTGGCATAAATACTATGGCTTGCAGATGGCTTTTGGAACTTGAAGCCTTTTTAAGACAAAATATATGCAGATCCTTGATGATCAGCTTAAATATGTATACATAGATATATTTGATCTGAGCTCTGTCTCTGTCTCTCTTTTTATGTGTGTGTGTGTGTGTGTGTGTGTGTGTGTGTGTGTAAGATTGGGATGGCTGAAGAAATTGGACTGCTTTCAAATACTTTTTAACAAGTTTAACTTGTGTTAGCAATTCAAAATCTCAGGCCAGGATAATGAAACCCAGTTTCATTGGGGTTTCTCACAGCAGTGTGAGTGAGGATTTGTTTACAAAGTCATATGACCCTCACCTTATATTCTAATGTTTCATTATTTAGAAATTTGAAGCAACAGGTAGCCCATAGACAATTGAAGGAGGATAAACTGAGACAGCCACGTTCCCACTGGTTCTAACGCTCCAGAGACTGTCTCTCCCCTCCCTTCCCCATCAACCATTAACTTAGCATAGATTCTGCTCCTCCAGGAAAAGATTCTCAGGACATGCTTGCCATCTGAAGCCACATCACCAAGGGGTAGCTGAACTCACACTTGGGCCTTCCTGGTGCTCTGTTGTCCTTAGTACTTTGGCGTTTCCCTTGCATCAGTTACTTTTTCACTGTTGTGACAAAATACCTGACACAAGCAAGTTAAAGAAGAAAGGTGTGCATGGTTCCTGGCTTCCTGCCAGTCCATCATGGTAGGGAAGACACAGTGCATTTAGTTAGGGTGAGTCTTCCAGTCTTCATTAACTCAGCCTAGAAACCCTCTTATCAGCACACCCAGCAGTTTGTCTCCTAGACGACACCATATCCTGTCAAGTTGACAATCGGTATTAACCATCACCCTCTGCCATCGCTCACCTCTGCCTTCTGCCCAGCACTTGACGGCCATATTGTAGAACTGGTTGTGCACTTGCTGATATCCAGCTATCCAAGACAGGGATAATGTGGGAAACTCATATCTCAGAACTCCTTCAAAGACGGGCTTTAGAAGCGAGAATAAAGGTATACAGCTCTTTGGATGCTTTCAGAACCACCTCCACACTTTGATGACAGACTATCATAGTTAGGCACAGGTGTCAACTTGACAGTTGAGGGTTTGAGCTCTGGGCACGTTTGTAGAGAATTAACGGTTGAGTTAAGCCCCGAGCAAACCTGAAGGAGATTGTCTAGCCGATGGGGAAGCTCCAACCCATAGTGGGTGGGACTAGGCCTTGTAATAAAATACTGAGAGCTGATTGAGAAGGTCGGCATCCTTGTGTACACTTGGCCAGACATGCTGTTCTGGCAAGTAAGGATCATCCTTCTCTCAGCCATTATGTAGAGATGGTATAGCCAGTTTCCTTGTCTCTGGTGTTAGTGCGTGCTCTCCTGTCAAGCTGGATTGAGAAATGTAACCAGATAATTGTAAAAGACAATAAACACCTTGTTTCCTTAAGCTGTTTGATAGTCATTTATCAGCAACCATGCAGGCGAACTGCTACACAGACCATACTTTTTCTGGTCAATGCTGGTTGGTACGCGCATGCAAGGAAGAGCTTGGCACCTTAACTTTGTTAATACAGCAACTCTTTCTCTAGACTCTGTCTTATTATGGTCTCCTAGAACTTCTGCCAAGTTTTCCAAAAGATGACATTGAAGACAGGAGTAGTTACTTAGAAAAATTCCTTTCACTTTCAAGCTATTCATCTCTAAATACACTAAAAAAAATGCCTTCAACAGAGTTTAAATAAGTGAACAAACTTAGCTTTTGTTGTGCTGTGAAGCTCAGACTTCCATTGCAAATGATTATTTTTATGGCCTGTGGGCTGAGGTGAATGTAGGTGTGTTTCGAAGTTAATGTAGACTTCAGCTTTTATGTGCTGAACATTGAAAATGAGCAATTTATTTCCATAATGCAGGAAATTAAAATGTTATCTTTGTCTTTATAAAATTTGAAAATCAATCATTGTATGGCTTTATGGAAATTAAATGAATGAAAATCACCCTTTGACATAATCTAAGTTTGACGTTTTCATTATTTTTCTCTAAATGTGGGGCTTGTGATAGTTCTCTTGCACAGCGAGAATGTTTCCTTACACAATTAAAACTGATTTTGAGAAAGTTTTTCTCTAGGTCTTAAGTTTGCCAAGGTCAGTGCTAAATTTGTAGTTTTCATGGTTGACTTGCAGCAGTGTATGCTGAACCGACACATAACCATGTGGCTGTCAGATCCTGAGAGTTATGATTGACATAATTAAAATGGTTTGCTGATATGATTCCTGCGATATTGAGTAAGGAAAGACCCAATATCCAATGAGAGCCTCAAATGTCCTAGGCATTCTGATATCGCATAATATCTACTGTAGCAACTTAAATTGATAAGATGGAGTGGTGGAGGGGCTGGGGAGATAGCTTAGGAATTAGGGCCTTTATCTCACAACCAAAAGGACCTAAGTTCAGATCCCCAGATTCCACATGAAAATAGTAGGCAGATATGGTGGTGGCCTGAAATTCCAGCTCTGGAAGGAGGGGCCTAGGAAACCCCAGATCAAAGTTATAAGATGGAAGAACAATCCAGGGTGATTCCTGATGTTACTCCTGGATCTGCACAAGCACCATACTTAAGTGCCCTCTGGTACACATGCTCTCGCACATATATACACCCACATGCAACATGCACACGTATGCAAAAAACCCAAATAGATAGGCAGGGAATTGTTTCAACCCGTCAAGCACTCTGCTTATGTAAACTGCTGGTCGACTGTATTGGTTTATTCATTGTCACAATAAGGCTAGGTAGCAAGCAACCTCCAGTTTTCCAGGACATGCAGTAATCCATGTTCACACGCATGAGTGTGCTGGCCAATGGTTCCAATCATCTGGTTTGATCTTGTCCATGGGTCTTGTGTGTGTGTAGCTGTCAACTGGCTGACCTTGGCCATGACAACTGAGGTCTCTTGGCTTTGTGGCCCACATCTCTCTTCCACTTAATCTCTCCTGATGATGGAGATGCATAAGGAAGAAGCTGTGACACGTAATTCCAGTGCAAATCTCTGCTGACTATGCACCTGTTGACATCCCCTTGGCCTGGCACGACTGCACGATTCGTTAAGATCAATGTTGTAGAGCAAAGCAGCCTCCAGCGAAGCTATGTGAAGAAGGGCTGGGACCTCAGGAGCGCCAAGGACCTGGAGGTACTCTATGATACCATCTATGATACCCCAACTTAGATCCCCGAGTGACCTAGAACTCACAATTGACTATTTAACAGAATCCCCTTTTCCATGTCCAAGGCTGTGATAGTTTATTTTTATTTTCAACTTGGCTGAATTCAGTTTCCAAGGAGATGGAGGCTCGCCTCTAGATGTATCTGTGAAGGTGTTTTCAGAAAACTAGCTGTTGTGGCACTCTGCCTGTGAGTGGCACCTCCTGTAATGGGGGTTTGATGGAAGGAAAGGGGGAAGGAGAAAGGCAGGAGAGAGCCTCAGTCTCTTCCTCCTAGTCTGCTATGACCCTAGCAGCCTCTACCCCACTGCTCCTACCATCATCAGTTGAGCTACAGTCCTATGCCCTCCCCACCACGATAGACTGAAATGCTCTGAAACTTATGATCCAAGATGAATGCTCTTCTCTCAAGTCATGTCTATCACAGTTATGGCCGTTGCAACACAAAGAATATGAGTACAGGGGTCCTCTCTACTCCATGAATTGTGAACAGTCAGAACCATTACTGTGAAAACAAAAATAAAATGCAGAGTTATTTGACCTCCCTATCTCGAAAGAATGAGCCACATGGTCTGGAGCTGTTACTCCAGTGTATGAGCCTGGAACGCTGGATCTGAAGCAGAGATTCAAAGTGGCCTGGAGAATCCACACAGGTGGTAGCGGAGGTCATGAGCGCAACGTGTAATTTCAGGGCAGAAATGACAGAGCTGTTCTTGGTGACTTCCTGTGAGATTGCATCCCTGGCTTCCACTGGCCACTCCCCGGCCCCTGCATGGAATCTTTCTTGAGTGATTTTGTAATTCCTCTCACTAAGAAGCTGCCACGGCCCACATGGTGTTACACTGTTGGGGTGAGACACAATATACAGAGAAAAACAGGATCGGGTGGTTTCCATAGACCCTGATGGGACTAGCAGCTCCGACTTTCCCAAGAGCTTTACAGATGAATTATGTGAACAGTGTATCAGCAGGTACCAAGGCCCGGGGAAGCAGCGAGATTGTGGATTTCTATACAGCATATGGTGTACTCTGAAGAGAAGTCAAAACCAAGCGCGAGTAATCTTATCTAGAAGAACGAGGCAGACAGGGCTCTGCCCAAGGCATGTCTCGTGCCAGCTTAGAAGCAGGTTGATCTTGCCAAGCCCATACTTCAAAGCTAAAACTCAGGGCGGGCTGGGCCAGATTATAACTCCCTGTTGCAGATTTGCTGGTCCAGAATCTATATGATGATGTGTCTTTGCCTTCTACATTGCAGCCACTCTCCACAGAGAGGCATAGTCTATCTCTCCATTCTTTAAACTGGGCTCTCTCTTTCAATCTGCCTTGACAAATGAATTCATGGTGCTGCCTATCCGAAGGCTGGGCCTCAGAAAGTATAGGGTACTTTTGCAATTTCTTCTCTGTCATCATGAAATATGCCCCATCTCATCAGTCAGAGGATGGGACATGTTGATAGGGAACAGTGGTCAACATGACAGCCCTGGCAAATAAGTGTCATCATTATATCATCATCATTACATCACACTTACTCTCTGTGGGACTCTAGGCTGATAAGACAACCACACTGCAGAGACAACTGGTGGTCTAGTCTGCCAACAACACTTGGGGTCCCTTGGTTCTGGGTGACATGTCTTTCCTGGGATCAGCCATAGAGCAGCTATGCGGTAGCATTTCCAATTTAGGCTTTATAACATTTTTTTTTGTTTCTGTCCATTTTCAGTAAAGAATTCTTAGCAATTCCTTACTCAGGATCATTAAACAAATCCCACTGGGATTCCATCAGCCAGAGCCGATTTCTGTTTCACACACTGGAAGACTGTTTTTAGCAACTTTTCTCATTGCTGTGATAAAATATTTGGCTTAAGCAATTTAAGGAGAGAGAGAGTTATGTTGGATCATGGCCTGAGGGAACAACGCCCGTCACAGCAGAGACGGCACGGTGGCAGCAGCTTCCACGACGGCAGGAGCTTCCGGCCCCTGCTTGTTCACATCTCTGCAGATCAGCAGAGGTGATCCGTGTCACTCAGTTGACTTTCTCCTCTCCTTCCATTTAGCCTAACTCTTTAACTGAAGTAACTGCAACAACTTCAAATGATGACGTCTCTATGGGATAGACTACCATAGAGTTGTCTGGAAAAAAACACAAAGCTTCGAACAGAAAGATCTTCAATGTATATTAACATGCAGGTAAGGAGAGTGGAGTGTCTGAACATACATAGACGACCGCAGGACACATTCTTCAGAAACTGTTAACATTTGCTGCTTCTGGGGATGGAAGTGCTTAGGTATTTATAGTACAGGCTTTTTTTGTTTTGTTTTGTTTTTGGAGACGGAGTTTCATGCAACCTGAACTGCTTTTGAGCTTTCTATTTGACTAAAGACGACCTTGAATTTCTGATCTGAAAGACAGGTGCGTTGTGGCTCAGCTTCTCTCTTGAAACCACACAGAGGGTCGTAAACTCAGTACCAGGAGTGGGAGGGCTCTACATCACGAAAGACTTTTCTATTATCTGAGCTGCGCAGTTCCAGCTGTGCACCAGCTGTTGGTCAGCCTCCTGCTGTGGGAAAGAAGCAACTTAGCGACTTTGTCAATTGTTGAAGAGATTCAAAGTTGTGGGGGGGGAAACTAAAGACAGACTTATTAGGTGATTTATCTCAGTTTTTAATAAACCAAGGAAGAAATGTTATGAGCTAAGAAGCCGCAGAGGAAATAAGCCAAGGCTAGAGAGAAATAACTGGCAGAAAAGATGTCTGCCTACAGCCAATGGGATGGCCTAGAAGTTTCCAGCCAAACTCACCCTCGAGACAGGGCTTCTCTCAAAGTGACTAGACTAACCAAGTCCGGATGGCTCTCTGTATTGTGTGACCCTTTTCTTGGGTAGATGTCATACAAATATCTATTTACCCCAGATAGAATCTGACAATAAGCCAAAGTAACAATTATGCTGAATTTTCACTCAGAGAACCAATAATACTTTGGAGTTGCTTATGGAAATGCAGTAAAGAGTTACTTATAGGAGCAAGGGTAGCTTCAAAGACAGCTGTATCACCAAAAAGCCCACCTCGGCCTGGGCAAGACTCATGGGAGCCGCAGCCCTAGTCTCTCTGAACAACCTTCAGTCAGTTCAGCAACTGGGAGAAGCTCCTGCAGGCGGCTCAGAATCTCCTCTAGAATGTTCCACTGGTCAGGGAATCTCCTCTCCCTTCCACCAGTTGTTTAGTACTTTCTTATCTTGACGAGGATGCTCATGAATCTTGTTAGTTTCAAGAACTTCTGAGATCAGCAGCCACACAGCTTTCTTAGGTTAGACTGAAGGCAAAATCCAGGGTCATGTTATGCCCGGGTGAAAAATACCACACAATACCCTGGTGGACAAACTGCCCCTGTCCACTTGCTGGACACACTTCACCAGCTAATACTTTCCCGTGTCCCCCTGACTTTCACAGACAGGCTTCCCTCACACACCCCCATCCTTGGCCCCCTCATCACTGGTCTTTACTGTGCACTTGGGGTGGGAACTTTGCGTTGGATAAAGAGACTCCAGTCTCCAGGTGAGGAAGCACTTCCTGGACAGGCCTGTAGCCCTGCTGTACCCTGTACCCCACTTCTCTCTCTCAGATCTGTGGCCCTGCTGTAGCCTGTATGCCACTCCCATCTCTCAGGTCTGTGAACCTGGCTGAACTCCATACCTTACCTCCCTCTCTCAGCCTGTGATCCTGCTGTATCCTGTACCTCATTCCCCTCTCTCAGGCCTGTGTCCCAGATCTACCCTGCACCCCACTTCCCACCTCAGAACATTAGAAAGCAAGGTGGAACTTGTTTCTTGCCTGCTAGGCCCCCCTGAGCTACCTGAGCTAATCCACACAATCCAAACTATTTCTGGGAAAGGTGTACTAATATCACTCGTAAAATTTACCATATTAATTGTTTTCAGTATTTTGACATTACTATGTAGCCAGCACCACAGTTGATCTCTAGAACTTTTTGTCTTGCCCCATTGAAACTCAATGCACGAGAACATCAACTCCTCGTTTCCTCGTATAAACCAATGGTTGTCTTCTGGCTTCTGCCTCCCACAATGAGCCGCTCTAGACACACACACACACACACACACACACACACACACACACACACACACACACGGAGACACACACCACATACTTTGCTGCTTAGATATAGGTGTCAACTTGAGAATCGAAGGCTGAGTTCTGGGCACATTTGTGAAGAATCAGTAATTGAGTTAAGTCCTGAGCAAGCCTGTGTGAGATTCTAATTGGTGAGGGAAGACCCATGGTGGGGGAGACCATCTCTGGGCAGGTAGGGAGGGGCTGGGTCAGCCTTTGACACGCTCTAGCAGATTTTCATCATCGCAGGCGAGGAGGTTTGCCTCTTTCTCAGTCATTCTGGTGGAGATACTACGGCCAGTTCCCTCGACTCCTGGTGTTGAATGAATTCTTCTCCAAGCTGAACTATAGTCAAGAATTATAAGCTGAGATAAGTCGTCTGGGTCCTGTAGTCACTATTTAGCAACACGACTGCAACGACTACACTGCACAGATACACCTCACTACACACCCACAACCTGTACACACCACACATATACACACACGCACATACACACACACAAACACAGTACGCCAACAAACACACTGTACCCACAAACCTACACACCACACATATACACACACCCACACGACACACCACACATATACACACGCACACACACCACAAACACGTACAACCACACATAACACGCACAACTCCACACACACATGTACACACCAATATTAACACCACACCACAAACCATGTCACAACACTATACACACACGCACATACACAACCACAACACATACCCACACACCGCACACACACCACAAAGTGCACACACCACAACCACAAATAACATACAAACCATACACACAAACACATACTGCACCCACAATATATACACCCACCACAATATATGCACACACCACAAATCCACAAATACATGCATACACCAAACTCACATGTACACACACACGTACCACAAACACAAACACATGCACATATCACAAACACACACATACCAGAAATACATACACACACCAAACACACACATACACAAATACACGCTACAAACACACACACTCACAGAGACAGACAGATACAAAGAGAAACAGAGGGGCAGAGAGAGAGAGAGAGAGAGAGAGAGAGAGAGAGAGAGAGAGAACTCCAGGACGAGGTACAACTGCATGAACATGTCCATGCCCACCCTTCCAACACTCCCACAACCTCCCAGGGATGTAACCCTGTCTGAATCTATAGGGATTAACCCACTGATGAGGCCAGAGCCTCAGAATCCAGCCACGCCCCCACAAACCTTCCCATGGTACTCCAGTCTTTGACCCACAATCCTTCAGGAGAACACCCCATATCTAGACCTGTTCCCACGTAAGTAGGGGCCGGTGGGGCTCCCCTCATCTTTGGGTAGAACCGCATTTCAAAGCTCTTATACGATTACCTCTTTAATCTCTCCTTTTCTCCCTGACACGTGCCAAGGCCCGTGGGTGGGAGCTCGGTGGGGTTCTCAGCAGCTCTCCATGGTTAATCCGCCACGTGCCCACCAGCAGGTAGGCTGTGGTGTCTCTGGGAGACGCCTGGCACCCATAGTCTGCGTGGACCCTGTTTCAAGTGCGCGATGCTCAGCCTGAATCTCCTATTGTTGCTCTTAATATGATTGCCTATTAGTTTCTAAGAAGCGGGAAGTGCCAGCGGCCTCTCGGCGGGAAGGACTGCCGACAGTTTAAATTTAGCCATTCTTTTCCCTGGCCACAAGCTAGGTCATTTGTGATGGGCTGAATCGGACTCTGAGAAACAAATGTCTTTTCTAGTTCCTTCATCCTAACAGCCCGTATGCGGGCGCGTGTCTTTCTTTGAACTTTCCGTCTTCGCTGATTGTGTTTGAGATGTGACTTGGGGTGGATGGGAGATTTTATTTTGTCGCTTGATTGTTAGTTTTCTTTGTGTTGTTTTCCTGAGGGTGCGGTGTGGCCAGTTCCATTGTGTGTGTATGTGTGTGTGCAAATGTGTACAAGAGGCCCCGTGAGTGTCTGCCTCTGGAGGCCCAAGGATGACACTGGGAATCACCCTGGCTTGCTCTACCTCCTTATTGTTTTGCTCTTGGGTTTCCCAGACTTTACCCACCAGGGCTGGAAGTCCAGGCTGCCGCCATTTCTGCCTGGCCTCTTTACGTGGGATCTGGGGATCTGAACTCAGGTCTTTTTGCTTGTGAGGCAAAAGCCTTAACCCCTGAGCCATCTCCTTTTTACTGTTTCCGTGGGAGGTGGGGGAAAACTAGCCACATCCTGCCAGTGGCTTTGTTCAACCTGTGTGTCCTTCTGCCGTGTGGCCTGTGTGCTGCCTGTGGTGAGGATATAGAGGCGTCTAGCATCATGAATTCACTCGTAACACCGCGAATGCCTTTTTTCTGTCAACTGTAAACTTTGTAGATTCCATTATATTACGCCGTGTCAATATTGGACAGCCCTGCTGGAGGCTTGGATGCTTCACTCAAAGACGCATGGCTGGCACTCGGTGGGCAAAGAACACGATGGGACTCTGCATCTTCCAGGCCCCCGGGGGATTTTTGATGACACCGCACAGTTTCCTCCAAACAACCATCAGGGGCTCGTTTTAAAGCTAGATGGAGGAATCCCCTGGGGAGCTGGTTTTGCTCCTTACCAGAGTGACCCACTTAAAATCCAGCTCCGGCTTCATTTGTCATGACTTTAGCAGGAAGCCTTAAATGATTTGCTTGCGTGGGTCTGGCCAGAGGACGTACGATCGTCAGGCTGAATCATGACTTTCTCCACCCTGGATTCTGCGGCAGGTCTAGTTCATTTTCTCTTTAGATCTTAGCATCCTCGGGCCACTTGATGGCTCTGAGGATAAAGGCTCATGTACACAGGCCTGGTCACTGATTCCTTCCCAGAAACACACGGTGGAAGGAGAGAACTGACTTCTGAAAGCTGTCCTCTCTCTCTCTCTCTCCTTTTCTCTCTCTCAGTAAAATATTTAAAAAATCTTAGCATTCTCTGTTGTGAAAGCAGAAAGCCAGCCTTGGAGATAGATACAAAGCTGCCTGTGGGCTGTTCGTTCCGAAGCCCCCGAGCCACGGGAACCAGACCTTGGGCTGCAGTGAGATTCGACGCAGCCTCTGTCGCTGGACAATGGCCGCTTGCAAGAAGCCTGGGTTGAGTATGATGGTCAAGTGGAGCCTTGCTGGAGGAAGGTGGTCACAGGGGTGGGTCTCGCAGGGGATGAGTCCCACCCTCCCTCCAGGAGAGCTCTGCTCTGGCAGCAAGCGGCTTTGTAGCTCTCAGCCTCATGGGTGGGTGTGACTTAGCCTGTTTCCAGCTTCAGCCACCAGCCATGCCACCTCCGCCATGGAGAACTGCCTCTCCCCTCTGAAACCACAAGCTGAATAATCTCCTTTCTCCCTTAAGTTGCTCGACTTTGGGTTTTCGCTCACAGCAACACAAGAGTAACGAGTCCACACACCTTAAGGAAGAAAGAGAAGACTCACATGGCTTACGGTTTGTTCATGTAAGGTCTCACCTTCAATTAAAAAGATGGTTTATCTGGAATCAAGTATGAGTGGCCGTGGTTTGGGAGCAAAGATTCAGGTTGCCCCAAACTTCATGTTTTGATGGTGTAACAGTTTGTTGGGCTTTTATAATCATAAAACAAAAGAAACCCATAAATCAAGACCATCTTCAAGTGCATTTTGTAAAAGCAGATGAGTTACGGCACAGGGGGGAGAGCTCTCTCAGCGACAGGCCTTAGATACTATCCGGGGACCTTTTTAGCCTTTTGATTGGTGGGGGGGGTCTGTTTAGTTAATATTTTTCAAAAGATTTTACTTGATAGTGACAGGATGTTAGAAGGACACAGTGGGACTCATCCACTGCAAGACCCAGAGGAAGAGGAAGGAATGGCTAGCAAAAGGGTGTAAAGACCACCCAAGATAAAGTATAACTGGGCTCTGAATCTGTAACATCCCAATCCTCTCCACAGCATTTGCGACTCTTCTTGGTGGATCAGTGTATTCAATTCAGTGAGTGAAGCTTCTTTCTCGGAACTTACTTCACAAGCTCCAGGTGTTGGGGGGATGTGATAAAGTTTATGATGGTGGGAGTCTCATAGCGGAAGGCGGAAGCAGGGGGTTGGTTCAGGTCGCTGCAGCCATCAGAAGGCAGAGAGAGGGATAGCAAACCGAGAGGAAGCAGGGCGGGGCCACCAAGCCTCAAGGCTGCTCCCTGTGACTTGTCTTCCAAGGCTCCACCCACGAAAGATGTCCCCACATTCCCAAGCACTGACATCAAGAAGATTCCAAATACAGGAGCCTTTTGGGGGCGACTCCTATTCAAACCATGACAGGTAGGGCCAGGGGTGACCGGGGACTCTTCTGACCGTCTTGGAGGCACGAAAGAGGAGACAAATGTAGCTGAGTGTTGAGAAGCCCTCAAGCCAACTATGGCCAGGACCCTAAGAACTGTTTGGAGACAACAGACTCTGCCCCTTGTTTTTTCAAAGGGAGGAAAAAAAAATCAAGTCTGTGTTTTTCTGATGGACCCTAATATTTCTATGATTTCCCCTGGAGAGGTGCTGGTTGAAGCAGAAGGCGTGAAATTTTGTGAATCTATTGCTTTTATATTCATATGGAGAATCATCAAATTTTGTTTCTGTTGCAAGACAGAAAAAAATTAAAGTCGTGCAACTCTTTAACAACATGGAAGAATGTTCTATGCACAGCGCCACATGGAAGAAAAAAGCAAGTTCCTTTTTGCCACACAGTTCTACGTGATCTTCTTTCACAACATTAAGTGGTTGCGTCTCCGCAGAGACAAAGTCTGCAACCCGCTCGGCCTGCTTGTTCTTTGTCTGATATGATAATGGGCATCTTTTATTTCTCCATGCTGCTTGTCAGCGCGGTTTGAAGATTTTTATGACACACATGTACTGCTTTTGTCATAAGACAAAGTGCAATAGAGGGATGTGTTTTTAAAAACTGAACAGGAGTCTAAACAGATGTAGAGCCTGGTGATTTTGTGCCGGGCTGGCGGGTTCAGCTTCGAGGGTTCATCTGAGGTGGGGGTGAAAGGGCTGGAGGATAATGACTCAGAGCTACGAAACAAGGTCGACCGGCTGGTGAAACAGGTTTCCAGTGGGCAAACACTTGTGGGGTGACCTCTGGGGTCAGCCTCACTGGAGACTGCACTGAGCCAGGAAGCGGATTCAAAGGAGTTGGGAGGGGCGGCAGGGCAGGCCTGTCCTGTTTGAACAAAGCCCTTTTGATGGGCTTGGGTTGTGGGTTGCTATAGACGTGTGGGAGCCATAAACACCTTCATCTCTATCACCAAGAAGAAAGTCACAGCGATTCTCCCTTCCTGAGTCGGAAATAAGGGGAGGCAAATGCAGGGGACTTTCCTCTCTTTGCTAAGCTGCAGATAGAGGCGTGGGTGGTCTTTCACCTTTGTGAGGTTTCTGCTGACTTATTGGGTGTGTGCATGCACGTCTGTGCATGTTTGTGTGTGCACACATGTGTGTGGGGATGTTTGCATATGTATGTGTGCAGGTGTGTGTGTGTCTGTGTTTGTATGTATGTGCATGCCTGTGCATGTTTGTGTGTGCGCACAGGCGTGTGTGCATGTTTGCATGTGTAGTGTGCAGGTGCATGTGTGTCTGTGTTTGCATGTATGTGCATGCCTGTGCATGTTTGTGTGTACACACAAGTATGTGTGCATGTTTGCATGTGTATGTGTGCAGGTGTATGTGTCTGTTCATGTTAACATGTATATGCGTGTCTGTGCATTTCTGCATGTGTATGCATGAGTGTGCATGTCTATGTGTGTGAGTGCATGTGTGTTCAGGGGTTTGTCCATGCTTGTATGTGTGCCTGCATATCTTTGCATGCTTTCATGCGAAGGCATGTATGTGTATGCTTGCATGCACTGGCCTGTCTTTGCATGTTTGTATGTGCAGGTAGGCACACACATGTTTGCATGTGTAGGCATGTATGCACGTTTAGGCACATATATGCATGTGTGCACTCATTCTGGGCCCAAGCTGTATCACCTGGTGGTTGGTATTCTCTTTACAGATTTATAGAACAGTAAGCAAGGAAGGTGGCATAGTTAGATTCAGGTGTCAGCTTGGCAACTGAGGACGCTGAGCTCTGGGCACCCAGGTGAAGAATTAGTAGTTAAAGCAGGTCCTGAGCAAGCCTGCAGGTGCTTATCTAACAGACATGGGAGACCCAGATCATGGTGGGCGGGATCACTCCCTGGGCAGGTGGGTGATCTGGAGAGAACTGGTTCAGTAGTCTGACAGACTCCATCATACTTTGGAAGACTTGCAGCCTGGCACCTGACGTTTGCTCCTGTCTCAGCAATCCCTGTAGACATGTCGTGGTCAGTTCACTCGGCTCCTGGGGTTACTATGACGTCTCCTGCCCAGTTGGACCATGCACTGTAACACAGAATCGTGAGCAAGATGAAAAGCCCTTGTTTTCCTAAACTGGTTGTGAATTTATCAGCAACACGCAGGCAAACTGCAAGGAGCGTGTTAACCACCTGGGAGTGTCTAAGTGTTTCATCCCCCGAGAGGCTGGCGACAGAGAAAACCTGAGGTGTCTTACTGTCAGCTTGTCACAGTGCCCTGTTCTGACCCCCAAGGTGCCTGAAAGTCCCCAGTCACCGTGGCAAAACTTCAGGCTCTGTGGATCTCAGGCGACAGAGATATATGGGACGACAGAGAGACGCCCCGCTTAGGACTGCTCCCCATGATGTACCCCAGAGCATGAACCATATCTCCTGAGAGCAGGTCTGAGCCCCGCCCCAAGCTATAAGGACTTCTTCAAACCCACTTGCAGAACCACAACTGACCGACCAACCACACCAGGAAGACCTCTTAATTCTACAGACCTCTTGTCCCACCCCCCAGTTCCTCTTCTGTTTAAACTACAGCATGTCAATCGCCTAATGACAGACTTGAGGGTCCCCTGAACCCCTTCACCTGCTGATCAATTCCTCTCCTTCTCCTTTCCACTATTACTCTTTGTCTCTTTAGTTGATGTATTGGGCCTAGCCTAGGGAACCCCCAGAGCAGGGGATTTTCCCCTAAAAACTTGGGCTACATAATCAGGACTCTTTATTTTATTTTATTCAATTGTGCGTGTATGTATGTGTGTGTGTGTGTGTGTGTGTATGTGTGTGTAGAACCAGGGACGAATTCGGGAACCACCATGGACGCCTCCACCTCCTTGTTTACTCTGCCCCGGGATTCACAGGCTCCGCCCTACCAGGACCAGAAACGCAGGCCGCCCCCGCTTCCACCCGGCGTCTACACGTGGGACCTAGGATCTGAACTCAGGACCTTCCGCCTGCAAGGCAGAGGCTTAACCCCTGAGCCACCTCTCCAGCCCCCTATAATCCGGACTCTTAGGGAGGCAGAAACCCAAGGAGAGGCAAGATGTCGCTTCTACGGTGGATCAAAGATGGAAAAAATGATCACATGCATATTGTGCATACTTGAACTTTTCCTTTGTCATTATTCCCTAAGCAATACGGTAGAATAGCTTTCTGCGCAGCATCTACATTGCCTTAGAAATTATAAGTAATCTAAAAATGATTTAACTCCCACCGAGGTTGTGCCTCAGGGAGATAGCAGATAGAGTATTGTTTCCTGAAAGGGACTTGAGAGGCTGGAAAGTTTGGTATCCTGGGGATGGGCAGGGCCCGAACTACCCCCTGGGAATAATGAGGGGTGACTGCATCACTAGGAGATGGTTTTAGATGTTCCTGTTTCCCCAAGACCCCCACCATCTACAGATATATGGGGAAAGAGGCTGTCTCTAGTCTGGTGGGTGGAGTCCACCTCTTGCGCTGTGTCCATGTGGCAGAGGAGAAAGGCTTCTAAAGGTAGCTGGGAAAGGGGTGTCATAGGGGAGAAGAGGGGTCTGTATGGAACAGCTGCTGGAAGCCAGGGGAACCGCAGGCTAGGGGAAGGTGCACTGTCTGTGTGAGGGAGAAACGAGACAAAGACCCCAGCGCAGGTGGTAAGGGGACATCTTCAGAGTCCATGAGCCTTTCAACAGCAGCTGTGATGGGCCCCTGCATCTGTCCTCACTGCCTAGCTGGAAAATTTTCTTCTGCACCTCACCTCATCCCACCTCCAAGAGGAGGCAGTGGGGGGGCGGGGGTCACGGGTGGGGGGCAGCGGGTGAGAGGAACCCCCAGGAAGGCAGGCAAAGGCAGCTGCAGCCCCTGCAGCTTCTGGCTCAGGGGCAAGCCTGCAGGTGGAGGGGTGTGGCAGGAGGCTCCGCCCCCTGGCTGGGAGCCTAGTTTGTGACTAGAAGTGATCGGATGATATTTTACTTGTGAATATGGTGGCAAAGAGCAAGGGGATCAATCGCCATGCTTCCCCTGGTCAGAAGGAATCGGTCCTATGGAATGACTTGAAAGAGTCGAAGGAAAGAAAACACTTTTCTAATTGCTCATTAGTCAGCGTTCTCCAGAGAGCAGATGATATGGTGTGTGTGTGTGAGTCTATCTATGGTGTGTGTGTGAGCATGTCAGTCTGCTTCTGTCTGTCGGTCTGTCTGTGTGTCTACCTATCTACTTACTTACTTATAGCTATTCTTTATCTATCTATCTATCTATCTATCTATCTATCTATCTATCTATCTATCTATCTATCTTCTATATATCTATATATATCTTCTATAGATATATCTTCTATATATCTTTCTACTTCTATCTCTCTCCCTACCATCTATCCATCTATCTATTTATCCTCCATCCATCTATCATCTATGCTTCATTTATTATATCTACCCGACTATCATCTATCTCTATCATCTAAATATGACATGTTATCTGTGTACCTATTTGTCACCTATCTGTGATCTATCATTTATTTATCTATCATTGATCTACCTTCTATTATCTATCTCCACATATATATGTATGTACACATTGTATCATCTTTATCTTCTAACACCTCTCTCTCAATCATCTATTATCTATCTATCATCTCTCTCAGTCTATCTATCCATTTGTCATCTATCCATCTAGCTATCATCTGTCTATCTGCATATATAGACTTTAATCTACTGGTTTGCACGCTATGAGACAGGCACATCCAGATGTTCATGGTGGGCCAGCGCCCTGGAGCTCTGGGGGGGAGGTCTGGTGGTGCAGTTCAAGTTCAGAGACACCCTAGGGCTGAACCTGATCCTGTGGAGGGGATGTCACCTCTGCCTTCATGCAAACCTTCTACTGACTAGATGAGGCTTGGTAGCTTATGGAGGGCAAGTGGCTGCACTCAGAAGCCATGACGTCATCCCCCAAGCCCCTCGTGTAATGCTTGACCAAAGAGCCATCCAGGTTGGCACAAGATCAGCCGTCACACACAATGTTCCTGAACACCCACCTTTGTGTTTACAGATGTGAAATCCCCTGGGATGCATTTCCAGAGTGAGAAATTCATGCAAAATGACAAGATTCAAAAGAAAGCACACTGGCAAATTAACCTCTCAGTGTTAAGGGAACACTGAAAAGGTTAAGCGCTCTACCGGTGCGTGATTCCAGAGTCGTCTGCACAAGTGGCAGGCACACAGTGGTCTCCGGAGACCTCAGGTTTGTAGAAAGGATTTGCTAATGTGAAGGGCAAACAGTGTCACTGTTCAAACCTTTTTGACTTTGACGACTGTGAAATTTAATATCCAGTAGCAAGTTTGTTGACATTTGTATTTTTCCGGTGGCTTGGGACCTCTTTGTTCATGTGTTCACATCTTGTTTTCCTATCACCCTCTTTCATAATAGCAAGAGGTGGACATAGGTTTAAACCTTCACCTGATGTGAACTCAGAATCACACTGCCCTGCAGTGCTGGCTGGGGGTAGGTCAGCCCGCCAGAATTATAATGTGGCACACAAGGGTCTGGGCATCAAGTCCCAATACCCATCTTGCCCACAACCTTCTTAGGATTGTGTATGTATGTGTGTATGTTTGTTTGTGTATGTGTATATGTATGCATGTATGTCTTTGTGTATACATATATGCATATGTGTATATCTCTGTGTATATGTGTGTATCTGCATGCATGTGTCTCTGTGTATGTGTATATATATGTGTGCATATGTATATGTGTGCATATGTATATGTGTATGTTTGTGTATGTGTATATGTATGCATGTGTATATGCATGCATGTATATGCATGTATGCATGTCTGTGTCTCTGTGTAAAAGTGCATGTATGTGTATCTTGTATGTGTGGGCATGTGTCTGTGTGTGCATATATTTCTGTGTATATGTAGGTTTGTATTTTTATGTGTATATGTATGCATGTGTTTGTTGGCTCTGTGTGCAAATGTGTGTGTGTGCCTGTGTCTGTGCATGTGTTTGCATATATATATGTGTACATATATGCCTGTGTGTATGTGTGTGTTTCTGTATGTTTCCCTGTGAGTATATCTGTTTTGTATGTACATACACGTCTGAGTGTGTATGCCTGTGTGTAAGTGTATGTTCCTGTGTGCAAATGTGTGGGAATGTGTGTCTGTGCATGTGCAGGGGAACATATGTCTGTGTCTATGTCTGTGTGCATGTGCATTTGTATCTGTGTGTATGTCCTTCTGTGCGTATGCCTGTGTATATGTGTCTGTTGTATATTTTTATGTGTACACGTGTGTCTGTATGTGTATGTATGTTGTATGTACATGTGTATATGTACGCATATGGGTGAGTGTGGTGTGTGTGCCTGTGTGGCTTCAGCATGTGAACCTGGGGTCACCCAGCGCAGCGGCCATGGTGATGCCCTTGAAGCCATGCTGAGCTGTGACGTCATCCCCCTGCTCCTCCTCCTGTCTCTCTCCCCGTCACGTGTTTCCATGATTTTGTGTGTGGCATCCGAGAAAAGACAGAATAATGAGGCCACCAGGGAACAACTGGCCAAGGTGGGCAGTCTTTTTGGAAACGGCCCACCTGCACCTCTGTAAGGTCTTATGAGCTGCGTGTCAACAGCATAATCACGTTGCCATGGCACCTTTAATGAAGCCATAGACAACTGACAAAGGACCAGATGAAGCTGCTTTTCAATAACAAACAGTATGTGCAAGCAACAGACCGCGGTCCCGTTTGACTGACGGTCCGCAGTTGCTGGCCTAGAATGTACCGTTTCCTGCTCACTTCTCGCTCTCCTTTTCGCTCCGGCATTGGTCGGCTCAATGTTTCGCTTGTGCTTCCTTTGTCTTGTAACCAGTTCCTTTGACTCTGTGCTTACAGATGGTTTGCAGGTGACAACTTGATCATGAAGAACTGAACTTTTAGGCCTGCCTCTGAAGAATTATTTAGCAACTTAGCAGTTATTAGCAAGCTTGCAGGACACGATCTAATCGATGTGGGAAGACCCATGCCCATCGTGGGTGGGACCACTGGCTGGGCAGGCGGAGAAGATGGCGAGCTGGTTGACTTTGGCCGTCTGGGAACTAAAAAGCTTGAGCTTTTCTTGGCCCATATAGAGGTGATAGGATCAATCCCCGTGGTTCCTGATTCTTGTGCCACTTTTCTGCCATCATGGACTATAACGAGGCATGGACAAAACCTCTTTGTTCCCCTAAATCTTCTGGATCATCTGCTTGTCACATGAAACTAGGACACTCTACCTTCAGCATCTACATCTACTCTCTGACCCTTTCTACAAATGGTGAGTTGGGGGCCTTCCTAAAGATGGTTAGCTGTGACCCCTTGTGCTGCAGCTTGCTTGCTGCATATTACTGATAAAATCACCATCAAACAGCTTAAGGAAACATGGTGTTTATTCTCTTATGATTGACTGGTTACAGTTCTTGATCTGGCTTGGCAGGACAGTCACACCAACACCAGGGCCGAGGGAACTGGCCATGCCGTATCCACGTAACATCTGAGAGGGACAATCTTTATTTGCTAGACCAGCATCTGGCCAAGTGTACACAAGGATGCCAACTTCCTCAACCAGCTCTCTGTATTTTATTCACCTGTCCAGTGCATAGTCCCAACCACCATGGGCTGGGTCTACCCCACCAACCAGACAATCTCCTGCAGGTTGGATCTGGGCTTAACTCAGCTGTCAATTATCAACAAATATTCCCAGAGTTTGAACCCTCAACCATTTAGTTGACACCTGTATCTAAGCTATGGCACCCTGTAAAGTCAGAAAATAGGGTGCTGTGCCTAAGCACTTGGCCCCATCTCTGTGGGAAGAAAAACCAGTTGGGCAGGAGAAGATGGTGTTTTCTCCTTCGATGTGAGCTGCCCCGGGAGTATCGGATGTCCATTTCTGCATGTGTTACATCCTGGGGTTGGGAAATCTATAGATCAACAAGCGCCGGTCAGCGCCTGGTTGCCAGGCACCTGTAGCTATGGTAATCCACCAGACGTCTTGATTTATAGCTTGACTTCCCAGTACTTGAGGATGAAGACAGCGTGTGCTAATGAGCTAAAGTCTGGCCGACCCCGTGAGCCGAGTGGAGCCACGTCTGCCCAAGTTTATCAACAAAGCCAGCCCGCCTGCCCGTTCCTCCTGCTTCGAAACGGCTCTCCTCTCCTGGGCTGTGTCATGAGCAGCGGTTGGTCGCCAGATGTTATTCCCCATCTCCTGCATTGCTGGCTCTGGCCTTCCCCACCCCACCCGCCGCGGTCTTTTGCATGTGTGATGATTGATGCCCCCTGTCCTGGCCCTGCTTCATTTCAACCCAACAAATAGCGTCCTCAATCAAACCACTGGATAGGATGCTTCTTCTGCGTGAAATCCCCCAAGGGCTGAAAATGCCTGGGGTCTCAGGGAGCTGGCCCCTCTTTCAGCCATCACTAACACCTTCTTCTCTTTCTCCCAGCTCCACCCCAGCGTCTCCCTCCCTTGTATTCACCAGCTCTGGATGAGGTCCCTTCTCTACTTGTCTTTCCCTGCAGACAGCAGGAATCACCCAAACCTCCTCCACCTCTTCATCAAAGGTGCTCCCCCCCAAGTCCCTTCATTTGATTTTTTTTCCCCAAGTACTAAAACTTTATCACACAGAGTCTTTATTCATTTATTTGGACAGTCTTTATCTTTTTGTTTTATTCAGACAGATTTTTAGAATTCTTTCATGTATGTGTGTGTACAGGTGTGCATTGGTGTATGTGTGTGCAGATGTATGTAATTGAGTGCACTTGAGTGTGTGTGCCTGGGGAGGCCGAGAGTGCTATCTGGAATCATCCTTGATTACTCTTTTACCATATTGTCGTGAGCCGGGGTCTATAATTAAACCCAGAGAATGCCTTTAGGGCTAGTCTGGCTAGTGAGCCTGCTCTGGGGATTCCCAGACTCTGCCTTCCAAGGTTGGAATTATGGGTGGGACACCACACCTGCCCAGAAATATTACATGGGATCCAAACTTTGATCATTTTGCAAAGACTTTAACTGCTAAGCCATCTTCCCAGGTCATACACCCTCTCATATACACACATAACACACATATACATACACATACACACACACTCATACACACACACACACACACACACACACACACACACACACACATGTCTAGATTCACCTGCAACCCAGAAATTTTCTGCTCTGACTATAAGTGTATACAGTGAAGCCAGGCTCCATTTATTGACGTATTTCTTGTGTCTAGAACTGTACTTGATACATTCAATACGTGAAGTTCTTTCCATATGGATAATGTAAGAGAGAAGTGGTTTGATTTTTTTCCCTCTCTATTGCTTGTGTGCAGACATCATTTTGTGTGTGCATGTGTAGGTATGTATGTGTCTCTGTGCATGTGTATGTGTATGTAGGTATATGTGTGGGTATGTGAATGTGCGTGTGGTATGTGAATGAGCGTGTGGTGTGTGGTGTGTATTGTGCATGTATATGTATGTGTATGTGTATGTGTGGGGTGTGTGTGTATGTATGTATATGTGTGTGTGGTGTGTGTATGTATATACAAGTATTTGTGTGTGTGGTATGTATATGTGTGTGTGGTTTTCATGTATATGTATGTATGTGTGTGTTTGCGTGTATACGCATGTATTTGTGTGTGTGTTTGTGTATATGTGTGTGGTTTGTGTATATGGGTATGTGGTTTGTGTATATATGTGTGTGTGGTTTGTACGTGTATGTGGGTGGTGTGTGTGTGTGTCTGTGGGGCCCACGGGCCAGCAGGACAGACCTACTGAAGGCACAGAGTAGAGCTCCACCTAGAGGTCAGTGGCGTGTAGACCCCGCCCGTTAAAATCTCTCTCCCTGGAAAGGCGTGAAGTAAAGGTTGGAAAAACCGTCGGTCATGAGTTTTCCGTGGAACACCAAGTACAGAAACGTTACTGTAACCCACTAGTGCTTTCTGGAGCCCCTCAAGGAAGACCACAGCCCGAAGACCCAAGGGGTTTCTGTCTTTGTTGGAGAGGTCTCACGTGTAGACTGTCTCCGGCCCACGCTGGGCAGCAGGAATGTTGATCTTGGCATCTCAGGCTGGGGGTCCCAGGCTTGTGCGGCAGGCTAGGAGAGCTCTCCTTCCCCCATCTCTCCTTCCAACCAATCGGAGGTCCCACGCCTAGATTTGCGTATGATTCCCAGCCCCTGAGTATCAGTGTATAAACAAAATGTGGTAGGACTGGACTGTCTGTCCTCCCTCCAGAGCTGCGATTTTCCCACCTGCTCGAGCCCAGCTTTGCTCTCTACTGTCACTGCGTTTCTTCTCCGTTCCTGCCTTTTTACTTCTCAGCCCCAGGATAAGCCTTCCGAGCCCCGGTGCTCAGACATGACTGTGCTTAGAGAAACTTTCAGAAGGGAAAATGGCAGAGAGAAAGAGAGAGAGAGAAACAGAGAGAGAGAGAGAGAGAGAGAGAGAGAGAGAGAGAGAGAGAATACAACCACTTCCACTTTACAGCATAGTCCGTCATGGCGGGGAAGTCAAGGAAGCAGGGTTCGAGCTGCTTGCCCACGTTGCGTCCACAGCCAGGAAGCCCCGAGCCATGGCTGGATGTGCTCAGCCCACTCAGCTCCTTTCCTGTGTAACCGGAACCCAAGCCCCGGGAATGTTCTACCCATCACCAGCATGAGTTTTCCCACATCTATGAAGGCGATTGACACAACCCCTCATGGGCAGCTCAGGGGCTGCCCTTCATCTAGACAGGCCCCTCACCGCTGTGCCTGGAAGCTGGTCTTCTTGGTGGTTCTAGATTTTGTCAGTTGACAAAATTGACATTAATCACAACAGTGACTACATAGTGTGCGGTTGTTTGATTTATTTTTTTGGGACAGGATCTTGTGTGGTAGCTTGGGTGGTCTGCAGCTCACCATGTGTTCCAGGTTTGCCCCCAGCTCATAGCAATCCTCCTGTCTCAGCCTCTTGAGGGCTGGAATTACAGGATGAGCCAACAGACATGACTTACAGGAATGTACCTTTCATGTTTTCCCTGTGACAAAGTCCTTGCTTGCTAGAGATTTTTTGTTGTTGTTGTTGTTCAAAATAGCACACATGCACAACTGTCCATTTCTTTGTTAAATAAAGAATGTGCAAAGATATTGCGATAATTAGCTCGCTTGAGAGGCAGACTCAATGAGATCCTGACTAAATGGAAACTCCTTATTCTGACCTCTAAACGCTTTATATTTTGCATGCTTGTTTCTGGCTTCATACTGACCTATTTCTTTGCTCAGGAACGTGAGAAAAATGGTTATTAAATGCAAATGGACAATGACAAGTAGGTTACCCTTCCCCAGTGTGTATATCCGGGACATTAAGTGCAGGAACTTACTCTATGGAAGAAGGGGATCATGTGATCAGTAGTTATGAGAGCTCATGCTGATTGGATAGTGCTCGGTATCTGGTTCTGTGCTGTGTGTGTTACAAGTCTCTTTCTTGAATCTTGTTCACTTTCTGACGCATAAGATACACCAGTACATTAAGGGCTCTGAGAAGTCCTGCAGAAAGGGAATCTCTAAAATTTCCTTTAGTCCAACATTTCTCAAGTAAACTTAAGAGAGTCGCTTCTTGTTCTCTCTTCCCTGAGGAACCTTATTAACACCCTGTGGATCCATTGTTCTGTAAAACACACATTAGAAAGAATTGCTCTAGATAAAGGAATTAAAAGGAGTGAAGGATTACAGCAAAACAGATTATTGGAAGGAACCAAATAAGTTTGACCTTTAGGGTCTTTTAAATTAAGATAGGTATCTACTGCGCTTTGGGCGATAAGAAGTGATAACATCTTCTCAGCCCCAACATCATAATCCCTCTTTAATTGTCCATGAAAATAAAATTGTGTTCCTAAGGATCAATACATACTCAAGAAAAACGTTTCCCTGTGACTGGGATGGATCCCACCCTTTATAAACCTAAACTCAGTCCATTTAAAAAATGTTGGCAGGGCTGGGGAGATGGCTCGGGATTAAACCTTTGCCTCTTAAGCAAAGGATTTGCCTTTGGATTCCCAGATCCCACTAAAAATGCTGGGTGGAAATTGCATCAGCTTATACTTCTGGCTCTGGGAGGAGGCTGGGAAGTCCCGAGCACAGCAGTAGGTAGAACAATCTAGGAGGATTCCTGATGTCACTCTTGGCCTTCTATAGGCACACGCTCAAGTGTCTCTGGTACACACACACACACACACACACACACACACAGACACACGCGCGCGCACGCGCGCGCGGCAAATAAAAAATGCTGGTGTAGGTTCTCAAGAATGTCTTACCACTTCTGGACTGTATAAAAGTTTGTTCTTGAGAATGGAAACTGCTGAATCGAATCAAAGCGACTAAGGAAGGAAGGAAGGAAGTGTGGATTTACTGCAGCTCATAGCTGGAGGGCGCAGTCCATTGGGAAGGGGGTCAGGAAGGTGTGGACAGAGCGTCTCTCCCAGGGCATGAGGTGTATGAGTGGTGGCCACACTGTGTCCACAGTGAGGAAGTAATGGGAGAGACAGATGCTGGTGCTCATCTCACCTTCTCCTTTCTGTGCGGTCCAGGACCCCCCCCCCCGTGGGATGGTACATTCCCATTCAGGGTCTGTCTTCCTTCCTCAGTTGAAGCTCTTTGAAAACACTCTCCAGGTCCACGCAGAGGGGTGTCTCCTAGGTGATCTCAAACCCAATCACACTGTCAGGGGAGATCAACCGCCACAGACAGTTGGACATATGGCTGCCTGTCAATGTATTGGAGCATGTGGGGCTTTGCATGCATGCGTGAGTTCATGTACACGTGTCATACATCTATGCACGTGTAGGTGTGTGTGCACATATGTATTGCTAGTTTTCTTGGCAATGGAAGATGGTCTTATACCTTATGAAGCTGAATAGGACTCAAGGAGCCTCCCTGCCAAGGATTGTAACCAGATGACACTTGCGTTGGGGACCTGGGTGTCCGTGGAGCACGGAGTGAACGTCTTCAAGAAAACAAATGCATCCTCTTCAGGCTCAAATGTTGCTGATAAGCAGGTCAGGAGGAATGGAATGTCAAGAAAAAGGAAGCTGGGTGTCCAGGGAGGAAGGGTCCTAAAGATTGATTCGCATGGTCCTGTCTATTAGAAAAGGCATGCGAATGTCTAACTGTGCCTGTATTTCCATGCACATCCATTCTTCCCAAACTAAGTTCCCATGAGTGGATTTAAAAAATATTTCATTTATGTATTTATCATTCAGGACATGAGCTTCTGTTTCCCGGTGTTGTAGAACGTTCAGGTCAGGAGCAAGGGGAAAGGGTGTGGCATAGGAAACACTTGTGCAGAGACCGCCGTCCGGGGTGCACTGTGTGTCCAGCTCTCTGATCTTCCTGATACTTATGTAGGACGCATGCTAATTGATCTTCTTGTGATCAATCAGAGGGACTGAAGAGAGTAAGAGATCCCTGTGGCTCCTGGGACACTTTGGTCCAGCGCGGTGGGGAAGGCGCAGTGGTGGAGTTGCTCCAGTCTGTGGCAGTGGCAGGCGGCAGGCGGCTGCTCACATCTTGGCAGATCATGAGACAGAAAAGAATGCCAGCACTTCACGTGTTTCCTCCTCCTTCTCCCTTCCTTTCCTTTTTCCTCCTCTGGCTCCTCCTCTTCCTCCTTCCCTCTCTTTCTCTTCCTCCTCCCCCTTTTCTTCTGCCTCTCCTACATGCCTCTTTCTCTCTTGGATGCTCCATCTCCTCCTCTTCCTTTTTCTTCTTTTCCTGGGCCCTGGGCCCTTGGGATGCACTGCCACATTCAGGGTGGGTCTGCTCTTCCCAGTTACACGTCTCTAGACGCATCCTTACAGACACACTCAGAGATGGGGCTCACTTGCTAGTGCCCTGGGCATTTCTCAATCAAACGGATTATCAAAGCTAGCCATTAGGGGCTGGAGAGATTGCTCAGGGGTTAAGACTTTGCCTCGAAAGCAGAAGAAGGTCCTGAGTTCAGGTCCCAGGTCCCACATAAAAGCACCAGGTAGAAATGGTGGGAGCCAGCACTTTTGGCGCTGGTGGGCAGAGCCTGGAAATCCCGGAGTGGTGCAAAAAGGAGGCAGAAGCAATCCAGGATTATTCCTGAAGTCACCTTGGGTTCTCTACAGGGACACACAGTGCCCTCTGATACACACACACACACACACACACACACACACACACAAGTAAAGTTAAAAAAGCATTACACTTCATAGTATTAGGGTTTATCACTGTTTTATAATAAGACAAGGGAACCAAAGCACAGGCAGTGAGTAAAAGGTCCAAGTCCACATAGTTGGGAGTCGGCTGGGCCAGCATTGGAGCCCAGGTGGGTAATACTTGGCCAAGTTTCTCAAATACAGCAGGAGACTGAACACCAAATATGGAAGCCTGCTAGGAGGCAGCAAGGGTGTGCGCGTGGGGGGTGGGTTTCAGGGCCGTGCTCTGCAGCCTGCCCAGGTCTCCAAAAGTGAGCATTTCATCTTCCTGCAGACCATGTCCCCTAGGGGGACCCAGGCACGCCCCCCCCCGGGGGGGGGTTAGATACTCTGCTCACAAGGCCCGTTTCTCAAGAGCAGATGGTGATGGTAGCATACAAAGCCAGATTCCAGACAAGTGGAGATTTTGGTTGTAACGAAATAGCAGAATGTTAGCGAGGAACCTGGGCCCCGGGCTTTTAAAGATGTGCTGAGGTTTGCTCCTGAACGTAAGCGAGAAATCAGTGTCCGCGCAGCCAGGACGGGACGGGGCGAGTTTGCTTCTGTCAACACCAGTTGGAAATGGGCGGGGGAAGGGCTCTGTCCATGCCAGCTTGGGGAGGGATGGGTAGGAGGGGGTTCTGCTGGGCACATTCCAGAGATTCTCTCCCTTCCTCCCACCAGGCCTGCGAATCCCCTACACGGGTTTTCCACAGCGTGACCTATGTTCTCAGACTTAGCTCATTGTTTCTGTCTGGGAGCGTGCCAGCTCTCCCTGGGGAGATTGCGCCTTCCCGAGAACAGGATTTTGCAGTCGTCACCTGTATCCGTCTCCCAGGTGGATGCTGAACTTGCCAGGCGGCTGAGCCCCTAACGCAGCTCTTACATCGCCTGTTGGAAGGTGTTCTTTGAGCCAAGCTCTGAGCCACGTGCCCCGACGACGCTAATTCCTTAAACACTTGGATCGTCCACTGACAAACATGCTTTCCAGGTGTGCATGGGAAGAAGCCACCAAAGTCTCTGCCTGCCAGGAGAGAGAGTGCCTGGCTGGAGAAGGAGGTGTCACGACACATGGTCACCACCACAGGCTACGGGCACTTCTGGGATCCCTTCCTTTGCTTGACGAAGGCCTTTTCTTCCCTTCCACTTGAGTATATGGGGTGTATGCATGTACGTGTATGCTGACATATGTGTGCAAGTCGGCGTGCATGTGAGCTCATGTTTGTGTGGAGGCCTCAGGTTGACATTAGGAATCATCCTGCATCACTTTTCTACCTTTTTGTTTTTGAGTCTGGTTCTCTAATCAAACCCAAAGCTCGCTCATAGAGCTAAGCTGGTTAGTGGGGGGATTCTCAGGCTCTGCCTTTTGGGGTTGCAATTAAAAGTGGGTGGTGCAGTTCGCTTGCATGGTTGCTGATAAATCACCATCACATGGCTTAAGGGAACAAAGGGTGTATTTCCTTATGACAGTCTGGTTACAGTTCATAGTCCAGCTTGACAGGAGAGCTCACACCAGCACCAGGCTGAGGGGACTGGCCACACCATCTCTACCTAGCGGCTGAGAGAGGGACAATCCTTACTTGCCAGACCAGCACGTCTGGCCAAGTATACAAAAGTCTGGCCAACTCTCTCAATCAGCTCTCGGTATTTTATTCCAGGGCCTAGTCCTACCTACCACGGGCTGGGTCTTCCCCATCGGCTAAACAATCTCCTGCAGGTTTGCTCTGGGTCTAATTCAACCACCAGTTCTCTACAAATGTGCCCAGAGCTCAAACCCTCCACCGTCAGGTTGACACCTGTGCCCAACCATGACAGCGGGCAACCACGCCAGCCCAGCCTTTTACCTGGGGCTCTGGGGATCTGAACTCAGGACCTTTTGTTTCAATAGCAAATGCTTTACTCACTGAGTCACTGCCTCAGCCCAATGCATCCGTGTCCTTGATTTTATTATGCGTGAGTGTGCGTGCTGTGCATGTGTTTGCATGTGCGCACATGTGCGTGTGTGTACAGAAGTCAGGGCTCAGTGTCTGGTTTCTCTATCACGCGCCACCTTCTATTTTGAGACAGGGTCTCTCGCTGGGCCTGGAGTCCACCGATGTGACCACTGGCTGGTCAGCAAAGCCCCTGAATCCTGCCGTCTTCCCCCAGTACTGGGACGGCAGACATGTGCTTCCTTGCTTAGCGTTCTCATCTCGGGTCTTCACGGCAGCGCATCAAACATTTCGCAGACGGAGCCATCTCCCCAGCCCCTTCTCGGGACTCTCAGCCTCTCGTGTGCCATTCCTGCTCGGCGCGCTGGGGCTGTCTCTTCCTTAGAACAACACTTCCGAATGCACGGATAAGACAATACTACGATTAACTGTAGTGAAACGCAACTGTCAGGTCAATGATAATGCAAGACAAAGGCAATAAAATAGACACTACCCTAGCTGCTCATTTGTGGGATCAGAACACACCCACTTCTCTGTTAACTCGCCAGCTAGTAAAAGCCTGCGGCAGGCCCCGCTGCGGTTGGCATTTCCGGCCTTGAGTGTTTGTGGGGAGGGTATCGAGGTCACAGAGGGTCACGTTCGATAGGATCTGTAACAACTCTGAAACGACGGGAAGTGAACCAAGGTTTCTACTGCTGACGAAGCCACAGATGGGGCTCACCCTCACATGGTTTGTCGCCTGAATCCACAGTGGGAGGAAGTGACACAGTGCGGAACCTGGGGCTTGGCGGGGGGTGGCTCAGTGGGTTAAATTCTTGTCACTTACTGTCATGGTGTGAAACGTGTCCCCCACAGTCTCACGTGTCTGGGAAGGTCATGGCACCTTTGAGAAGTGGATCTTTGCTGGAGGAAGGTGGTCACAAGGGGTGGGCCTTGAGGTGGATGAGTCCCACCCTACCTCCAGGAGGAGTCTGCCTTTGCAGCAAACAGTCTTGCAGCTCTCAACCTCACGGATGGGAGAGATTTAGCTTGACTCCAGCTTCAGCCACCAGCCATGTCGTGTCCTTCATGAAAGACTGTGTCTCCCCTCTGGAACCCCAAGCTGAATAAATCTCCCTTTCTTGCTTAAGTTGCTTGACTTTGAACGTCATCTCACAGCAACAGATAAGGTGTAATTATTACATCTGCTCACAAGAACCTGGGTTTGAATCCCCAGAACCCCTGTAAAAAGCTGAGCTCTGCAGCGTGGATCAGTAACTCCAGTGCTGGGGAGGTGGATTCAGGAGCTTCCTTGAGACTCACTGGACAGAGTCTAGTTGAATCAGTGGGAGTCAGAGACAGTGAGGGACCCCATCTTAAAACATGTGGTGGAGGGCTGGAGAGGTGGCTCAGGGGTTAAGCCTCTGCCTTGCAGGCAGAAGGTCCTGAGTTCAGATCCTAGATCCCACGTACAAACTCCGGGTGGAAGCGGGGGCAGCCTGCGTTTCTGGTCCTGGTGGGCGGAGCCTGTGAATCCCGGGGCAGAGTAAACAAGGAGGAGGTGGAGGCGTCCATGGTGGTTCCCGAATTCGCCCACGGTTCTACACACACACACACACACACACACATACACACACACACACACAGGCACACACACACAGGCACACACACATGCACAAATGAAAACGAAAAGCAAAGAAAGCAAAGAAGTTAGCAAAAATAGCTGGGTGTAGTGGTGCACGCCTGTAATCCCAGAACTTGGAAAGTAGAGGCATAAGGATCAGGAGTTCAAGGTCATCCTTGAGTTCCAGGCCAATCTGGGCCACGTGTGAACATGCTTCAAAATAAGTGAATGAATAAATAAATGATAAAATTATTTTATTTTATTCTTGTTTTTCATACATGAATATAGTGAACTTATGATACAGTTACACCTTGTTCTTTTTGAAACAGGGTCTCTAATCAAATCCAGAGCTTGCCAATAGGGCTACTTAGCTTCCTTCAGGGATTCCCAGTTTCTGCCTTCCAAGGCTGGAATTACAGGTGGGTCACTAACCCCACCTGCCATTTACATGGGATCTGAGGAATCCTATCTCTGTGTGCCAAGCCACCAGTCATCTCCCAGCTCAAAAACCAGCTTTTTTATTGTCCTCTCAGCTCTGCCTTTCCAGAAGGTTCTGGACCTTCCGAGGAAGAGTCTGATTTTCAGCTCCTGCCAATCCCAAGGATACTGTCTGCTAGGAGACAGAAACCCTGGGTTACAAATCTCTAGGCATGCGTATTTGCAGTGACCTCTTCCTGAGTCACTTTTATAGTCTTTTCCTTGTTTGCCCTTTTATTTTTTCCCTTCTTTGAATTCCCCTTCTCTTGGTGTTGTGTTATCTCGTTCTACTTTATCCCCTTAAGCCTCCTTAAGACCGTCTTTGGACTAGCTTAAGGGCACATATTCCTACACAAATAAAGAAACAGAGACAGATGACCAGGCTAGTCTTCGGAGCATTGTGCCCAGGCCATTGCACTGTGCTTTGCACGGGGCGCCATTCTTGCTTCTGTACCTAGTGCTCTTCTGTGTATACGAGGCTAGCTGGTGCATGGTGGGGTTACGCATCTGGTGACTGTGAGCCAAGCCCCCTGGTGTATCTGCTCTTTGTGTTCTCATTGTCCTGCATTATTGAAAAAGATGGAGTTCCTGATAACCAAGGACACCTCAGGCAGGCATTTCATTTGCGAATGTTCTTCAGGCATTTCAAAAGTGCTCTACACTCTTGGGATAGACGGATGAGCGGAGATGGTGTATCTCTCCCTGAAAAGGAGTCAGTGACTCAAAAGCTGGGAATTGAAGCATTTCATAGAGATAGAAACATGCCATTTTCCTGCTAAATGGGCCCAAATGCTGCTCTTTCTTTACCCTGAGAAGAATAACTCCTGGGGCTGGAAGGGTCAGATCTTTGCCTCACAAGGATCTGAGTTTGGATCCCACGTCCCACATCAAAATGTTAGGTGGAAATGGTAGTGGTCTGTACTTCTGGCCCTGGTAGGCAGAGCCTGGGAAACCCCAGAGCAAAGCAATAAGGAAGTAGAACAATTCAGGGTGATTCCTGAAGTCGCCCTTGGTCTTCCATAGTCACACACAGTGCTCTCTGACACAGCCACATGCACCTACCGACACACATCTGTACTCGTGTATATACCTACACATGCAAAGAATAAATAAAAAGAATCATAACCTCTCTCTTCACTTGGACCAGAGATGCTGTGATATCCTTTCATGAGCAGAGGGTTGGGGCAAGGTGATGACTTTATCTATGTGCAGGGTTAGAGTCAGTTCCTCAGACTAATAGGGTGTGCTGCTTCAGGGTGGTCCCAGCCCTGGGGGGTGACCTTCAAAGACCTTCAGAGACCTGCTCAACATGGCTGCTCTAAAACTGCCTAACAGTGACACGCTCCATTTTCCCACCTTCCTCCATGTTGAGTTCACTGCTCCAGAGTCACATGAACCCACACGTTCCCTTTCCTTCTGTAACGGTTATTCCTAACTGTTGCTGCGAGAGAACATCCAAGTCAAGTATTTATTCATCTTGCAGCTCCAGAGGGGAGAAACAGTCTTTCATGGCAGAGGTGACATGGCTGGAGACTGAAGCTGGGGGCAGGCTACCTCACTGCAAACATCCAGTGGACTCTCTTCTTCTCTTCCATGGTTCCTTTTATATGGTCCACTACTGGAGGTTCCAATGAGATCTAGGGAGATTCCAATGGGATCTAGGGAGATTCCAATGAGATCTAGGGTGGTCTTTGTATTGTAACTGTATTGATCCAGATGATCTCTTCAGGTGGTCTCAGCTGATCTTAGTTAATGCCAGGTGTAGTCAAGTTGACACCCAAGATTAACTATCACAACTACCACTCTTACCACCATGGAAATTAATTATGCACTGGTTTTCCTTTCAGCCCATCAAGGCCACGCTCCATGCAGTGGGGGGACATCCAGGGTCCTTCCCTATGTTAGAAGACAAAGGCTGGGCAGTCTGTCTTGTCTGCTGGCCCCCTTGACTCAAACAACAGGTACCCTCCTTCTGCAGAAGCTGTGCACCTGGCAGAGTTCTCCGGGATCTCTGGAGCATGGCGCTTACGCCAGTCCTTGGGAGAATGTTGCAGGATTGATCTCCCGGCTGTCCCATCTTGGTCTCCAAATGTTATGGGGAACATTCTTTCCTCTGCTCACCAAATGTCCCTTTGTGGTCTTCGAATGTTGGGGGAAGGGCTCTTGTGTTTGGAGTCCAAGACTGAAACTGGAACATGTGTAGGGGATTAAAGTAGGGTTTATTAGAGGAGGGAAAGAATGGAACTCATGGACTCCAGGCCTGGGATCCACGAGGAACGAGGAGCTGGAAAAGACTTCAGACTCCAGTGTTCAGTGTCCTGTGGGGCAGACACCAAAGATGCCTTTAGAAGAGCCTGGGAAGAAGTGGATTTTCCTCAATTAGTTCACACTGGGGCCCAACACAGTTGATCTTGTGCCCACCTCAAGGTGGGGCCTATCTGTGCAGGTGAGCTAATGTCCATGTCCTTTCATAAGCAAAAGGTTGGGGGAAATTGTCGAAGAAGAGTGTGTTCCTTTAGGGTAATCCTAGCAGTGAAAGATGACTTTCCAAGACCTTCAGAGACCGTCCCAACATGGCTGCTCTAAACCTGCCTTAGAGGATCACTGGGTAGTGATCACAAGTCTGAGACTGGGCTGTTGGGTCTACACAGCGAGAACTGGTCTCAAGGAACCAATCAACAAGTGAGACAATACAAGATTAAAAAGCAAGCAACCAGGGTTGGCTGGTCACCATTTTTTCTCCTGGAATAACAGATATAATTTCGACTAGAAGAGTGAACATTGTACTGATAAGGTGGTTTAAAGATTAAGGATGTGACTACACACCACTCAGGAGTGACAACGTAGGACCATTAAGAGGAGACAAAAATCTCTCCAGAGAATTAGAAAAAGATATACCGTGGCCTGTAAGGCTAGGGATTTATAGTTCAGGGTGATGCTTGAAAACGCTTCTTCCTTTAATTTTTTTTTTTATAGTTTCAGACTGACTGGAAAGGAGAAAGGATGAAGAGGGACAGAAGGGGGGTGGGATTAGGTACAGGGAGGTGGGTTTGGGTAGGAAAGGGTGAAAACACCTAACTTATTGTATTTGCGTATGAAAGTATTAAAGAATTAAAAACAAGTTAAAATAAATAAAGAGTCAGATTTGAGAAAAGCATTAAAAAAGTTTTACATCTTTAGAAAAGTGTGCATATAGCAGACACAGGTTTTATCAAATTTATTGTAAGGAATCCTTATCCCGATTAAGCCATACAGTATTCAGAATGCCCCAAACCCCCTCAGTTCCTCCAGTACCTATGGATGCTGCTTGATTGTTTCTGAGAGCTCAGCAATTAGGAGCCCACCACAAGGTTTCACCTTGTTTAGTCCACCTATCTCCCCTGATACACATACTCCTCTTCCCTTATGACTTCCCTGGTTAACTGCCTCAAGGGCAGGCCAGGGCAGGGCCATTTCAGGTGGGCCCTCGGCTGAATGTAAGCCATGCTTGACCACAATGGCGTGTGGACCCCCTGGGGATGAAGAGGAAGGAGAAGATGTGGCCGTCTTGCAAAAGCAGCAAGCAAGAGATTTCGGATCTGACAGTTTCCCTAGATTCTGGCTCCCGGCTAGATACATTCTGAGAAGAGGTGGGGTCGGTGGGAGGAACAGATGGTGTCTTTGTCCCAACGCAGGACACAGTGAACTTCTCACTCCACGCCAGAGACCCGCCCGTCATTCCCAGCTAGGAACATTCCAGGCGCCTACAAGGTCAGGTTCTGCTGATGACACGCACATGGCGCGCTCTCCTGGCTCCTCTTCTCGTCCTTCTGTCCTTCTGACCTCTGACGAGGCCCTGAGTCTCCACATAGGCGTAGGAAGCTCTTGGCTCATTGACCCCAAGATGGATCTGGTCAGGACATGGTGAGTCAAGGGGCTGAGATAACATTCCCTGGACAGAAGGTGTGGAATGAGAACCATGTTTGGAGCCCCATGTCCACTGAGGTCTTTTGAAGGTACCCCGTTACCTACCTGAGTCCATGACAAGTGTGGGTCTCCTCCTCTGAGCACCCCGTACGTGTCCTCCCATGTGTGCTGGGTGTGGTGGTACTGTCTGCCGTTGTTAGGTCAGTGGAGAAAAATCAACCAACTCTCCATCAATGTGTGATTGTGAGGTTCGTTGGTAAAGAGAAGCTAACACAAGGGAGAGACTTAAGAATTGAGTTTTATTACAGGAGAGGCTTGGTGGCCAAGGGGAGCATAGTTTAGGCTTAAGATGGGGGGATTAGAACAGAAGAGAGAGCTTGAGGTGAGAAACGACAGGGAGAGAAGCCACCATGACAGCTTGGCAGAGGGAAGTCTGGAAGAAAGCCTTGGGTGAAAGAGGAGGGGGAGGAGGAAGAGAAAGAGGAAGAGCAAGAGGGTGCAGAGAAGGAGGAGGAGTCTGGAAGAGAGTCCTGGGTGGAAGGGGAGGAGGAGAAGGAGAAGTGAGATGAGTGTTTGTGGGAGGAAGAGGAGCAGAAGCGAGAGAAAGAGCTTCAGAACTCTGGGCAAATCCTTCGGTCTTGGGACAGTGCTGAGGGTTACAGAGGAGGAGGGTACGTGCTTCACTTCCAGGAATTGCCACACTTGGCCCCTCACGGTCCGACACCTCGCGCAGTGCAGCATACCTTCAGACTAGACTTTGGTCACCTTTTACACCACAAAACCATCTCAAGTCTCCAGATTGTGCAACAATAGGCACAGTCAAATGGACCCAGGAATGACTGACGACCACCACCAGTGCAGAGCCCCCGATGTGCCTGGACCCTACTGCCCACTTTCTCCCATGTGCCCTTGTGTCCTCTAAGGAGTTAAAATATAGGCGTCACACACGTGCATCTTTGGACCCCACAGCAGAGCTTCCTTGTTGGCAGTGGCCAAGTGTTGACTCAGACCGTCCTCAAGAACGACCCTCGAAAGCCTCCCTCCTCCTGCCCCCCCTCCTTCCCGCTCCTCCTCTGTTCCTCCCGGAAGTCTTCCTCTTCCAGCTCCTCTTCAGCCTGTCTTGATTCACTGACCTCACCTCTTGCGGCCACATGGCTGGAGCTTCTGGTCTCTCTTCCTGTCTGCTTTGTATGGCAGAGGGCAGGTCATGGGGAGAGAGAGAGGAAGGGAGGGAGAGAGGGGGGGGGGCAAAGAAGCCGATTGGCAGACTGAACCTCCCCCAACAGAGCACATGCAAGGGACAAAGCAAGCATGATAAAAAGCCCGGGTCCTCAAAAGTGGAAGCGGGAGGTGCTGGCTGTGTAAATGGCCAGAGACCCAGAGGTTCCGTGGCTGAGTGTAGTTAGAGATCCTTAGCCTTCCCAGTGCTCCTGGTGCGGGTTCTCTGGGATCTTATGTGTGCAGGTAACTGTTCGTGAGCTGATGATTGAAATCAGAACACGTGGAGAGGATTAAGGCAGAGTTTATTAGAGGAGAGAAAGTGTGGCACTCATGGACGTGAATTCCGTGAGGGGCAGGAAGGCTGAGAACTCACAGACTCCAGACATGGAGTCCCATGAGGGGCAAGGGACTCAAAGATGGCTGCCAGGGTCAGGGTATTTATAGGGTTAGGTGGGCCTGGGAAAAGCGGCTTTTCCTCATTGGTTAGCTCCAGTTCTGCAAACCTGATTGGAGCTTTCAGTTCTTTGCATCTCATTGGTCCGTTCGTATTGGGGCCCAACCCAGTTGATCACGTGCAGACTTCATGGTAGGACTTAGCTACAATGGAGAATGGGTTGGGGGAAGTTGGCGACCTTATCTTTATGGAGAATTAGAACCAGTTCCTCCAGATTAGTAAGGTGTGTTCCTTCAGGATAGTCCCAGCAGTGGGGGTGACCTTCAAAGACCTTCAGAGACTGTCCCAGCATGGCTGCTCTAAGACTACCTGACTCTGGTCGGCTTCCATGTTTGGGTATCTTTCTGTGATCATTAATCTTGAGTGTTACCTTGAGCACACCTAGTATTAAGTAAGATCAGCCGCCAGACCACCTGAAGAAATTACCCAGATCAAAACACATTACGATACAAGAGCAGCCCTAGATCCCATTGGAACCTTCCAGTAGTGGAATAGACAAAAGGAAACACAAAACAGAAGACTGAGAAGAGAGACTCTCCAGCAATACTCCGGCCACGTGGATGTCTGCCATGACTTAGCCTGCCTCCAGCCTCAGCCACCAGTCATGTCACCTCTGTCATGAAAGACTGTTTCTCTAAGGTGAATAAATCTCCCTTTCTCCCTTAGTTGTTTGACCCTGAATGCTGTCTCACAGCAATAGTTAGAAGTAACCATTACACACTCCTTTCTTCCCTTCTTCCTTTCCTTCCTTCCTTTCCTTCCTTCCTTCCTTCTTCCTTCCTTCCTTCCTTCCTTCCTTCCTTCTTCCTTCTTCCTTCCTTCCTTCCCTTTCATTCTTCCTTCTTCCTTCCTTCCCTTCTTCCTTCCTTCCTTCCTTCCTGCCTTCCTCTTCCTTCCCTCCTTCCTCCCTCCTTCCTTCCCTCCTTCCCTCCCCTTCCTTCCTTCTCGCTCCTCCTTCCCTCTTTCCTCCTTCCTTCCTTCCTTCCTTCCTTCCCTCCTTCCCTCCTTCCCTCCTCTCCTTCCCTCCTTCCCTCCTTCCCTCCTTCCTTCCTTCCTTCCCTCCCTCCTTCCTTCCCTCCCTCCTTCCTTCCTTCCTTCTTTCCTTCCTTCCTTCCTTCCTTCTTTCCTTCCTTCCTTCCTCTCTTTTTTCCTTCTTTCTCTTTCTCTTTCTTCCCTTCTCTTTCTTTCTTCCTTTCTCTCTTCTTCTCTTCTCTTTTTCTCTCTCTCTTTCTCTTTCCCTCTTTCCCTCTCTCTCTCTTTCTCTCTTTTCTTTCTTCCTGAATCTGACACCTGGCATCTATGGCAGGCAGCTGCCACACGTCTCTTAACTAAACAAGGACTACCAAGAACTAGGCAAGTTCTTCACCATTAATATGTTGTGTGGAATAAATGCTCCTAAAAATAATAATAACCTGAGAGTGGGAAGAAGCAAGTCTATTTCTGCCGTAATTGTCATGTCGCAGCCCCCAGGATATATAAAAAGTAAGACATAGGGCTGGGAGAGGCTGGGTACGTTCCAGAGACGATCCTACAATGTCTTAATGTCAAACACAAACTTCAGTTTTTGTCTAATTTTTTAAAAATTAGATGGCTTTTCTAAGTTTTTTTAATTTAATTTTTATTCTTTTAGAGTTTCATGCAGGAACACAGTGAATATATGATATATTCATACCTTAATCCCCAGCCCCATCCCCTCTCCTTTTCCTGTTGCAACCCTTCTTCTTCCCTACCAAGCTTGTCCTCCTGGGTCGCCTTTGTTGGCATGTGCTTTGCCGGAGCATGAATCATATATCAGTGGGTATACCCTGGAGGAATGCCTCTCCCCCACCCCCAAATCCTTTATTAACTTTTAACAATCTTTCATGGAAGTGCGGGGCCTCTTGATTTAAATGACATTTTAGAGTTCAGGAAAATCCTTGAAGTAGGCTGGTCGTTTTTTAAAACTTTTTTTTTTTTTTGAGACTCTCTGTAGTCATAGATCCACCTTGAACTTATATCTTCCTGCCTCAGACTCTCTGGGTGGCCGAGCGTGGTCGTGCCACTTGACACTTGGCATGGCTTCCCAGTGACCTTGGACTGCCTGTTGACTGCCTCCCAAACTCAGGGTCTGTGATTTGTGGTTTGAGGGGTCTAGGTCGAATGTAATCAGGTTGCTTGTCTTTTATCCAAGAATGAAATAGAAGCCCAGGCAGTAAGCCTCAGAAAGTGCAATGTGAACTCTTCCGATGCCTTAGAAGATATTACGGGATGGAAGGATGAAGACCAGAATCTCAGGGCTGGGGAGATCGTTCAGTAAAGTGCTTGCTTTGCAAGCACATGGTGACCTGAGTTTGTCCCCCAGAAACCATGTAGAGAAACTGGATGCAGTGACATGAAATTGACCAGTGATTGAACTCCCAGGGAGACAGACACAGGGGATCCCTGGAGCCTGCCGGCTTAGCCTGTGAGAGCTCCTGCGTCATACAACAAAGTGCAGAATAATTGAGGAAAACATCCGAGACTGACCTCTGGTCTCTAATGTATGTGTATCTCCCGTGCACACATATGTGCACACACATACACGTACACACAGACCAGACTCTTTGACTCTTTCTCCATCATGGGAGAAGACTGGTATAACATCGCCTCTTGGTTAGTAGTGTTAGAATTTGCCTAGAGGAGATGCTGGATCAGACGGCGATGCCCATAGAAGTTCTCACCAATCTACTCAGCAGCCCCCCTCCCCCGCCACCCCCCAGCAGCGTGAAATCTTGGGAGCACAGGACGATGGACGGTCCTGAGGCTCAGGGTGACAGGAGAGCAGAGAATGAGTGGCCCTTCCAGAATATTATGGGCTGCTTTATGTTTCCCAGCGCACGCAGGGAGGCGTGTTGCAAAAAGACGTTTAAATCAATACTTGAGCAATTTCTCCCCCTCAGGCTCACGGTGATTTAAGTTTTTTAAATATATGTCACGCCGTATTTCTACCATGCGGAAAACGGAGACTCCACATGGTTCTTATCTCCAGGATGGTAAATCTCAGGGCCGTAATGGAGACATGAAACAGATGCTAACCAAAAGGCAGAGACAGGGACGGAGGCTTCTGAAGCCCCATCGTCCGGCTTTTCCCAGTGAACTTAAAATGTCATTTTCTATCTCCGACTGATAAAATCTCTTCATAATTGGTGGGGAGTATGTGCGTCTGAAGGGGTGGGAGGTGGGGCTGGGATGGGAAAGAATGACTCGGTGGGGACCAGAGAGGGGGAAATATAATGCTTAGTAGCTCTTACTCGATGTGGGTTTGTAAATCAAGCTGGCTTGTCACAAGCGCTCTCAGAGTCCTTCCCAGTCCGTCAGCAGGCTCATGCAAGAAGGGCAATACGGGCTGGAGAGTTGGCTCAGGGGTTAAGACTCTGCCTTGCAAGCAGAAGGTCCTGAGTTTGGATCCTAGGTCCCATGTAAAAAACGTTAGATAGAAATGGCAGATATCTGCACTTCAGCCTTGATGGAATGCCTCCCAGAGTGAAGCAAAAAGGAAGTAGAAGCAATTCAGGATGATTCCTGAAGTCACCCTGGGTTGTCCATATGGACACAATATCCTCTGATACACACCTCTCCACCCGCTACCCACCGCATATATACACATACACACACACATAAAATAAATTTAAAAGAAAAAGAAGGGCAATTCTACTGGCCAGCAAGATGTGCAGCAAGTACTAGACAGCTTAGGTCAGCAGGGATATGCAAGTTTGGACACAGAAAGAATGGTGGTCTGCCAGAATGGCTGACATTAAAAAGGATTAACAGTCCCCCAGTGCTGAGAAATCCAAAGAGCACTTGGGGAGCTGAGATGCAGCCGGCTGGGGTGCGTACGGGCTAAAGAACCTTCTTCCAACATTCTTGGAATAGTCCTTGGATGTATACTGAGGCTGAACACGGCTTGGTAACCCCAGTGCCCACCCACTCAAGGACCCACGCGAGACTGTTCACACCACTGTTCCTAATAGAAAAGAGGAAAGACTCCACTCACACGGCACCCACTGTGGAACAGACAAAGGGGCTGAGTTGGCTCAGCCGGTGATGAGGTTGCTGCGTAAGTCTGAGGATCCGGATTTGATCCTTAGAACCCATGTTAAAAAGCCAGGTACCTTGGCACTGACCTGCCACCCCAGAGTTTGGGAGACAGGGACAGGAGGATTCCTGAGGCTCACTGGCCAGCTAGTCTAGCCAAACTGGTGCAGTGAGAAACTCTGCCTCAAAAATTAAGATGGAGACTGATCGAGGAAGGCACTTGAAGTCCACCTCCCGCCTCTGTGTGACTATACGGAGATTGATTGAGAAAGACACTCAACCTCCAGGGCTGGAGAGATGGCTCGGAGGTTAAGACTCTGTTTCTCAAGCAGAAGGTCCTGAGTTCGGATCCCAGGAGCCACATAAAAACACCAGGCAGAAACAGTGGTGGCCTGCACTTCTGGCCCTGGTGGGCGGAGCCTAGAAATCCCAGAGTGAAGCAAGAAGGAGATAGAAGCAATCCAGGGTGATTCCTGAAGTCACCCTTGGTCCTCCACAGGGACACACAGTGCCCTCTGATACACACACACACACACACACACACACACACACACACCCCTAAAGTAAATAAAATATTTTTTAAAAAGTCAATCTCCAGCCTGTAATACACACATGTGCATGCATGCACACATATGCATGTGCTCACACACATACATGAATATCACATTGAATAAATACATTTTATTCATAATACATAGTGACAAAGGAACTACTGTTACACACAGGCTAAAACTCACTAACGTAGGGTTGAGAATGTGAAACCAGAGCCAAAAGAGTATGTGTTGTGTGGGACTATCGCATAAAGTTCAAACAAGCAATGGCAGTCTATGGTAATCTACATTAGGAGGGGCGGTGATTCAAGTTCAGTAACAGCTGCATGCACGCCAAAGTGACTGAGATTGATACCTTAGATTTGTGCTTACTTGCAATGCCAAACATGCCAATATATTACAAACAAAACAAACAAACAAACAACAGGCAGGGGGTTGGCTCAGTCAGTAAAGTGCTTGCCATGCAAATATAAAGGCTGAAATCCAATTCCACAGAACCCACATAAGGAAAAAACCACAATTATTACTTTAATAATCTCAGTGTTGGGGGATGCTGACACAGAAGGACCCCGGGGCTTGCTGATTAGAAAGTCTCCAAACTGCAAATAAGAAAAGGAGCCACTGATTAGAGGAGGCATCCAAGGTCTACATTTGGACACTATGCACACACACACATCATTCATACATGTAAACTGGCACACATGTACAAATACATAAACACACACCAATATGTACACATACATGCATATGAAATGGAACGCACATATGCATGCATGGGACATGTGAAGTTGTATGCACATGTGCAAACACACAAATGTACACATGCATACATGTAAACTGGCACACACATGTTCAAATATACAAATACACACGTACAAATACACAAACATATTCACATCAATATGTACACATACATACATGCATGTGAAATGGAACGCACATGTGCAAATGCATAAATGTACACATACCAATGCATACACACATATGCATGCATGGGACATATGAAGTTGTATCGCATGTGCAAATACACAAATATACACACATACATGTAAACTGTCTCCCCACATGCATACATGTAAACTGGCACACACATGTACAAATATACACACACCAGTGTGTTCAAATACATGCATGCATGTGAAGTGCAAATACACAAATGTACACATACACCCCATCAAACCCTACCTGGTTCTACATTGCTGGGAATTAATCTGCTGACTCTCTGGGGAGAGAAGCAATCCAGGATGATTCTGGATGGCACCCTTGGGTCCACAGGTACACACAGTGCTCCCTGACACACACACACACACACACACACACACACACACACGGGCCTGGACGATGAAGGCGCTGTGTGCTGCCTGGCATATTGCTCTGTTTAAGAAACGAGTAGTTGTTATTTTTCTGTCATCTCCTAGAAGGATCTGTCCAGTACAATCTTCGTCTGATGTCCGGGAAAGTGGGGTCATGGGCTCAGACCCCTTCATCCCAGGCCGAAGGTCTCGCATCAGAGGAGTCAGGATGGTCAGATCAGTTAAGCCTGGGGCCGACCCTCAGCTCCGGTTTCCATTTAATTCTCCACCGTGTCATTTCCTAGCCTGTGATGGTCGGTGGAGACAGCAGGTCTCATCTTAGCATCTGCCCCGCCTTGAATCCTCTCAATCACAGTTACGATGCAGCCCGGACGTGAAGGATGGAGACGCCTGTGACACGGAGCATGCGCAGAGTCAGCTCCGTGACATCACTGAGCATGCGCAGCGTCAGCTCGGGGGCCCTCTTTTCTTGCCTGGCGCACGTGATCTTTTCCCGCTGCTCCACAGCGCACTGCGCATTCTGCAGCTCTGCTCATCGCCGCCCCTGGGTGTCACAGAAAGCAGCTCCCACCCCTCCTCCAGCTCGTGCTAATGGAGACAGGCTCCCTACGGTGCTCGGCGGTTCTCCTGCCTCAGTCTACCCACCGAGTCCTGGGAGTGCAGACCGGGCCGCCACACTCAGCTGCTTAATACTTCAAGGAGGACAGAGGCCCTTTGAGGTTGCAGTAAGAGACGGAAGCCTGCGAGCACACTTCTGTCTTGGTGCTGCTAATCCACGCGTGTCTTCAGGACTTCCCCAGCTGCCCACTTTGAAAGTTTCCCCAGTCATTTACCCAACTCTTTGGAGGAAGTCCATTCAGGAACATCAAATGCACAGCACATGCTTCCAATCCATTCAAACGACACGATTTAGATCTGCACTCGCTCCACCGAGCCGCAGATTTCTTTCCTTGTGATCTCCTTATATCTCCCGGAAGGCCCATAGTGCGTTGGTAAAGCGAAATCGGGTGGAGGGAACCGGCTTCTCGCTCTATTTGAGGGGAAAAGGAAGCATTAAGCCAGGAGTAATTAAGAGGTCAATTGTCCTGAGCCTGGTGATTGTACAGTTCTGATGAGGTTTAAGGAATCAGGTCGGGAAGAAAAGGAGACTCACGTCGACAGCTCCTGAGGGCAAGTCACCTTCTTGAAGTTATTCTTGACCTGTGCGTACTGTGTGCACGTGTATGAGTGTCTGCACTCGTATGCACACCTATGTGCATGTGTATTTGTGCATCTATGTGCATGTGTGTGCACAGGTGTATATGTGTGTACTTGTGCGTATATGAGAGCTCATGGGTATATGTGTGCATGTGTGTGTATGTATATGTGTATGCACATGTGTGTGCGTATATACCTGTGTGCGTGTGTGTGCATGTATTTGTGTTATGCATGATATGTGTATGTATTACTTGTATATATGTGTATGTGTGGGTGTACCTGTGTGCACGTATATGTACATGTACACATGTGGTATATGTGTGTGTGTTCATTCATGCATGTGTGTGCACATGTAAGGGCATGTGCACCTATGTGCATGTGTATATGTGTGTATGTGTGTGCAGGTATATATGTGTGTATGTGTGCTCATGTGTATGTGTGCATGTCCGTATTGCATATATGTGTATGTGCTCATGTGTATGTGTGTGCACACGTTGCATATGTGTGCTCACCTATACATTTTGTACACATATAAGGATATGTGTATCTATTTGCATGTGTGGATACACATGTATATGTGTGTGCATGCAGTGTGTATGTGTGTGCACACATATGTATGTGTGGGTGCTCATATATGGGTGTGTGCATCTGTGTGCATGTATGTGTGTAGGAGTACATGTGTGAGTGCATATGTGTGCACACTTGTGCATGAGTAGGGTGTGTTTTCATTTGTGCCTGTGTGTGCACGTGTGTGCATGTGTGTTTACATGTGTGCATATGTATGTGCACGTGTGGGTGTGTGCAAGTATAACTGTGTGTGCACATATGTATGCGCACGTGTGGGTGTGTGCAAGTATAACTGTGTGTGCACATATGTATGTGCACGTGTGGGTGTGTGCAAGTAGAGCTGTGTGTGCACATATGTATGCGCACGTGTGGGTGTGTGCAAGTATAGCTGTGTGTGCACATATGTATGCGCACGTGTGGGTGTGTGCAAGTAGAGCTGTGTGCGCACATACGTGCCCAGAGGACAGCTTTGGGTGCCATTCCTTAGATGCTGGGCATCTTTTTTCTGAGATGGAGGGAAGCCGGAACACACCAAAACAAGCAGCAACACACCCCCCCCGGCTCGTGTTTCTCTTTCTTTCTTATCTTCTTCTCTTTCCGTTCGGGCTTTCGTTCTTTCCTTCTTTCTTTTTCTTCTTTCCTCTTACGTTCTGTCTTTTTGGCGGGTTTTCTTGGTTCTTTCTTGTTTATTATCTTTCGTTCTTCTTCTTTCTTTCGGTCTTTCTTTGTCTTTCTTTTTCTTCGTCTTGCTTTCTTTCTTTCTTCGTTTTTTCTTTCTTGTCTTTCTTTCTTCTTTCTTTCTTCTTCTTTCTTTCTTTCTTTCTTTCTTCTTTCTTTTTCTTTTTCTTTCTTTTTCTTCTTCTTCTTCTCTTTCCCTCTCTCTCTCTTTCTTTTCTTCTTTTTCTTCTTTCTTTCTTTCTTTCTTTTCTTCCTCCTTCTTTCCTCTTCCCTCCCTCCTTTCCTGCTCTCTTTCTTTCTTCTTCTCTTTCTTTCTTTCTTTCTTCTTTCTTTCTTTCTTTGTCTTCTTTTCTTTCTTTTTCTTCCTCCTTCCTCCCCTTCCTTCCTTCCTTCCTTCCTTCCTTCCCTTCCTTCTTCTTCCTTCCTCCTTTCCTTCCTCCTTCCCTCCCTCCTTTCCCTCTCTCTCTCTGTTCTTTCTTTCTCTCCTCCTCTCTCTCCCCCTCCCTCCCTCCCTCCCTCCTTCCCTCCCTCTCCCTCCTTCCCTCTCCCTCCCTCCCTCTTTATCACTGTCGCCGGGATTGTTAAGTCTGCGCCATCACACATAGCTTCCAGTACTCTCCCAATTCTGTGGGTCTAACTCAGGGTCCTGTGGTTGCCCAGACAAGAGCTTTAGCAGCTGAGACATCCCTCCAGCCCCACCCTAACCAGCACTGTGTTTCATTTGTTTGAGACCATAGCGCTATGTGCTCCAGGGTGGTCTTGAACACCCAGTCCTCCTGCCTCGGCTTCTCCTGCGCTGGGCTTACAGGCGCTTACGCCATGTGGGGCTCATTCTTTTCGATTCACATGTTCCTGATGCATTTTTTTTCCTTGCCAACAACCGCACAGTCTTTCGTCAGTTCTTTCTCGTGAAGATGTGCCTGTCATGTGACTGACAGAGCCTGCGTGCTTTGGGCAGGAAGAGTGGGCATCCCAGCAGGCATTGTGTTCTGGGAGATCTGTCTACACGTCAGTCAGCCCCCAACGAGTCAGCCCCTGTTTTCTTTGGTGCCACCACTACTGTGGTGGCAGTTGGCTGTTGTCCCTGATGGAAACCCCCAAATAAAAGAGTCTTTTTCCAGCAATGTTACTTTTGTATTTGGTTTCAAGAGCTTTCCAGACCTGTTCAATTAGAATCATGAGCTACTGCAATGTAGACTCCATAATATTGTCTCTACGACTAGAGCCTATCGTGGATTCCATACTGAAACCATTGGCTTTGTATCCAATCCAATTATGTAAACTGAGGCGAGGTGGCATTGCCAACCTCATAAGCATTCAGCATGGAGTCTTGTGCCTGCTGCGCGTGACTGTGGTGGCGCCACCTCCTCCAGAGCAGACTTTTCCAGGCCCTGGTTTCTCCTATTGACCGTTTTACTGGGGAAGGATCTTGGCTTCAGGACCAGACTGGGGTAGGTCGGAGTGCAAAGTCTCAGTCCAGGTACCACGGCGTGTGCTCCGAGTCATCTTTGATGTCTGGATGCTCATACTCACCTTGCACAAAGGGAAGGCTTTGAGGAGAGTGTCTTTCTATCTATCATCTATCCATCTTCTACCTATTGAATGTCATCTATTATTCACCGCCTAGATCTACCTAGCATCTATCTATCACCTATCTCCACCTATTATCTATGTATGAATGTATCTATCTATCTATGTTTCTTTCTCTGTTTTTTCTTTCTTTCATTCTTCTTTCTCTTGTTTCTTTCTCTTCTTTCTTTCTTCTCTTCTTTCTTTCTTTCTCTTTAATCATCATATAATGCATACCCATCCGTCTATCATCATCACATCTATTTGTCTGCTCCATCTCTTACCTGTCATGTATCACGTGTCTCCCTAGTGTCTGTCTACCTGTCATCTGAGTATTCATATCTGTCAATAAGTTTGGCAAATGTTGGTTTTACTTCCTTTAGTTGACCTTGACAATTTTTCAAGGCCTTTTCTCTTGTTTCAATGATTAATACCAGATATACACGTTAGGAGTTTGAGTTCAGATAACTCACGGATGAAGAACATCTTTAATCACTTTTATAGTTCAATGGTCATCACATGCAAAAGTCTCCTTGGTCCCTGAATTTGGGGGTGCATACTGGACCCTGCACCTCTCTTCTGCAGCTTGCCTCACAAGTTCATCTATACCACTTGTTCGTCACAGTTTGTATGCCGAAACTGAAACCATGGAGACTTGCGTTGAGTTTTCTGATCTTAAAAGAAACTTTGACAGAAATCAAGGAGCATAGACTTGCTGTTTCCAGTTATGACCTGCCAGGGACGAGCAATGCCAAAACTCGCTGGAGCTGCTCAGGAAAGGTTAGGTTTGGGTACAAAACAAATCAGTTTGAAATAACTTTCCAACAATGAATTAGAATATGACTAGATTCTTGGCGTCTTCTTTAAATCGAGGAGGATGGAAATATATCTATGTTCTTTAGGATGTTTGGCTTAAAGGATTTGGAGAGAGAGAGAGAGAGAGAGAGCTCGAAACCTGGGGAAGAATGTGTGCATATCCGAGCATATATGGGTTTGCTCACCTAGAAAGGCAGACAGACTTACTTATCATGGGGGGTTCATTATCTGGTTTGATATAAAGCATCAGAGCGCCACAACGAATATCTCCGAGCTCCACGATGTTTCCATGACGGAGCCGTCGTTTCAAAGAGAGAGAGAGAGAAAGAGAAATACCACATCTTATATTCCAGACTAACTCTGGCAGAAATATGTGAATAGATGACATTTTCTCGCAGAAATGTCTAAAGTTCACATTATAAATCTAGTGTAGGGACTCAGCTTTTTTACTCCTTCTAAGCCAGCATCAAATGTTTATATTATTTATCCTAAACATGAAATATATATATATATATATTTGGCTTGCTGCTATTATAGCCACAAGACTAACCCCAAGTAGCCAACAGGATCTGGGTACTGGCAATATTTATCTATAAATACTGTTCTACAGAGAAGTTGGCTTAACGTTTGCTCTGTGGTTCTGTTTCCTGGGCAGATAAGGAAATTGCATTTTGCATGAGCTCTAAGAATCGTTGCCAGAAAGCCATGCAGAACCGTCTGGGAGCTGATCACAGAGGCCAGTGCGGGCAAGAACATTCTGCCTGAGAACGGCGGTAAGATCAACACGGTGTGATTCCTTGGGTGCTTCGGACTTGAACCCAGCTCTGAAGCCTTCTCGGTCACTGCTGCAGTTCACCTGTATTGTTGCTGGTGAATCACTATCACATGGCTTAAGAGAACAAGGGTTTATTCTCTCTTATGATTGATTCCTGATTACAGATCTCAGTCCAGCTTGACAGGAGAGCTCACGCCAACACCAAGGCCGAGGGAACTGGCCACACCATCTCTACATAATGGCTGAGAGAGGGACGATCCTTTCTTGCCAGACCAGCATGTCTGGCCAAGTGTACACAAGGATGCCAATTTCCTTAATCAGCTCTCAGTATTTTATTCACCTGTTCAGGGCCTAGTCCCACCCACCATGGGCTGGACCTTCCCCATCAGCTAGACCATCTCTTGCAGGTTTGCTCAGGGCTTAACTCAACCATTAATTCTCCACAAACCCTCAACAGTCAAGTTGACACCTGTGCTTAACTATGACTGTCAGCTTGCTAAAGGCGGCAGCAAAGCCCTCGCCCTCAGTAAGTGCGTTGTGTGCCTGAAATACTTCAAGTTTCTCTCTAGAGTGTTCCGTGGCTGGAAAATGAACCTGTTAGAGGTTATTTGATCCCATGCCTTAGGTCTGGGTTTCTCAACCTTAGGACTAGAATGTTTGACCACAATGTTGTTCACAGTAGCTTGAATCTATCAGATGGCAGAAGCCACTCAGCCCCACGGTGTGTGTGTGTGTGTGTGTGTGTGTGTGTGTGTGTGTGTGTGTGTGTGTATGCGTCTGCAGACCAGAGGAGGACAACCTTAGTTGTCTCTTTTCTTGGGTGTTTCCTACCATCTTTTTGTTAAACCCTCTTGGTGGCCTGGAATTTGACCAAGTGGTCCGGGCTGTCTGGCTGGTCAACCCCACAGATCCACCTATCTGAGCCTCCATCTTGCTGGGCTTAAGAGCAGAGAACACAGCACCTGGCTCTTTAAATGTAGATTCTGGGGGATTGAACTCGCTCCCTTGTGCTTACCAGGCAAGCACTTTGCTGACCCAACTTTCTCCCTAACCTGAAGCACAGTTTTCTGTTAGCTTCACGACACATGTTTCCAGATGTTGCCAGAAACATTGGGTATTGGGGGAGGGCATTGGTTGGCTAAACACTACAGTGTTGGAGTAAGAGAAAATAAGGATAACGGATATAGACGTGTGTGCCTGTGCGTGTAAGTGTGTGCGTATGTGTGTGGTTCATTTTAATCAACGCAGTGACTGCACATATTTATGATGTACACTGCGTCATATTTCAGCACATGACTGCAATATACAATGATGATATCAGGTGATGACATCTTTGTCATTTCAGACATTTATCATTTCTTAGTATTGGGAACATTCGCTATTTTGAAAGACTTAGTTAATTGTCATTTATAGTGATCCCACAGTGCTCACGTGAGAGAGTTCCCACCTACTAGTCCCTTGTACGGTCAAACATCCTCCCACAATGCTCAGTAGAGAGCGCTCGCACCCACTGCTCCCAGTGCTGGTGCTAATCCTCCCCCAGGAGAGTCAATAATCCTGTAAGTTGCTAAGAGAGTAGGTCTTGAACATTCTCACCAAGAGAAAAAAAATAATTGGCCATAGAGTGATTGACATGGTAATCAACTCCATTCAATAATCATCTCAGGATATGTCCAGCAAACTGCCTGGTTGTAAACTTTCAATTTGTATGATTTCCTCCTCAAGTTTACCTCAATGAAACGAAAAATAAATAGGTTGATGCCTATATGCATAGATGCATAAGTTAGTTAAACAAAAATGGCACCTCAAGGAATCCCTAAAAACCTGAGAAGGTGTGAAAATTGAAATTCCTAACAAAGACAGATATATTCTAAAATGTTATATTCACAATGGCAACATTCCCCAAGTCTTTTTTTTTTTTGGAAAAGAATTTTTTAAAAAAATTTATTATTATTTATTATTTATTCAATTGTGTGTGTGTGCGTGTAGAACCACGGGTGAATTCGGGAACCACCATGGACGCCTCCACCTCCTCCTTGTTTACTCTGCCCTGGGATTCACAGGCTCCGCCCTACCAGAACCAGAAATGCAGGCCATCCCCGCTTCCTCCTGGTATCTATACGTGGGGTCTAGGATCTGAACTCAAGACCTTCCGCCTGCAAGGCAGAGGCTTAACCCCTGAGCCACCTCTCCAGCCCCTGGAAAAGGAATTTTTAAGTAGTTGTTGCAACTACTTTTCTTTTTGCTGTGAGACAATGTTCACATACAAGCGACATAGGGGAGAAAGGGAATCTGTATTCGGTTTACAGTTCCAGAGGGGATCTAGTCCATTATGGCGGGAATCACACAGCAGAAGGCATGGCTGGAGGCAGAAGCAGGAGGCTGGGTCAGGTCACCACAGCCATAGGAGGCAGACAGAGCTAGAAGGAGAAAAGAAGCAGGGTGAGATTGCCAAAGGCCCTCCAGCGATGGACTTTCTTCCGGCAAAGCTCTACCTCCTCAGGGTGCCACACCCTTCCCAGACATTAACAGTTAAAGATGCAGACACACACACACACACACACACACACACACACACACACACGGGTCCATGGTAGGGGCAACTCACATCTCAAACCATCACAGTAGCTTTCCAGCTGTCCTACCTTTGTTAGCTTTGACTGTCATTAAAGGCACTGAAAACATTCAAAAGAATCATATGAATTTGTTGTTGCAGTTCAAATAGCATATGGGAGCCAAATTAATCAAACATGATCAATACCTAAATGCCCAAGAAAAATGAGCTTTCAGGGTTTCTTTGATTAGATATATAACTCTAATGAATTGATCATTAAGCAAAATACAAACATTAATGAGTATTTCTACACATTAAAGACCCCTGGATATTAAAGAGACAGCCTCTTACATTTGTAATTCTTGGAGTGGATTCACTTTGTCTTGCCCAGAAAGATAAGGCAGCGGAGACAATAATAATTAGACGCTTGTGTCTAAGAAGCGGGTCTTAAGAGCTAATTAGTTAATGAGAAATTATTCTCTTGTTCTGATATGACAGGCTTAGGGGTTAATAGACAAGCAGAGCGAGTGGGAACTCTGAATGACTGGATCTATCTGGGCAACTTGGCCACAGTCCAACAAGATGCATTGTTTGTCTCCAAATCCACCCCCCCAAACTCGAACCTTGGCCCCTCTCTCTCCTCCTTGGCCAAGGATAGAAATGGCAGTGGGAAGTGGTGAACAGTTTTGTTTTTTCTTCCTTGATTCTTCAACTAGTGACTAGGACTCACTTCTTTTCCTAAAAGATAGGAGCCCAGAAAAGACCTTTGGTGTCCCGTGGAGTCAAGGACCAATAGGAGAGCTGCTTCCCTGGGGTGATTGATGGGCCTCACAGTCTCCTACAAGGGATGATAGTTTTCTAATCAGTGTGTGCCTGTGTGTATGTCTGAGTGTGGTTATGCATGTGTATATGGGTACACGTGTGTGTGTGTGTGTGTGTGTGTGTGTGTGTGTGTGTGCTCATGCCAGTATATATGCATGTCTGGGTATGGACATGCATGTGTATGGGTCTGTTTGTGTGTGTGTGTGTGTGCCAGTGTGCATGCATGTCTGGGTGTGGGTATGTATGTATATGGGTGCTTGTGTGTATGTATATATGCATATGCGCATGCACATGCCAGTTGTATGCATGTCTGGGTATGAGATGTATATGTATGAGTATATGTAAGAATATATGTAAGAATATGTGTGTGCATGCCAGTGTGTATACATATCTAGGTATGGGTATGTATGCATATGGAGATATGCGTGTGTATGTCAATGCGTATACATATCTAAGCATGGGTGTGCATGTGTAGGGGTATGTATGTATATAGATAAATGTAAGCGTGTGTATATGTGTGTGTACTCGTGGGTCTAACTCAACCACTGATTCTCTACAAATGTGTCCAGAGCTCAAACCTCCAACCATCAAGTTGACACCTGTGTGTAATTATGACACCCACTGAGCCAACTTGCTGACCCAGCAACTCCTCCTTTGAGAGCATGTGTGACTAGAGTAGGATTGTGACTAGAAAACCTTGCTCATGGCTGGAGAGATGACCCAGGGGTTAAGACTCCGCCTCGCAAGCAGAAGATCCTGAGTTCGGATCCCAGGTCCCACGTAGAAATGCCAGGCGGAAACGGCGGTGGAGACCTACACTTCTGGCCCTGGCTGGGCGGAGTCTAGGAAGTTCCAGAGCAAAGCAAAAGGAGGCAAAAGCAATCCAGGAAGTCACCTTGGTTCTCCACAGGGACAGCTGATGCTCTCTGACACACATGCACACGCACACACGTGCACACACACACACACATACACACAAAGATTTAAAAAAGTAATGAAAGAGACAAGCGCGTGTATTTGCCCTGTGCTCCTTATGGTGCCACGGCAGGAGTGACCCTGAGGTGGAGCGGTCTAGTCAACCCTCCTTCCCCACAGGCAAGCATCTCCCTCAGGCTTCAAAACGTGGCTGAATTTGTAAAAAATTAAATGTCCTTTTCCCGTTTAGAAATCCCTATCTAGATACTTCCGTAGCCTTTCTTTTCTCTGCCCTCCCCGCTGAATCCACAGCATCGCTTGCTCGAGGAGAAGATGGGACGGAGATGTCACTGTCATTTTCTGAGCTGAAGAGATTTCAGAGCCCGCAGCTGGAGCCCTGTCTGAAAGCCAAGGAGATGTTGATTTGTCGCAACTAAGCACTTGAGGTAAAGAGACTGTTATTTAGCATCTCCAGGAAGATTTGAGATGAGCGGAGTCCAGGCTTACAGAGCTTGGATCCTGGCATTAATTCTCCAGGATAGAGGGATCACGAGCTGTAGAAGCAAGAAACGTTCTTCCATGAAGAGCTTCAAATTCTATCGTTCAGCAGAAGGGAGAGCAATTGAAGAGAAATGCAAGCAATGGAGTTTGCAGCTGACTATGGCAGAGTGTCAAAGTGGGCATCCCTGGGGGACATGCTGGGGGGGGGATGTCTCCCAGAGTTGGTGGTATCACTTCTGGACTCCTTAAACTGCCCACACTGGAAGAAGGTTCTGTATTCAAGATTCTTGACCTGGGCTGGGGAGATAGCACTTGCCTTGCAAGCATAGGGACCCGCGTTCGATCCTTATAACCCACATGCAAAAAAGCTGGCTAAGACGAAATATATTTCTACTCCAAGCTCTGGGGTGAGAACAGGACAAGCGGACTCTTGGGGGCTTCCTGGGCAGCTGGTCCAGTCTAACTGGTGACTTGCAGATGATGAGAGACCCTATTTTATGAAACAACCAGAGCTGTTGGCTTCCAGCTTCCACTCACACACACACACACACACACACACACACACACACTTTAGAACTATGTGTTGGATAGTGTCTTCTGCCAGGTCCCGAATGGTTACAGGCTCAGAGGAAATCGGGGCCCCATTAGAACTACCGAGAGTCTCTTCGGGTGGGAATGTCTGTCTAAGGGAAGTTACTGATTCACTTACGTAGTTAATCACAAGGCGCGTCTAAATGACAGGGGAGTTGGGTCAGAAGGGCCCCTCATCACCCTTGACACATTATGGTCTTTTACACCCAATAAGCACTGGGTGTTTATAACCCCCACTGCATAAGGTCTTTCAATTTTCTTTTGAAGAGGTTAAAGCTGGGCTGTTAATGAAAATGAGAGAAGGGAGAAGAAACGCTTGGACGTGTGGTTGGCCGGAGGGAGGCAAGGGGGAAGCCATGGCCTTAAGGTGGGAGAGCCTAAGAGCACAGGAGATGGGTTAGGGTTAGAGGGAACAGGGAGAGCCGCCCTGAGCACGTGGCAAGGAGAGGACAGAGCCACCGTGGCGTGACCACGTGGCGGGAGAGCAGGAAGAGGAGCCTGCATACGTCATGCGTGCTCTGGTAGGGCTCATCAGAATTGTCCCTGCAGGTCTTGTGCCCCACCCTCCAAAGCATGCTGTTTGGGGAAACAGGTTGCTCTCGGAAGCTGTGGGGATTGAACTGAATCTAAGCAAAACGGGAGGGGGGGGCGCTGAGTGTGAAGCTCGGGTCTCTGCCATGCAGAGCTTCGCTGGAAGCCACGCCCTCTTCAAACGTGTATGCACGTCAGTCTCGCCCCTGGATGCTTCCAAAATCAGGGGGATAAAGGGGACTCCTGGTCTCCGCCTCTCTGGCCCAGTTCTACAGGTTCCTTTGGCAGCGCTCATCCTCAGTAGCATCTCCTGGAACCCCTTGGAAGCCTTTGAATCACCATGAGCTTGGCTGCCTCAGGGCCTTTGCATAATCGATTTCTTCCTCTCAGAAGACTTCCCCTTCCTCTGCCGCCCCCCTCCCCAAGATTCTTTGAATCTTAGTTCGGAGACCACTTTCTTGGGAGTCCTTCATGAGTGCTTTACCCAGGTTTGGGATTCCCCTGTCCAGTGTCTTCTGACAGCCCGTGCTGCTCCTTCATTGAGCTACTTGGAATTCCATACTTGCTTTTGTGATTATTTGACACACGTCTGTCTTCCTAGGTAATAGCCGCAACAATAATGCCAACACTAGATGCTTTCTCTGTGTCGATTCCTCTAGCAAGGGTTGTAGATACAGAAACTCATTTGATCCCTGAATTGATCAAGGAAGGGGGGCCCTGGAATTAGTGTGACTACTTGTGTGTGTGTGTGTGTGTGTGTGTGTGTGTGTGTGGTGCACGAGAGGGCACTTTGAGTGTGTGTGCCTATAGAGGCTCAAGGGTGACATTGGGAACCGTCCTGGATTGCTTTACTTCTTTGTTGCTTTGCTCTGGGGTATCCCAGGCTCTGCCTTCCAAGGCCAGAATCACAGGCCACCACCATATCCACCTGACTTTTATTTTTTAACGTGGACTCTGGGGATCCAAGAACTTGGGTCCTTTTGCTTGCTAGGCAAAGGGCTTTAACCTCTGAGCTACGTCCCCTGAGTCTCTTGTTTTGCAGACAAGATGAGATGAGGGAGGCTTACTACTTAGATGAAGGTCTAGGAGCCCAGAGGAAAGAGACTGTAAGGATTACTCCTAATTGACAGGTTTCAGAACCATCATGGAAACAAATCTCTTGGCCTATCTGTGCAGGATTTTCTAGGTTGGGTTCATTGAGAAGGAAGACCCACCCTAACTGTGGGTGGCACCATCCCATTGGGGCTGGTGCTATAGGGCACCAGGCAGCACTGTTATGGGATGACTGCCTGCCAGGAATGTAACTCCAGATGCAAATGCCAATCAAAAAGCTGATTTATCACTCGGGCCAGAGGGCCCCAGCTCACTGGTCAAAAACCCATCCTTGAGCCAGAAGCCCCAAAAGATGGGTTTTACACATCATTACACATCTTGCTTAAAAAGAAGAAAGAAAGAGAGCCCTGTCTTGTCAATGATCTATTAAGGAATGTGACGGTCTCCTAGATGGCTGTCTGTCTGTTTGCTAAGGAAGGGAAGCAGGAACGGACACTGAGGTAATCAAATGCCATCAGAACGGATGTTCATTGAGGGAGAAGCCTTGGACTCCTATCCTCTGTGACCTTTCTCACAGTAACCTCTTATCTCAGTCCCAGTGGAAGGGAGGGGGGCTAAGACAGACTCTCTATAGTACAGGCTTTTATTAATATTTTATCCTATTTCAGAATGAAACTCCAGACACAAATGTTGAGTAAGAGCCAATGTTTATTCACTGGTCAGTGGACCCTTTGCTAAAGGACAGAGGTCTAGAAGTGAAGAGTGATGAACAGTGTTTGGGTGGGTTATTAATAGATTAATTTTTTTTACATCAAAAAGTCCTTTCTGACAATTACTAAGTGTACCAGTATCGGGGACCCACAGAGACCCTTGGGGGTGGCAGTAAGCAGGCGCAAAGTCAATGTCACAGACTCCGGAAGTCAGGGGAGTGGCAAAGCAGGCTCGCAGGCTTGCAGACTCGTTTATTGTAAATATCGGGCTGCTTATATATCCCACCCAACATCCCATAGGTTCCAGCGTGAGCTTTTGCTGCGTTGTCCTGTCTGGGGTGGTCCTCTCAGTCAGGCGCTTTGACGTCAGCACCAGGTTCTAGCTTGGGGAAGTTGCATTCGTGCATGCGGCCCATACAGACAATACAGGCCTGCCTGGTCTGTTCCTCCTACAACTAAGTAGCTAAGCACCTAGGATGACCGATGCTTTGGGGATATCTGGTGTTTGCAGGAGGAAGTTCCGGGGACAGTCATGAGGCCCTGATCTTTAGAGTCACATTCCTTAGTAAGTTCTCTTGAGAAGTTTAAAAAAAAATCCACAGCCTTAGTGGGGATCGAACTTGGCTTGCAAGAGAGGCTTTCTTTGCTGCCCTGCCACACTGCGATCCTGGGATGCAGATAAAGGAAAAAGTGAGCTTAGCACCGGCCTGCAGCACCTCTGCTTCCTGCCTGTAGATGCCACGTGACCAGCTGTTTGGGCTTCTGCGCCATGATGACCTTTGACCTCAACCCCTTCCTTCCTAAAGTTGCCTGTGTTTGCTATTTCGTTGAGCCTGTCCTTGAGTACGGCTGTGAACCAAACTGTGTCCTCTGTCATGATTACGTGACATCCCTAGCCTCATGACTATATTTAGAAGTAATTAAGGACACGTGAGGTCATTAAGGTCTCTTAATCCAATGGCATTGATAGCTGTTCATAAGTACGAGAAGGAAGTGGGAGGGACAGCTAACTGTCAGGCTAGGGTAGGACCAGAGGCAGCTATGTGCCAGTCCAGTGGAATCCCATGATCCTGGCTTTGACCTTGGACCTGGAGTTTCCAGGACTGGGAGGAAATACGTTGATGTTGCTTCAGTCACCTGGTCTGACAGCAAACCAACCTGAGAAAGACGCACACTGTCAGCTCAGGCTCTAACAGCTAGCACAGGGGACGGATGTAGGCACGGGAGAGGCTGCGAGACAGGTTGCAGAGAAGAAAATGAATCTAGAGGCAATGTCATTGTTAAAATGAAAGAAGTGGTTTCTTTCTTTCTTTCTTTCCTTCCTTCCTTTCTTTCTTTTTTCCTTTCTTTCCTTTCTTTTTTTCTTCCTCCTCCTTCTCCTCCTCTTCTTGTTTTTCTTCTGTTTCCTCCTCCTTCTCTTCCTGTTCTGCTTCCTCCTCTTCCTCCTTCTCCTGTTTGCTTCTGCTTCCTCCTCCTCCTCTGCTTCCTCCTCCTCCTCCTCCTCTGCTTCCTCCTCCTCCTCCTCTTCTTCCTCCTTATCCTCTTCTTCCTCTTCCTGTTCTGCTTCCTCCTCCTCCTCCCTCCTTCTCTCCTCCTCCTCCTCTTTCTGTTATGCTTCCACGTCTTCCTGATGACCCTGAAGGTGTAAACACAAAGGGACTTGGGATACATAGCAACTTGTCCAACTGGTAGGGTCCCTGGGAAGTGGACCCCAGATGGGAGCCACAAACCTACTTCCAAGGATGAGGGTATTGGGGAAATGCCAGTTCAAGGTCAATGCCAGTTCAAGGTCATGGTCGGTGCTCATATCTTCCTGTTAACTTTCATCTTCTGGCTATAGACAGAGTGGGAACCTTGCAGCCCACATTCAACCACGGAAGACCCGTGGGTGCCGTCGCACTCATCTTGGCTCAAGACAGAAGAGGCAAGGTGAAGAGAATGCAGTCGTGATGGATGCTGCTGGGGACACAAAGCGCCTGGCTAGTCATGAACCCCAAGGCGATCTTTCTCTGGGGTCACCCACGCACATTCCTGAAGACCCTGCCTTTGGCGAAGCTGTGAATTTCTCCTACTGACGTGTGTTCTGGCACCAAGGAGGACAGTTTGGAGGACGAGAACAGCCATGATTTTCTGTGGGTGTCAAGGGGAGGGCACTGAACTGTGAGTCCCATGATAGGTCATTGTCCTTGTTTCTGAGCAGCCTGACACTCCACTGTCTGCATTATAAAAATGCAGGCAACGGTGGAAGAGAGGGCTCAGGGGTTAAAGTGCTTGCCTTGCAAGCAAAAGGACCCGAGTTCAGATCCCATGTAAAAATGCTGGGTAGAAATGGTGGTGGGCCACACTTCCAGGCCTGGAGGGTGAGCCTGGGAAACCCCAAAGCAAAGCAACAAAGAGGTAGAGCAACCCAGGATGAGTCCTGATGTCACCCTTGAGTCTCCACAGGCACACACGCTCAAGTGGCCTCTTATATACAGGTCCTCTACACACATCTACATGCATGCAAAACACACACACACACACACACACACACACACACTGAATGTAAGTGATGGAATTCTGACTCTACCGTTGTGTCCTTTGTGGACTCTTGATGTGGTGCCTACATTGTAGCTTCTCCTGTTAGTGGAGAGAGAAGGCTGCAGGAGAAAAGAGGTCATTTCCCAGGGGTGCACAGCCCGCAGGAAGCCTGGGATCTTGGCATATGTCACCCATGGCCTGTAAGTGGCTGCAGCGGCAGGACTGAACATAACGACTAAGTGTGTGCGATCCGCTTCTTGGAAAAGCCAGCCCCTCTCCTGGGAGTGTAAACCAACACAGTGGGTTCACAAGTTTGAGGGCGCCAGGCCAGGAATCTGCAGGCGGCATTCTCACACCAGCTGCTCCTCCCAGAGTGATCCACAGCGAGGAAGATCAAGTTTCCTGTTGACCAAATGTAGATGGAGTGAGGATTGTGAGTTGGGTGAAAGTCATAGCTTTTGTTCTTTCTTTCCTAATTTTTAATCCCATTTATATTGGAAAGTAACATTCTTTTTAAAATTTATTTATTTATTTATTTATTTATGTATTTATTTATTTATTATGTGTGTTTGTGTCTGTATCAGAGGACACTGTGTGTCCCTGTGGAAGATCAAGGGTGACTTTGGGAATCATCCTGGATTGCTTCTACCTCCTTCTTGCTCCACTCTGGGATTCCCAGGCTCCGCCCATCTGGCCTGGAAGTGCAGACTGTTGCCGTTTCTGCCTGGCATTTTTACGTGGGGGACCTGGGATCTGAACTTAGAACCTTCTGCTTGCAACACAGAGTCTTAACCCCTGAGTCACCTTTTCAGCCCAAGAAAGTAACATTCTTAATAGCCTCTTTGTGTGTGCATCTCAACGAATCAGCAGCTCTCTGATTTACAGACTGGCAGGTCTTTGGGTTCAGAGATCCTTCTGTCTCTGCCGCCACAGCACTGAGACGACAGATCTGGCTTTTCACATGAGGATCGCAAACACGTTACCAACCTGAGCCAACTCCCCGGCCCTCTCAGAAGCTTCCTCTCCTCCTCTGAGCCCAGACTCCTCTTCCTCCTCCTCCTTGTAGCCTGGGTGATTGACCGCAGAGCCCCTGGTACTCTAGGAAAGCACTCTTTATAAAATTTTTTTAATTATTTATTATTTATTCAACTGTGGGTATATGCGTGTGTGCATGTATGTGTGTGTGTGTGCGCGCGTAGAACCACAGGTGAATTCGGGAACCACCATGGACGCCTCCACCTCCTCCTTGTTTTCTCTGCCTGGGGATTCACAGGCTCCGCCCTACCAGGACCAGAAACGCAGGCCGCCCCCGCTTCCGCCCGGCGTCTGTACGTGGGGTCTAGGATCCGAACTCAGGACCTTCTGCCTGCAAGGCAGAAGCTTAACCCCTGAGCCACCTCTCCAGCCTCTAGGAAAGCACTCTTGTCCAGAGATATCACCTTCTAAAAATCAAACAGCTCGACAGACCTCATCCGGGTTTTGATTGGCACTGGCGTAAAGCAAATTTCCTTACCTGCCGCGCATGGATGACAGGGGACACAGGCTTTGCCACATGTGTGCTCTGGACATTGCTGGTTCCGACCTAAGAAACGGCAGTCGTCTCCTGCCATTGTCGTGATCAAGGGTCTCCAGGAGGTGGGCATCATCCTGTTACGGTTGCCATGTGAAATGTCCCCCATAGGCTGAACACTTGCGCTTGACTGGTGGTCCCTACAGTTTCCCCTCCTCTCAGGAGACGGACACAGGAGGATTGTGGATTCTAGCCAGCCCGGGCTATACAGTGAGACCCTACAAGAAACAAGGTAAACCAAGTGCCAGTCCCCTCTGGAAACGCCCCGTCTGATGTACCCCAAGGTGAGCTGCATTCTCCCCTAGGTGCTGCTCGGTTCAATCAAGATGACGCCACAGTCATGCCAAGCTGCTTGGATGCCTCGAGAAATCTACACACTTGTCAGCGTCAGCGTGTCTTTCCAAGTACTAAGGCGCTCGGAGAGAAACTGTAGCAATGGGAAGACTGAGCTCAACGTACGTGGAAGAACTCGGAGTTCTCTTGCGGGGAGAGCCCACGCGCACATCTCAGAAAGTCTATTTTTATACAGACCCATGAGTGCACCGCAGCTAAGTGAAAAATCACAGCCGCTAATCTGTCCATCCCGGGGACTTGCTCCATTTCCCAGGTTTTTTCGTGAAAAAAAAAAATAATAAAATGAAAAAAACTTGGCTGATGCATCTCCCACAGAGAATCAATATCAACTAGATAAATCATCATGGCGTGCACTTCTGCTGACAGATCTGGGGAGGACCTGGCTCAAGTGTCTGTCAGGACCAACTAGCACATTTAACAGGGGTGGTCTGCCTTTCCTTTGCCTGGCTCTTCTCACCCCCACTCAGAGGAGGTGGGTTTCTGGAATCTGTCTGTACTTGGCCGTTCAGACTAATTTAATTTGAGGGAGAGATGATGCCTCAGAAGGTCCTGAGTTCAGATCTAAGGCCCCACATTAAAAAAAAAAAAAATGCCAGGTGGAAATGGCAACGGCCTGCACTTCTGGTTCTGGTGGGCGGAGCCTGGGAAATCCCAGAGGAAAGCAAAAAGGAGGTAGAAGCAATCCAGGATGATTCCTGAAGTCACTCTTAGTCCTCCACAGAGACACAGTGCCCTCTGACACACACACACACACACACACACACACACACACACACACAAACACACAGCAAAACAAGCAAACAAATAATTTTGGTTTTCTCAGGAAATGGTTTGTGGCTTGTGAATGTCCCTTTGTCTTCTGGCCAGTAGCTTTGCAGGCTGTCAGTGAGTGCTCAGGGAGTGGGGGAGGGAAAGCTGGGTTGGTTTGGGGTGTGTGGAGCGTGGGGAGCCCAGGGGAAGCTGGAGATGTGAATAGAATGCTCTGGGAAGGTTGTGCGCAACGCCATGGCAACCCACCGGGCAACAATCAATTCTTTCCCCTTCTTTTTCTCATTGCACAAATGCATAGCATTTCTGACCAAGACTGTGGACCCGGAGCCAGGAGCCTTCCACGGCAGGCGAGGTTTGCAGAAGGAACTTCTGCTCTCCTCCTGCTCTCCTGGCCGCAGTGGGGGGAAGCTGCGACTGAGCGGGGCTTCGCTCCCCACCGCCACCACCGAGCTGTTCACGAGGAGCACAGCGTCTCCCCAGGGCTGGGGCCTTCGCCGTGACTAGCTTGACTCCTTCAGGGTGTGTGGGACAAGATTGTCTCTGTTCTTGGTTCAAGGACAAAAACCACCACCATCACCACCACCAAAAGTCCCTAGGCTTGAGAGAGACCAGGAATGACACAAGATTAATCTCTGTTGTGTTTTTTTTTTTTTTCAGGAGTCCTGAGGATCTGAACTCAGGTCCCTGTGTCTGCACAGAGAGCATATGACTCAGAGGCAGTGTCCCCGGCCCTTGGCTCGGCCCATTGAGGCCAAATGACGCGCACCTCTGCTGAATGTAGAAAGCGTCCTCCAAATCGCCCATGCAACGTACTAGGCTGAAAGCAGGGACTCAGCCTTACAGCTCCTGATGTAGGCAGATGGGCTTAGACAGGATCTAGAATAACCAATTACTCACCCTCTTAGTGACTGTCAAGGTTTCAAGTGAGTAGCTTCCTGCTCACTGGAATGAGTCATGACCCAACCTCCTTATAGGGTCTCAGCTGACTCTGACGGGCAGGCATGGGTGGGCAGTTGATTGGATGGCGACCACAATGCACCTTCTTGTTTCCACCTTTCCTGTTCAATACCTTTATAACCCATGTCAACTGGATATGTGCTTGGTCACGTGACTCGCCTTGAGCAAGGGCACAGGAACGAACTGGGCCCCTCTCTTTTGAACCCTTGTCTTGCTGCCTTGAGACCAAGCTTGCACAGTGGAGGATGAGACCTGCGAGGTGGGTCACGTGGCTCGGGCTGGGCCGATGGATGATGTCACCAGTAGCTCCCTCCACAGGATGTCCCAACGAGCTCATTAGAGGAACAAAAAAATAGACGTTTATCACTGTCATTATCATTAAGGATGTGCGGTTGCTTGCTTTGCAGCATTGCTATGGCAACAGAGGTCAGGTTCAGCTCGCTGTCAAGGAAGACATTCCTTCTGACGACCTCTTGGGCAAAGAATTATGGGGTCATGGACTGAGCTCCAAAGAGCATGGATTTGCTGCATTCCGGGGATAGAGTTTGGTTCTCCTTTCTGGTCAAATTGCTATGATGTTTCTCTTGGCATCTGCTAATTATTTGTATAAGTTCAGTTTCTTATCATTATCCTATTTATCAAGTTTTTGAGTCTTTAGTTGCTTTTTTTTTTCCATTTTCTTGAGATCTTGCCTTTTTTTTTTTGTTTAAATCAGCCCCATATTTTTGGCCTAAGGCCAACATTCAATTTCTCTTAGCGTCACACCCTCTCTCTATGCTTAAATTAAGTGGAAAGAATGAGGTTTGTCTTTGACCTGTAATAACTCCCGATCAAGCATTTGCTGATTCTCCACCTTGCCAGACAAATGGTTTCCCTCTTTGCAATTCAGAGCTGCGAGACTTCACACAGTGTACATAAGCATGTAGGTGGAGACTTGTTGTCTTGGCTTATTCAAACTAGTAGCATAAGGATTCTTCCTGCTTAGCTACCACTTGAGTAATGGCACGCCCATCTTGTGTGTATCCAAAGAGGAAAGTGGAGACATCCACACACACACTCTCATATGTGCACATATACAGGCACACACAAATATATACATGCATGCACCACAAATATATACACATATAGACACTGTTAGAAAAGAGAGAAAGAACAAAGAATGAGGGGCAGAAGTGGGGGAGAGAACATGAATCCAACCTCCATCCGCATAGACTGAAGTTCATCAGGAAGTTCCTTCAAAATTCCAGCGGAGGAGCAGCGTCCAGATGGAAGTGGCTACCGACCTGGAGTCCGGGGCTTTTTATCACTGGCGTGCAGGGAGAAGGGATTTTGAGTTTGTCCACTTATCAGATTAATATTCTTGGGGTGCGGATGTCCGGTTTTATTTTAGACTTATCAGGTGGGGTCTCTGGCTTTTGGATGAGATCTGGGGCAGAAATTTATCAGATGGGGGTCTCTGGTTTTGGATCTATCACACACACACACACATACATGCAGGCATACCTCCTCATGCACATCCCCACACACTTACACTCATATGCGTACCCTCACATGAATACACACACACACACACACACACACACACACACACACACCACACACACACACATTTTGAGGGAGTGTCTTTTGCATTTTAAATACAACTGGAAAATTTCTCCTGGATTATCAATTCTTTCTTCTGTTCCAAAGCCCATGAAGAAAAGCATTTGCAAGTAACCTGAGACAAATCTGAGACAAAAGTCCTTCCATGACTGGCTGGCTTGGCTGCTTCTGACTGTGATGAACCAAGAGCGTTGGCTGGAGACTGGGGTCACAAGAGCAGGAGGCAGGAGGGGCTAGAACCCTGTGGTCTCCTGACGGCTGGAAACCCACAGCAACTCAAAGAGCCACAACCAGATCTCACCTCTGACCATGTCCACAGCGTCTTATAATGCCCTCCCCAGCCGGGGATCAAGACTCCAAGACACAGGCTTTGGGTAGTACAGTCAAGACCCCAATTATAGCAAAGGCACTTGGGCTTGTCAAAGGCTGACACAGCACAGGTGGGCAAACAGGGGCCCGGCTCTCCACTGGGATTAGCAAAAATGACCCCAAGAATTCTGGGCAACTGCGATGTGCTTATTTCCAATGACATTTCAGTCTTCATGGGAAGGAGGGGTCCTGTTGGTGTGACCCCGAAGACCCTCAGTGTGCTGACTCAGAAGTCACCGTTAAACCTCCTCAAATTGCTCTTGCTGCTATTAATAGCTAGATTATCCCATCAGTTAAATGATTCAACTCTTACCTTAGACTAATGTTCTAGAACTTTCCCTGGGGTTCTTTTAGGTTAGTAAAGATGGGTTTCTTCCGTCTGGTTCATCACTGTTAGATTTTGTTATCCCCATCACTCCTCACACAGATCTTCCCTGTGTCTGTTGCTAGGGACAACGGCGTGATTGGCGTTTTTTTCAAGGAAGCTGTCTTTGCCCACAGAAGCCCGGGTCAAACTTCCTCTCCCGGCTGGCCAGGTGGCCGGAACAAAACGCTCAGACCCCGTGTTTGCGCTCAGCTGTTTTGTCTGAGCACCTTGTGTGTGTGTGTGTGTGGGGGTCCAGCTGAGATGTTTGCTCTCCATTACAGCTGACAGGACCACATGGAGCTTCCTTTGGAGCTGGGAGGGGGGAGTTTCGATCTCACTTCTGCGGCTCAGTAGCCACCTAATCATGAACTGCTGTCTCCGCTTGGGAGAGGTTTTTTTTTTCTTACTTTGTAAAAGGAAGCTGGTGAATTTCCGCTCAAGGTTGGGGGCGGAGGGGAAAGGGGAAGGAGTGGATGGGAGGGGAAAAGGGAGGTGGTTCCCCGGCGGGTGGCTTAGGGAGGGTCTGGTTGAATTCCATATTTTCATGTGTTGTGATCAACACATGACCAAACCATTTAGGGGAGGCAAGGGGATTACTTGTATTTATGTGTTTATTTTTATGTTTGTGCCACCTGTGTGTATCAGGGGTCACTGTGTGTGCCTGTGGAAGTCCAAGGGTGACTTCTGGAATCATCCTGGATTGCTCTACTTCCTTTGTGCTTTGCTCTGGGGATTCCCAAGCTCCGCCTCCCAGGACCGGAAGTTTGGGCATTTTTACGTGGGATCTGGGATCCGAACTCAGCTCCTTCTGCTTGCGAGGCTGAGGTTTAGCCCCTGAGCCATCTCTCCAGCCCTCCTGAAGTCAATTTCAGGTCTATGCTCCAGTTATGGCATGAGAGTTACCAACAGGGACCCAGAGGACTGATATAGTCATATGCATGGGAAAGAGCCAATAGAGAAGTAAGGACCAAAGCAGAGCTTCTGACTTGCTGGTCAGCCGAATTCCAACCATCTCTCTATTTTATCCACATGCTTGGGGATGGTCCAACTCTCTGTGGGCTGGGACTTCCTGCATCAATTGATAATCTCCTATAGACTGTGCTCAAAAACTTACCTTGGATAAGTAATTCTTCACAGGCATGCCGATACGCTCAATCTTCAACTGTCAAGTTGACCCTTGAAACCAGCTGCCACAGAGGCTAACAGAAGGCTTGTGCCTGAAGGAGTTGCTGCATTCCAGGGTCTGGGACTCTTCTGGGGGTCCCCTAGGCATCTCGACTCCTTCTCTAGTTGACAGTGGTAATGAGTCAGCACTGTGGAAACATTTTCCAGTTACAACTCTTACTGATGTGTCTGCATGTTACTTTGTGCGTCCTTGGTTTAAAAAAACAAAACAAATAAACCACACACCAACACGTGTCCATTTGACAAGCGTTTCTCGATTCCACAGCCTTTGTCTTCCTGGAGAGAGCCCTGCGATTGGGCTCATAATGGCGGGGACTGCGATGGCGAGAGGCAGATAGGACAGAGGCAGAGCACACTACAGCCCAGCACAGCAGGAGGCTGGGTGCTCGGAACTGCCCCTCGGCAGCATCCGTACAGCACGGTGGCCTGCTCGTCACCCCCAGATGAGGACGTTTGTGACCTGAGCGAAGTGAGGGGCAGCTTGAAGGAGCTAAAAGATGTGTGCTGATGGCCCCGTGCGATACAGACGTGCACTGATGGCCCTGTGTGATAGAGGCATGTGCTGATGGCCCTGTGTGATAGAGGCGTGTGCTGATGGCCCTGTGTGATAGAGGCGTGTGCTGATGGCCCCGTGTGATACAGGCGTGTGCTGACGGTCCCGTGTAATGTACCCTAGGGAGCTAGGATCAGGCCTAGACAGAGTCTTCCGCCTAAGGGCATCCGGGTGCTGCATCTTCATGTCCCTGGCTGGCAGGTCCTTTGTGCAGAACTGGGAACTAGGTCCTGGGACCACAGTGCATGTTGGGAAGAGAAAGCCCCTCCCCCGTGGAGTGTCCACCTGGTGGTGTTGGCGTCACTCTGTGTGTTGCTGATGTAGTCACGACCAAAGGGCTTGCGGGACGAGGGGTCTTACTTTGGCTCACGACTCTTGGTTACGGCTCCTTGTACAGCTTGGCAGGAGAGCTCACACTAACACCAGGAGCTGGCCACCCATATCCACATATCTGCAGGACAGCTGAGGGGGAGAGAGAGAGACAGAGAGAGAGAGAGAGAGAGAGAGAGAGAGAGAGAGAATCCTTACTGAGACCAGCATGCCTGGCCAGTTATACCAAAGGATACCAATTTCCTTAACCAGCTTCCTCCCTCTTTTTCACTGGTCCAGGACTAGTCCTACCCGCTGTGGGCTGGCTGGGCCTCCCCATCAACAGACAACCTCCCAAGGCTCGCTCAGGGCCTCACTCAACCACTGACCCTTCACCTAGGCCCCCAGAGCTCGAACCTTCGACTGTCAGATTGACACTCAGATCTAACTATGACGCCGGTTTCCAGAATCTTCAGTGTTCTCTGGACGGCACAGGAGCAATCTTCAGACAAGTCCATGTGGCACTGGGAGAGCAGTCTCGTGCTTCATCACTCAGGAGAGAAAGCAAGCAACAGACGTCTGTGTTGCGCCGCAGTGAGGACTCCTCTGTCACTCGGTGTCTGTGGATTCCAGCACAGATACTCCTTTTCTGTCTTGCATCAGCCGCAGTGTCTGTTGCTGGAATCCATGATGAACGACAGTACGTGGTCTTATAGGGATGCACAGCTGTGAAGGTATCCTCCACACAAAGTGACAACGAGAACGACAGGTAGGGGATCCTTCCTCTGGTCAGGCATGGGGCATGGGGGAATGTCTTGGAGGTGAAATGCCCATTCCCAGACTAGAGCGAGACTTGAAGTCAGTCAGTACATAATGCTTCGATTGTGATTCTGATTCTGATTTCAGAGAATAGAATGAGCCAGAAGTCTTCAACATTTGCAGAAGCCGTCATGCCAAGAGAATCAAGGGTATTTAGTGGAACAAATGGACTTTGATGAGCCTCAAATGGAGGTTTGAAAAAGATGTTTTCTTTCACTTCGAAGCTCTGAAAGCTTCCGAAGAGTTTCCTGTAGGGCCAGAGAGCCTGGCTCACATGGTGTTGGCTCCCCAAGAACCACTGCACTGCTACGTGTCCAGCTGCTCTCCTGCTTCTGAGAGGCATCTCTGCAGAGAAGAAGCTGCATGCTTCTAAACATGACGGACGCAGTCACTCGACTCGATAGGGATGTGGGTGGGGAGAGGGAGAAAGGGGGAGAAAGGAGGGAGAGAGAGAAGGGAAAAGAAAGGAGAGAAGGAAAGGAGAAAGGGAGAGAGACAGAAAGAGAATTGGAGAAATTTCTCAGAGCTATGCTCAGAAACTCCACTGGATGAGGGAATTTGTCTTCCCTGCCTGGCATTGTAGCCCCAAGATCTAGCTCCCTGTCTGCACAAAGAACTAGTCGGTTGGGACATGAAGAGAAGAGGAGGAGGAGGAAGAGGAGGTGAAGGAGAAAGAGGAGGAAGAGGAGGAGGAGGAGGAGGAGAGGGAGGGAGGGAGGGAGGGAGGGAGGGAGAGAGAGAGGAGAGAGAGATGAGAGACTTAACACATGGAAGAAGTCAGTAGTTAGAGAGACTGGGTTCCTCATGGTGGGCTCAATGTACTTGTCCTTTCACCCTCTGATCTGACTTGGGTGAGTTGGGTGAATTCTTTCATCGCCTGTGAGTTCATCCTGCTAACCCATATCTACTATCCTCTTTCATTTATTATGAAACTGAGCTTTGGGGGGGGGTCAGAGACTTGCTCAGGTTCTATGGCCAGGAAACCACAACCTTTGCTTCTGCTTCCAGAAAGTCTTGTTTCGCTTGCTCCACCTCTGCCCTGCTTTAGTATAAAACGGAAGTACAAGCGGAGCTCAGGGCTTCACACTGGCAGTGGATAAGGTCCTGTCTCCCATCCTAATTGGCATCTAGGAATTGTTCAGAGTAACTCCCATCTACTAGCTACTCTTCTCTGTTGCTGTGAGACACCTCAGGCTCAACCCACATAAGAGGAGAAAGGGAGATTTATTCAGCTTATAGTTCCGGTGGGGAGATACGGTGCTTCATGGTGGGGAAAGGCATGGTTGGCAGCAGAAGCTGGAGGCGGCTTAAGTCGCTGCAGACATCATGGAGGTGGAGAGCTGCTGCTGCGAGCTCAAGAGCAGACGCACTCACTCAAGCAGGGCAGGGCTGACCCACCTCAAAGCCCGCCCCCTGTGCTGCCTTCCTCCAGCAAGGCTCCATGAGCACCCCAAACAATCCAAGATTCAAGCACATGATCCTGTGGGGGGCAACTCACATTGCAAACCATGACATCCCCCAACGTCTCCAATGTGCGTGTCCCCACAGACTCATGGGTTTGAATCCTTAGCTCGTGTGTTGAAGTTCAGGAAGGTGTGGTATTGCCTTACTGGAGAAAAGGCACGCACAGGGGGTGGGCTTGAGGTTGATAGTCCCACCTTGCTTCTGCTACGGGTCTGCTCTGGCAATGTGCCTCTTGCTCTCGGTGCCTCTATGATATTGGCTCTGACCTGAACTGCCTGCAGCTACCTTGCCTCTTCCACCGTAACGGACATGATCTCTCCCCTTTGGAAATGCAAGCCAAATAAATCTCCTTTTCCTCCTTTCAGTTGTGCATGAGCGCTGACTCCCAGTAGTGGAAAGAGAAACTACAACAGTTGTGGATAACAAGTCAACTGCTGTGCCCATGTTTGCTTTTCTGCTTCATCTTTTTTGTCCCTTTTTGCTCAAAGAACAATGTACAGAGAGTCACCTGAAGCTGCAGCATTTGGGTAGCTTCAGATTCCACAGATCTGGGAGGATTAACAGCCTGGAGTTCTGCCCAGCGCGTGTTGAGTCTAGGTCAGTCTGTGACCTCTGCTTCCGGTACTGAGTTCAAAAGGCTGTCGCCTCTGTGGTGGTCCAGATTCCACCTGCTGTGTCCAAGGACACCATGAGTAAATCCCTCCTGCATCTGTCTAATATTTTCTTCCAAGTAAAATAGACTGGGAGGCATCTTGGTAACAACAACAACAACAAAAAATTCCAGGAGTACCACCAGGTCAGAGACTTGAAATCATTCAATAGAAAGCAACTATTTCTCAGTTTTTTCCTTGAAAATATAGTTCCCTTGGGAAGGCAGAGAAGATAAGGCTATGGTTAGATACTGAAATTATTCTGGTATCTGAAGGCTCTGAGCTCTGGACACAGTTGTTGAGAATTAGTAGTTGAGTTAAGCTCTGAGGAAGCCTGCAGGAGCTTATCTAATTTATGGGGAAGGCCTGGATCATGGTAGGTGGGTAGGTAGATAAGACGGAGGGAACTAGCTAAGGAGGTCGGCATCCTTCTGTATACTCGGGCAAACGCCGTCTGACACGTGAGGACTGTCCCTCCCTCAGTCCTGTGGAGCTGTGTGGTCGTTTCCCTTGGCCCTGGTGTGGGCATGAGCTCTCCTGCCAAGCTGGACGAGAAACTATAACCAGACAATCATAAACCAGAATAAAGGCCCTTTGTTCCCTTAAGCAAGTTGGTCATGAATTTATCAGCAACATAGAGTAACTGCAAGAGACGGGCATAGAGAAGTGAAGGAGGGCAGAGGGGTAGGACTGACTTGAACGTTTCATCTCTGATGGTGACAGTAGATGCTTTAAATTCTGCTCTTCTGACTCTTATTCTGTGGGTTCAGTGTGAAGTCTACCTCAGCGTATGAATTGCAAACTGCCAGGAGAAGTTTAGAGACAGCAGGAACATACCACTTCCCAGAAACACCTTGGAAAGAAAGTTTTTTCCACATGGATTTTTAAAAAGATTTATTTATTTATTGCATGTGTGTGTGTGTGTGTGTGTGTGTGTGTGTGTGTGTGTGTGTGTTTGTATCAGAGGGCACTATGTGTGCCTGTGGAAGCCCAGGAGTGACTTTGGGAATCACTCTGGATTGCTTTACCTCCTTTTTCCTTTGCTGTGGAGTTTTCCAGGTTCTGCCTTCCAGGATCCGAATTGCTGCCTGCCTCCATTTCTACCTGGCATTTTTAGTTGAGATCCAGGATCTGAACTCAGGACTTTCTGCTTGTGAGGCAGAGTCTTAAACCCTGAGCCACCTCTCTGGCCCCAGACTAGTATTATTATTTTTTAAGTTGTTATTTTTTCATGCTGACGATCAAATCCACTGAAGCTATGTAGCCCCAACTTCAAGAATTGTGCACGCTGAGAAAACCGCTCACCGTGGAAGCTGCCATCAGACAGACAGAAGAAGGAGCGAGCCGCCTGTGCGAGGTGGTGCGTGACACCAGCTGGTGTGTGGAAAACACTTTTCACTGCAGAAAACCAGGCAGTGCTGTGATAATCCCACCAGAACCCCAGCGTCCAGCTCATGGTCCCCCACTTACACCGGCCACTTAATTATAGGGCCGACTTCTGGGTTCCAGTTGACAGAGTCGCCCAATCAATACTGCTTCCTCTAAACTCTCATTTACTTGTCTTACAACTCATTAAATTTGAAATATTATTGATTTTCAAGTAGATTTCTTAGAGGATAATAAGTCCATTTTATCTTGGGGACCTGGGTTGGACGCTCAAATTTCTTCATTATACAGTGTTTGTGAACTAATCACATCAGACATATTCCACCAGTGTGGATAATTTGCCGGGACCCTAGATTTCCCAGTAATTCATCCTCTTGATTTTTCTTGTGGATATGACCAAGAGCTTGGTGGGTGCAGTTTATGGAAGAGAAGAGGGGAACTGTGGCTGGAGCTGTCTCGTGCTTTCTAGACATAGGCTTCACTCCAACCATAGGATTCTATTCTTGTCATATAAAAATGACTCTGCAAAGAAATGTCTTCAGCTCAAGGCTTCTGCATGTGCTGGGGGCCTCACAAGTTCATTCTGCCTCAGGATGAAGGGAATGTGTGGGCTGGTGGGAGGGTAGGGACATGAGAGGAGTGCGTGTCGGTATGCTCTTTGAGGTGACACTTCTAAAATCACTTCTTTCTTATTTATGTGTCTATATGGGGTGTGTGCATGGGCATATGCACCTTTGCATATATGTGGATGCACATGTACATATGTGCACATGTATGTGGAACCTCAAATAATTATTCTCACTTCATGACTTGAGTTACGGTCTCTGAATTGAGCACAGAGCTTTTCAATCAACTAGTCTATTCAGCTGGCCGGCCCCGGGGATGCTCTGTCTCTGCCTCCTGAGAGCTGGAATTCCAGGCAGCCACCACCACACCTGCCTGGCTTCTACGTGGGTCCCGGGGGTCGTGCAACCAACACCTTAATCAGTTACTGCCTCAGCCCTAAGTTTACCCTTCTCAAAAGAAAAAGACCTGTTGTCATGCTCCAAAATCCTAAAACCACCTTGTAAAAAAGAGAAAAGTTCATATGCCTTGTCCTCTCTCTCTTCCTCTCTACCTACCTCATTCCTTCCCCTCCACAAAAGCATCATTATTGACATCTCTTCTGTAGCCTGCTAGAGTGGCCTTATGTATATTAATAAATGTGGATTTTTACTTTTCCCTGCCTTTTTAAAATAAAAAAGTATACTTTATACATTATTCCGAGCCTCCAATTTATTTTGCTTGTTTTTCTTTTTCTTTTCTTCTTACTGGAATATTTGAGATGCTTTCCCATAGCTATACAGAAAGATACCCTCGTTTAGAAAAGAACTCTGTGACATTCTGCCATGTGTATTCTGTAATTTACTCTATCATTCCTCTATTGATAGACCGTTGGAGCCTTTAAATATTTTGCTCTCGCCAGCATTACTGCAGTGAAGAATCTGGCAGACAGTCACACGAGCGCAGAACGACTTGCTCTCTAATTTATTTTGCAACTGTGCAAGTTTGCATGTAGCACAAATAGCCCACCAGGACAGCTGGGTCCCAGGACATATGATAAATATGGCCTAGATATCTTCTCTGTTTTTTTTTTTCCTTTTATTTTCTCCCAATAGCCAACTCACCAGCAACACACTGGAATCCGAAGCTGGCAACTGTCATTCATCCTGGCAAACACTTACATTTCTAGGTCAGAAACTATCCAAGTTAGATTCACAGATAACAGGAGAGTATATGGTTAATTCAGGATATGAAGAGTACATTGGAGCAGAGAGGCATTGGGGAGTGGGGACAGGGGAAGGAAGAGACAGCTAAAAGTTTGCTGTGGAAACAGTCTTAGGAGAACCGTGCCAGTGGGCAGAATGCCCGTGGCCACCGGACTCCGACTCTTGACATTGCCTTCCCTCCACGGCACGCAATCGCTAATGTCCCCCAAGAGGTGAACTAAACGCTCATTTGGCTTCCACGAGGGCTCTCTGGTGCGGGAAGAGTTGGGAGGTCCTGCCAACCTCTCTTTGCCTCTTGGCAAGGGTGTTTTTGATATGGTAGAATGCCAAGGCAGTTCTGCGGGGAGCCCCAAATTACTCCTCCTTGTCCCTTCCAAGCAGGGGGCGGGGCCTCCACCTTGCATCTAGGGGGGCTTGTATTTCAAAGCCCTTGTGGCTTTAGGATCTGAGTTACACTTAGATTCTGTCCCTGCACCCAGAAGGACAATTCACACCTCGATTATTTATTTATTTATTTTATTAAAGACTCGGTATGTAAGTCTGCCTCTTTTACCCGACACCTCATGCATGCTAAGGAAGACACGCTCGGCCAAGGATTTCCGAGTCAGGAACTCTCCGGTCGTGCAGCTTCAACTCCTTCTGATCGCTGGCTTAGCCCTGGGCCAGCCGTTCTTCTGAAGCCCCGTTTTCTCATCCACGAAGCCTGGATGATAATCCTGACCTACTTTTGGGCTTGTTGCGGAGACTCATTAATTGATAGCTGCAAAGAACTCCAGAAAGCTGCAGATCCCCCCCTCCTTTGTTCCCCAGCCCCTGCTCCCCATAACAACTTCCTTCTGTCATCTGGATTGACCTCACCAAAGGGAACCCGTGAGGGGTGGGGGTACAGGCTTGACTTGCTAGACTTGTTCAGAGCCTGTGGAGTCAGAGCCCTGAAGGAGGAGGAGGAAGGGGGGGGGTTACTTAGCAGAAAGCAACTTCTGCAAGCCCCACGGCCCGGGCTTCGGGCGGGCAGGGATCACGGAAGCACAGATGCCCGTGTCCTAATTACTTTTCCTGATTGTCACCCTCACGCATAAATAAATTAGCAGCTCAGTCCTTGACACTGACAGTGGCCCCTGAACAGCTGTTGCAGTGTCTCTGATGTTAATCACGCGTTCCTTTCAGTGGTGGTCACTAAAGACGGCCGTGCCTCCCTCCGTCTTCCACTGAAAAAAGGAGAGCAGTTGGCTTTTGGAAGGGGTGTGTGTGTGTGTGTGTGTGTGTGTGTGTGTGTGTGTACCTGCTGAAGAGAGACACGCTTTGCTTATCCGAATCCCAATCACAATAAATAACGACACTTTAATACCACAATCGAGCCATCACGGTTTTATTATTTTGATCCGCATTGGGCCTCTGCGATGTTTGCTTTGTGGCAAGGCAGGCAAATGTAGTTCAGGCGGTATAAATTTGAAGGTTTGCTGGAGACTGACAACTGGAAAGCCGCTTCCTTTGTCTGCCACATCTAGCTCTGTAAGATACCACGTCTCTTCTTTAAATGCTGACTAACCATCTCTAGTTCTGCCCTTTGAGAGGGAAGCAAACGGACGTGCAGATGAAATGTTGAAGTTCTGCATATGGATCCTTCATGAGCAGTCTGCTGTCCTCCACACACGGTTCTAAGCCGTGCTTACTTGAAGGCTCCTGCTGCTTGGCAGGTAAGAACTTCCTGTGCTTCGGAGGTGGAATACAAGTTCTGAGAGGTTAAGAGCGTGCCCAAGGACACCCAGAGAGCCTGAGCATTGGTTCCACGCTGCGTGCCAGCTTTCAAAGGCTCCCGGCCTAGTGAGCCAGCCCCGTGCCCAGCGGGACAGATGATGGACAGGGGAGAGTCACTTCTGGCCTCCTGCGTTGATGGTTGTTCCGCAGTGTAGCCACGGGCTGAGGGGTTTATGTCTTTTATTGCGAGAGGAGAGCCACAAATCAGTGTTGTGGAAGCTGCTGCGGAAGTCCACGCACGAGCGCGGAGTGTGCGTGCTTCTAGCTCTGTGCTTCCCCTCCTCGCCTGCCGGCAAGCCGAGATCCTAAGTGTGCTCCCTGTTGCGGTTAGTCTGCATGGTTGCCGATAAATCACTACCAAACAGCTTAAGGGAACAAGGGGTTTATTTTCTCTTATGATTCCTGGTTACAGTTGTTTGTCCATCTTAGCAGGAGAGCTCACACCAGCACCCGGGCTGAGGGAATTGGCCATATCTTCTCTACATAATGACTGAGAGAGGGATGATCCTTACTTGCCAGACCAGCATGTCTGGCCAAGTGTACACAAGGATGCCGACTCTCTCAACCAGCTCTCTGTATTTTATTCCACCCACCATGGGCTGGGCCTTCCTCATCAGCTAGACAATCTCCTGCAGATTCGTTCTGGGCTTAACTCAACCACTAATTCTCTACCAATGTGCCCAGAGCTCAAATCCTCAACTGTCAAGTTGACATCCGTGCCTAACTATGACACTCTCCCTAGAGCTTTACCCCATGGGGTCCCTAGGATCTGGATTCAGGTCCCTTCTCATCTCAGCAGAGCTGGGCTTGAGTCAGCAGTGACTGAGGTCACATTCCAGGTCTGACTTTGTGTATCTGTGTCTCCCCCCTTGATCTGTCCCAGGCTGCCCACCTAGGCAAGCCCTGGGGAGGCCAGACAACCACTGCACAGGGGCTGGACCATGCTTTTGTTGGGAATCCAAACCAAGGAACTGGTGTTTTTTGCTTTTTTAAATGTTCATGTAAACGAATGGCACATACCTCGGTTTCCATTTGCATGCATGCGTATGTATGTGCGTGTGTGACAAAGTGGGGCTCAGAATCATCCTTATTCTTTGTTGCACTTTATCTGCATGTGACTGAAAATTCACGAATAAACAACTTAAGCAAACAAAGGGGTTTATTTTTCCTTATAATCCATCTTGGCGGTAGAGTTCATACCAACACCAGGGTGGAGAGAACTGGTGACATCATATCCACAGGGTCTGCTGAGAGAAGAGCAGACTCTACTTGCCAGACTGCAAGTCTGTCCAAGTGTGCCAAAATACACCACACTACTGAATCAGCTTCTGCATCTTATCTTCCTGCCCAGGAAATGGTCCCTCCCACTATGGGCGGGTTTTCCCACATCAATCACACCATTTCCTGCAGGCTTGCTCAGGGCTTCTTTCCTTACTGCGGATTCTTCATAGATGTACCCAGAGCTCTTGACATTGACACCAACATCTCTCTAACTAGAATGCATGTATTTTTTGAGACAGGATTTCTAATCACACCCAGAGCTCTTCGACAGGGCTAGTCTGGCTAGCCAGTTTGCTTCGGAGATTCCTAGTCTCTGACTTCTGTGGGTGAAATTATAGGTGGGCTGCCGTGCCCACTGGGAACTTTGCCTGGGACTTGGGGATCCCCTCTCCTGCTCTTTTGCTTGTCAGGCAAGCTGTTTGACTGTTGGGCCGCCTCTGAAGACCTGGTGTTTTCTTTCTAGAACACCATTTGGGTGTTCTCTTTTCTCAGTGCACCAGAATTGTTATGGTCATCGGGACCTGGAGTTAGTTGCTAGCTCCCGCACGCTCGTGGACAAGTAAGTTATCGACCTTTTCCTAGTCCGGTTGATTCTTCATAAAGGAGGAATTGAAATAATATCTCCCCCAAGAGTACGTTCCTGAATGTATTCAATGCACCATTATCTGGAATTCAGTAGCTGATTTTCAAAGCAGGATTGTTGGCTTAACTCCTGTGCACTGGGCTGGTTTAAGCAGATTTTTGGTGTGGGGAGATTTCCTTTGCATCCAAAGGCATTCTCTCCCTCTTGCCTTTGGCAAATGTCTTCAAAGGGTCACCTTTGGTTTTCCAGTCCATGCAAAGATGCCCATCAGGCTGCTATATGCCCCATGGAGAAACAGTAAGAATTATGTGGATTGTTAGCACCTGGTGGCATGGTTTGAATGAACACTGCAGGCTCACGTGTTCACATCCTTAATGTGCACAACAGAGCGTTTCCTGCACCTCTAGGCAGTGTGTAGACACGGCAGTGAGCAATAGCCAGTTACACCAGGAAAGAAGCGACTTCCTCTTCACTGAGCTCCCAATCCTTCAGACATTGTAGAGAAGAACATCCTGTCCCTTGGGCCAGCAAACCTGCACCTTCGCTCTGTCAATATTTGCTGTTTCTCTCCTTCTTAACACAGAAAGCAGGTCCCAGATCCCGGGCCTACTTGAGAACACATGATGATATTATCTTGTCTTCCTTCCCGGTTATCTCCTCTTTCTGATGAGAAACATTCATTTACCCTTTGTGGGACTGACATCCGGTTTCTTTTCAAGTGAATTTAAATAAGTGATGCAAGTCAATTAAAAGCAAAAATGTTAAGTAAGTCAGTGCAGAGATGGCACCTTGATAAGACTCTTTTCAAACGTTGCAAAACTAACCTGAAAATTCATGAACAAACAACTTAGGCAAACAAAAGTTTTTATTTTTCCTTTTAATCCACCTTGGCAATAGGGTTCATACCAACACCAGGGGTGGAGAGAACTGGTGACGTCATATCCACAGGGTCTGCTGAGAGAAGGGCAGACTCTACTTGCCAGACTGCAATTCTGTCCAAGTGTGCCAAAATACGCCACACTACTGAATCAGCTTCCTCATCTTATCTTCCTGCTCAGGAAATGGCCCCGTCCACTATGGGCGGGTCTTCCCACATCAATCACACCATTTCCTGCAGGCTTGCTCAGGGCTTCCCTTACCATGGATGTTAGAGAAGGTTTTGGCACCTTTAAGTGGCAAAGCATTGATGGAGGAAGGAAGGTCACAGGGGTCGGGGCTTTGGGGTGTGGGAGCCCGGCTCTCTTTTCTCTCAGTTGGCTTTTGCTTTCTCTGTTTTCTGATGGCTGTAAGTGACCTGAACCAGCCTCCTGATTCTGCCTCAGTCACACATTCTGCTATGGGATTCCCACGTAATGGACTAGATCCCCCTCTGGAACTGGAGGTCAAATGTAAATCTCCTTTTCTTCCTTAAGCTGTGCGTGAGTGTTGTCTCACAGCAATAAAAGCAAACTACAGCACATGATATTGTCATACACAGCAATACACAGTGGTGTCCAATAAGCGTTAGTAAAATGCGCCTGTTAACTTTCTCCTTCAAATTCTTTTTTTCTTTATTAAACACCTTCCAACTGAGTTACTGTTGGCATCCTTCTTTTTTTTTTTTCTCTGAAATTTCCCAGGTTCAGCTTCCCAAGGCTGAAATTGCAACCACTCTAATATTTGCCTGGCATTTTTTTTTTCCACATGGGATCCAGGGATCTGAACTCAAGTCCTTTTGCTTGTGAAGCAAAAGATCTAACCCTTAAGCTACCTTCCAATCCCCACTTCATTCTTTTTGAGACAGGGTCTCTAATCACACCCAGTGCTGGCCCCTGGGGTTAGTATGGCCCCCTGGCTTGCTGTGAGCATTCCCAGCTCTGTCTTAGGAGGCTGGAATTAGAGGTGGGCCACCAATTTTGCGTGGGATCCGGGAATCTGAAATCCAGTCTTTTCTCTTCCACAGCAAAGCCCTTTATCTGCAAAGCTATCTCTTTATCTCAAAATGGAGCAAGTTTTTTTTTTTAAAGGAAAGATGCTATCTTTAGTAATAATAATAAAGTAAAAAATAAAAAAAACTATCATTTCATACTTGGCCCATTAAAGTGCTAGAAAAGTCCATGTGTGGATAAGTATATATATATAGGCTGGGGAAGTGACCCAGTGGTTAAGGTACTTGCCAGGCACGCAAAAGGACCAGAGTTCAAATCCTTAGAGTCCACATAAAATCAAAATGGAAAAGTTTTAATAAGACCTTGCATTTTTGGTTCACAGTGGGCCCAGTGCACAAAAGAGCTTTTCCTGCGCCTCTAGGCAGTGTGTAGACACGGCAGTGAGCAATGGCCAGTTACACCAGGAAAGAAGCGACTTCCTCTTCACTGAGCTCCCAATCCTTCAGACATTGTAGAGAAGAACATCCTGTCCCTTGGGCCAGCAAACCTGCACCTTCGCTCTGTCAATATTTGCTGTTTCTCTCCTTCTTAACACAGAAAGCAGGTCCCAGATCCCGGGCCTTCTTGAGAACACATGATGATATTATCTTGTCTTCCTTCCCGGTTATCTCCTCTTTATGACGAGAAACATTCATTTACCCTTTGTGGGACTGACATCCCGTTTCTTTTCAAGTGAATTTAAATAAGTGATGCAAGCCAATTAAAAGCGAAATGTTAAGTAAGTCAGTGCAGAGATGGCACCTTGATAAGACTCTTTTCAAACGTTGCAAAACTAACCTGAAAATTCATGAACAAACAACTTAGGCAAACAAAAGTTTTTATTTTTCCTTTTAATCCACCTTGGCAATAGGGTTCATACCAGCACCAGGGGTGGAGAGAACTGGTGACGTCATATCCACAGGGTCTGCCGAGAGAAGGGCAGACTCTACTTGCCAGACTGCAATTCTGTCCAAGTGTGCCAAAATACGCCACACTACTGAATCAGCTTCCTCATCTTATCTTCCTGCTCAGGAAATGGCCCCGCCCACTATGGGCGGGTCTTCCCACATCAATCACACCATTTCCTGCAGGCTTGCTCAGGGCTTCCCTTACCATGGATGTTAGAGAAGGTTTTGGCACCTTTAAGTGGCAAAGCATTGATGGAGGAAGGAAGGTCACAGGGGTCGGGGCTTTGGGGTGTGGGAGCCCGGCTCTCTTTTCTCTCAGTTGGCTTTTGCTTTCTCTGTTTTCCGATGGCTGTAGTGACCTAAACCAGCCTCCTGATTCTGCCTCAGTCACACATTCTGCTATGGGATTCCCACGTAATGGACTAGATCCCCCTCTGGAACTGGAGGTCAAATGTAAATCTCCTTTTCTTCCTTAAGCTGTGCGTGAGTGTTGTCTCACAGCAATAAAAGCAAACTACAGCACATGATATTGTCATACACAGCAATACACAGTGGTGTCCAATAAGCGTTAGTAAAATGCGCCTGTTAACTTTCTCCTTCAAATTCTTTTTTTCTTTATTAAACACCTTCCAACTGAGTTACTGTTGGCATCCTTCTTTTTTTTTTTTCTCTGAAATTTCCCAGGTTCAGCTTCCCAAGGCTGAAATTGCAACCACTCTAATATTTGCCTGGCATTTTTTTTTTTCCACATGGGATCCAGGGATCTGAACTCAAGTCCTTTTGCTTGTGAAGCAAAAGATTTAACCCTTAAGCTACCTTCCAATCCCCACTTCATTCTTTTTGAGACAGGGTCTCTAATCACACCCAGTGCTGGCCCCTGGGGTTAGTATGGCCCCCTGGCTTGCTGTGAGCATTCCCAGCTCTGTCTTAGGAGACTGGAATTAGAGGTGGGCCACCAATTTTGTGTGGGATCTGGGAATCTGAAATCCAGTCTTTTCTCTTCCACAGCAAAGCCCTTTATCTGCAAAGCTATCTCTTTATCTCAAAATGGAGCAAGTTTTTTTTTTTTAAAGGAAAGATGCTATCTTTAGTAATAATAATAAAGTAAAAAATAAAAAAAACTATCATTTCATACTTGGCCCATTAAAGTGCTAGAAAAGTCCATGTGTGGATAAGTATATATATATAGGCTGGGGAAGTGACCCAGTGGTTAAGGTACTTGCCAGGCACGCAAAAGGACCAGAGTTCAAATCCTTAGAGTCCACATAAAATCAAAATAGAAAAGTTTTAATAAGACCTTGCATTTTTGGTTCACAGTGGGCCCAGTGCACAAAAGAGCTTTTCCTGCGCCTCTAGGCAGTGTGTAGACACGGCAGTGAGCAATAGCCAGTTATACCAGGAAAGAAGCGACTTCCTCTTCACTGAGCTCCCAATCCTTCAGACATTGTAGAGAAGAACATCCTGTCCCTTGGGCCAGCAAACCTGCACCTTCGCTCTGTCAATATTTGCTGTTTCTCTCCTTCTTAACACAGAAAGCAGGTCCCAGATCCCGGGCCTTCTTGAGAACACATGATGATATTATCTTGTCTTCCTTCCCGGTTATCTCCTCTTTATGACGAGAAACATTCATTTTCCTTTTGTGGGACTGACATCCGGTTTCTTTTCAAGTGAATTTAAATAAGTGACGCAAGTCAATTAAAAGCGAAATGTTAAGTAAGTCAGTGCAGAGATGGCACCTTGATAAGACTCTTTTCAAACGTTGCAAAACTAACCTGAAACTGACTGCTTAGGTTCAGGATCCAAACCATTCTTCCTTCTACATTAGCTCTCCAGAAGCCAACCTCCAACCAGTGGGGACTCTTGTGCAGGATGGTTCTAGCAAGGAACACAGGGACACAGAGAAAAGCTACTGCTACTAGAGACTTTTGGATTGACATGAACATTTCTGACCGTGCGCTTGCAGCTTTACCTTGGAAACAGGGTTACAAGGAGGGGAATTAGAATGAGGTTGAGCTAGAAGAGCCGATCATGTATGTTGCCTGGGCTTGGTGTCATTACTAAAGCCCGAGGCATTACTTGGAAAGAGGAGGGGCAAGGGGACACCCCTCTGGAGGTGGCGGATGAAGGAAGGCTCGAATGTCTCTATCAGCTCTCAACTGGGGTGGGGGCTGGAGAGATGGCTCAGGAGTTAAAGTCATTGCCTTGAAAGCAGAAGGACCTGAGTTCAGATCCCAGATCCCACTGAAATGTGCCTTGGATAGAAATGATGGTGGCCTGCAATTCCGGCCCTATGGGACAGAACCTGGAAAATTCCACAGTAAAGTACTAAAAAGGTAGAAGCAATCTCTGATACATATCACACACACACACACACACACACACACACACACACACACACACACTCATGCAAGCAAAAATAATAATAATCCTCAACAAGGCTCCTAGAACCATTGACGCTTGGGGCTCAGGGCCCAGCTAGTCAGCTTCCTGACAGCTTGGCACTGGGTTGTTTGAATCGTGTCCTGCGAAGGTGTCACGTATCTGTCTATGCACCTTCCCACCCCTGAGAATGACATTTAAGGCAACAGAAACTTTCTGGACTGGCTACATCCTTCGTCTTATTACACCCGTCATTGATTTCATTGGCTGGCATTTAAAAGAGGAAGCTTGTTAAACCAAGCTGTTATGCTTGTGGTTTTACAGGTTGGCATGGTCTCGGGAACCTCTACGGAAGGAAGGATTCTGCCCAGAATGTCGTTCTTCTAGCCATGAACACGTTTATAAGGAAAAGCCTTTCACCGTCGTGAGGCATCATGGGAATTTATTTGGTCTGGCAAATTCCTGCTCTCGCCAGGCTTCTGACTGTGTGCTAAGGAAGATGGCCCTGTGGGCACGTGTGAGCCCATCCCATGGTGTGTTGGGAAGCTATGCGTGTGGTCCTGTTTTACTCACTGGTCAAGTCAGTGAAACACCATGCCATTGCGAAGGTCAACGCTGGCTGTCAAGGTGATGGAATCCAGATCCACCATCAGCGTGTCCAGGAGGTTGTTTCTAGATGGGGTTGAAGAGGGAAATGTAGGCAAACCCGCTCGGGCTGCAGTCCCAGGAGGAATAGAAAAGAGAGTGAGCTGAGTCCCAGCATTCCTCTCTCTCTGCTGCCTGAGGCAACATGGATACTGGTGGGTGTGGCGACAGCTGCCTCACGCTCCTGCTGCCATGACATCCCTACCACAATGGACTGTATCTGCTAACAAACCACCGTTCCTTAATTCATTGCTGTTAGATTGTTTTTTTGCACCTGCATGTATATGTGTGTGTACAAGAGGGCACATGAGTGTATGTGCCTGTGGAGGCCCAAGAGTGACATTGGGAATCATACTGGATCGCTCTACATCCTCATTGCTTTGCTCTGGGGTTTCCCAGGCTCTGCCTCCCAGGGCTGCCACCATTTCCTACTGGCATTTTTTACATGGGATCTGGGGATCTGAACTCAGGTCCTTCTGCTTGGGAGGCAGGGGTTTTAACTCCTGAGCCATCTCCCCAGCTCCGTGGTCAGGTATTTTGTCACAACCACAAGAAAACTCACCAGTGCAGCCATCTTCTGCCATATTTTGCTCCTCCTGGACGAGTTGAGGTGACCACTGTGGGCAGAAGTTCATAATATACAAATGAAAATGACAGAATCAACTGCTTGGTTCTGGGCATCTTAGGACACCTTCCTCAAATTGTTTCTAGCAAATTCAAAGGCAAGTGTCATCCTATTTATTTTTACTGTGTATGTGTGTGTGTGTGTGTGTGTGTGTGTGCACCTGTGTCAGAGAACACTGTGTGTGCCTGTGGAGGCCCAAGAGTGAGTTTCTGGAATATTTCTGGATTGCTCTACCTTCTTTTTGCTTCACTCTGGGATTTCCCAGGCTCTGCCTTCCAGAGCTGGAAGTACAGGCTGCTGTCGTTTCCAGCTGGCACTACTTGCATGGGATCCGAACTCAAGTCCTTCGCTTTCGAGTCAGAGTCTTAACCCCTGAGCCATCTCTCCACCCCTGGCAAGTGTTATCCTTACGTCAGCCTCTAAGTAGGTGAGCTGCCGTTTGCCTGTTTTCATATCTATTTCCTATCCTTTCCTTGCTCTGATTCACTGCAAAGAACTGCATTTCCCAGACTCCTGATTTGACGGCTTCTGGTTGGCTTCTGCCAGTAGGAGGCCTGGCATGAGACTGACAGAGCGACGAGGAGCATCTAGAGTGTTCTCTCCCCCTCCAGCTCTCCTCGCTGGTCAGTCAGACCTTCTCCTCCTTTGTCTTCCAGCCATGGGCAGTGGCTGCTTCCCGAGGCTGCTAATCTCTGCTTTGCTGTGTCTGTTAGTCTCCCAGCTCTCGGGACGCTACAATGACCAGCTCTCGCAGTGAATCCACGCAGCTCTGTCAACTGCCCCCATTCCGAGTGGCCTGTACTTCTGAAGGTCTCCTGGGCAGCTCAGCCTGATATGCCCTGTGGCCGTGGTGAGCATATCTTCCCTATAGAAGAACGGACATAAACTTCAACTCTGTGAATCCAGAGGCAAAACATAAAAGCTTGTAAGACAGATATTTATAGAACAGAAGCCCGGGAGAAGTTATATTAGCTCACACGCCATCAAAGGTAGGTGTGCGCTACAATCAGCCAGCAAGAAAGGAAGGGCAAAGCCAGCCGGGAGGTCACTGTGACCCCAGGCAGCAGGGCGTGGTGACTTGGGCAGGGACGCTATGAGATGTAGCGGAGGGAGCATGGCTGCCTTAGCATGCAAACCTATTATCATTTCGCTCAGGAGTCTTCCAGGCTTTGCCTTCCAGGACTGGAAGTTCAGGGCGTCACCATTTCTGCAGGGATTTTTATGTGGGATCAGGGATCCGAACTCAACACCAAACTCAGATCCAAACTCATCGAGGCAAACCTCTGAATCATCTCCCCAGAACCTGCTGCTGTCTCTTTAATTGGCCTGAGTATTAATTAGCCGAGTCTGGCTTATGGGGGCTCTGAGCCCAAGCACTCTAGCAACCATCGCAGCACTGAGATCGCCATTCCGAAGTCCTAGGCTGTCTACGGTCCAGTGGTGTTCTTTGTGGACACACTGAACGCCTAGTCTACCTCCCTGTCAGAGTTCAATACAGATGTCAGCTTGATGGTTGAGGGTTTGAGCTCTGGGCACATCTGTGGAGAATCAGTAGTTGAGTTGATCTCAGAATGAACCTGCAGAGGATTGTCTAATTGATGGGGATGGCCCAGCCCGTGGCGGGTGGGACCAGTCTCTGCGAAGGTGAATTAGGTGGATGGAATTAGCTGGAAAAGTTGGCATCCATCTGTGGACACGGCCAGACGTGGCTGGTCTGATCGGTAAGGATTGTCCCTCTCTCAGCTGTTATGTGGTTACGGTGTGACTAGTTCCCTCCGTTCTTGGTGTTGGCGTGGGCTCTTCTGCCAACCTGGAAGTGACCAGACCATGGTGAGTCAAAATAAAACCCCCTGTTTCCCGCATAAGCCCTTTGGTTGTGGACTCTATAACAACGCAGGCTACGCAGGCTGCATGACACTCCTCAAGTGTGGCCCGTAGTGGAAGGAGGACAGACCCAGGGCAGGATGGCACAGATGAAAACTGTCCTTATTTCTGGGGGACAGTATGGAAGGCAGTGGGTGGTGACCTGCATGGAGAGCTGGTCTGTAATGCTTTCCCTTCACCCCAGATTCCAGCTGCCCGGTGGATTTGTCCTGTGCCCACCCAGTTCATTTAAACGGTGGCACTCACTCTAGTCACAGAAGGTCACTGTCGTTTTCAATGACCATTTACAGCAGAAGTTCTTCACCGAAAGCGCCTGGGGAGATGTCCAGGATCTATAAACTCAGATGGGAAAGACATTACTTTTTATTTTCTCTAACCTCCAAATAAAACTTAGCACTTCCTTCGTTGATCAATGCAGGCCAGGAACTCGCAGTAGGAATAATGGTTCCCGTAGGCACTGGAGATATTTTCATAACGTGTAGCTGTTGTTGCAGACACTTGAAGGTATTTCCATTGCTTTCATAAACCTGCTAGCTATGGGTCCCATCAGTCGATGACATTATTCGATGTTTAATATAGACAGATCCACAGCCATTACTACCTCACTGTTTTTGTTTTAAACGATGTTTCGGAAATCATATGTGCGGTTGCTTGTCTTGTTGCTGTGACAAAGTACTTGGCAAAAGCAACTTAAGGAAGAAACGCTTTATGTCGGCCCAAAGTCCGAGGATCCAGTCTGTGTGGCAGGAGCTTGAAAGGGCTGATCACACGGGATCCCCAGGTGAAGAAGCTCATTCTCGGCTTGCTTTCTCCTTTTTGTTCCGTCTGGATGCTTCTCACCTTAATGGCTGCTCTGGGACATGTCCCAAGATTCGCTTCCACCGTGATTCTAAATCCCACCAGGCTGGCGATTGTTGAAGTGTGCCTTTGTGTTAATGAATTCACAACCACATTCAAAAGCTAGTCGATTCACAAGCTCTTGGGGAGAAGAGGATTTTATTCTTTTTTATTGTTCACAGTTGCAGTTCTTAGTCCAGCAAGCAGGCGAGCTCATACCATCATCACCAGGAGCTGGGGGGGGGGGACCTGAACATCATATCCACAGGGATTGCTCAGAGTGGGGCAAACCTCACTTCTCAGACATCTAGTCTGTCCACGTATGCTGAAGGATGCCAAAAATATGCCAACCTCTTCAACTAGCTCCCTTCATCTTACCCACATCAGGGGCTGGGTCTTCTCGCATCAATCACAGTCTCCTGCACACGTGCTCAGGACTTTTCTCAACCACTAATCCTCCATAGGTGTGCCCATAGCTCAGCTTTATGGCCTTAAGAACATTGCTCCTAGAGAGGGTTTGACTCCCTGTGATAGTTAATCCTGGGTGTCAACTTGACACACCTGGCATTAACTAAGATCAGCTGAGACCCCCGAAGCGATTATCTGGACAATACATTTACAGTACAAAGACCAGCCCTAGATCCCATTGGAACCTCCCGGTAGTGGACCAGAAAAGAGGAACCACAGAACAGAAGACTGGGAAGAAGAGAGACTCTCCAGGAATCCTCCAGCCACGTGGATGGGAGTGACTTAGCCCGCCAGCTTCAGCCACCAGCCATGTCTCCTCCTCCAGGAAAGTCTGTTTCTCCCCTCTGGAACTGTAAGTTGAACTTAAGTCCCTTAAGTTATTTGACTTTGGGTGTTCTCTCACAGCATAGTTAAGAGTAACCGTTACACCCCTGGAGCTTGAAGGGGAGACTGTCCAACTGTGAATACTTCTGTGAGGGACACTGCGGGTAGGTACGGAGCACACTGGTCTCTCTCTCTCTTTCTCCCTAAGTGCCTTGTGCTTAAGGGATGCCAATTGCTCTCCTGCTCCTCTCCCCGCCCCCAGCACTTAGCTAATTGTGCTGAACTCTGGACCAGACGTCAGGAGAGAGAAGCAGTCTGTCTGGACCCCTTTGGCCATCAATTATTCTCCCGAGCAGAAAGATCGATAGCTTCTGCGCATCTCGGTCCAGCTCCTAACACTGCAGATACCGTCTTAATTCCAAAGCACATAGTCACGTGAGCTTTGCTCTTTTTAAAAACTCTTTAATTGGGGGCTGGAGAGGTGGCTCAGGGGTTAAGCTTCTGCCTTGCAGGCAGAGGGTCCTGAGTTCGGATCCCAGATCCCACGTATAGACGCCAGGCGGAAGCGGGGGCGGCCTGCGCTTCTGGTCCTGGTAGGGCGGAGCCTGTGAATCCCGGGGCAGAAGGAGGTGGAGGCGTCCATGGTGGTTCGCGAATTCGTCCGTGGTTCTACACACACACATACACACATGCGCGCACATACATACACACACACGCACAATTGAATTAATAATAATAAAAAAAAATCTATGTGTTCCAGTTTTCCTTTAAAAAAAAAAAAACTCTTTAATTGGGAGCCTTGGAAGGGGCTTCTAGAAGATGGGCAGGTGTTCCGGCTGGGGGCTGCTTCACTCCTGCATGTCATTTCCGTCCCATTCCACCCCCTCCCACTTTCCGGCCACCCCTGTGCATGGGCAGCTTTTCTCCGGGTGGAGCAACCTTCTTCCCAGTCGGCACTGAAATGTCCTTTTCTCTTGCCAGCGTCCCCTCCGCATCTTCTGGTCCTTCCCCATGCCTTTTGGTCCTCCATGGGGCTGGAGAAGGCGGAGCTCTGCCTTTGAGTGACAGGTCAGAGGTGGAGAAGGAAGAGGTGCTCCTAGCGCCCACCTGCCGCTGCTGCTGTTTGTTCAAAGGGTCTTGAAACTCCCCCGAGCTCCTAGAAGATCTTTCTTTTTAAAAAATAAAGTTTCCGGGGCTGGAGAGGTGGCTCAGGGGTTAAGCCTCCGCCTTGAAGGCGGAAGGTCCTGAGTTCGGATCCCAGATCCCACGTATAGACGCCAGGCGGAAGCGTGGGCGGCCTGCGTTTCTGGTCCTGGTAGGGCGGAGCCTGTGAATCCCGGGGCAGAGTAAACAAGGAGGGGGCGGTCCATGGTGGTTCCAGAATTCGTCCGTGGTTCTACAGACACACATACACACGCACATGCGCACAGTTGAATAAATAATAAAAATTAAAAAAAAAAAGTTTAAAAAAAAAATAAAGTTTCCTCCGATGTTGCTGAAAACCTACCTTTGAAGATACACCGATCGTAGGCTCAGCCTGAAAGCTCAGAAGTTTAAACAAGAATATTTGAACACCCTTCTCCTTCCGTGGGTGCCCTCGCCCACTCTAATTCCCTCCATGCTTGCAGCCTGCTGGTGCCGTCATTTCCTGCTGAGTACCAAAGAGAGTGACAAGTTAAGTTTTTCCTTCATGGGTGGGAGGAAGATGGAAACACTCATTCTCCACCTTCTTTTCAAATTAATAATGGATGATCTGGCCAGAGCAATTGGCCAAGACAAGAAACTAAAAGGCATTATAGTAGGCAAGGAATGCATGAAGTTATTTTTTTACTCTTTTAGTGTTTCATACACGAACACAGTGAACCTATGATATTTCACCCCCGAATCCCCAATCCCATCTTCCTCCTTTTCCCATCACGACCCTTCTCCTTCCCTGCCATTCTCCCCTCCTACTTTCCTGTCTTCTTGCTGGTGTGGCCCGCTAGGTTTCACCTGGGCGTGAAGTCATTTTTATTTGCTGACGCTTTGACTCCGAAACTCCAAAGACAACACGCACAGGCGCCCACACGGAACAACTGCTAGAATTGATAAATGAACTTGCTAAGCATGCTTTGGGGTTCACCGGAGAGTCACACAAGGACCTTAGGTCAGACAGAGATGGGGCTCCCATGGCTACGAAGAAAACTGAAGGTAGCCCACGGTCATTTGTCCCTAGACTCTTTCCTTTGAGAGCAAGTTATAGAGCAGAGGTCTCTGTCTTTGCTTTGTGGCTACAAGCTTGAACTTTTGCATGTGTGCTAATTAATCCTGGGTGTCAACTTGACACACCTGGCATTCACTAAGATCAGCTGAGACCACCTAAAGAGATTATTTGGATCCATACAAAGACCAGTCCCATCGGAACCACCGTTGATCTCATTGGAACCTCCCAGTAGTGGACCAGATAAAAGGAACCACATAACCGAAGAGGGAAGAAGAAGAGAGACTCTCCGGGAATCCTTTGGCCACGTGGATGTCTGCCATGACTTAGCTGCCTCCAGCTTCAGCCACCAGCCGTGTCACCTCCGCCATGAAAGACTGTATCTCCCCTCTGGAACCCTAAAGTGAATAGATTTCCTTTTCTCCCTTAAGTTATTTTAATTTGGGTGTTCTCTCACAGCAAGTCAAGAGTAACCATTACAGAATGCCTGTTGAACACACGCATTTTTAAAATGATTCTTCGATTAAGTCATACATGGTTGTAATGAATGTTTGAGAGTTTCAGGCCTTCATCCCTGTCATAGTTGGACACAGGTGTCAACTTGACAGTTCAGGGCATATTTAGAGAGAATCAGTGGTTGAGTTGCACCTAGAGCAAACCTGAGGGAGATTGTCTAACTGATGGGGAAGGCCCAGCCCATGGTGGGTAGGGCTAGGCCCTGGAATAAAATACAGAGAGCTGGTTGACAGAGTTGGCATCCTTGTGTTCACTTGGCCAGACACGCTGGTCTGGCAAGTAAAGATCGTCCCTCTCTCAGCTGTGTGTAGAGATGGTGTGACCGGTTCCGTCAACCCTGGTGTTGGTGCGTGCTCTCCCGTCAAGCTGGACTAAGAACTGTAACCAGTAATCATAAGAGAGAATATGGGGCTGGAGAGATGGCTCAGGGGTTAAGCCTCTGCCTTGCAGGCGGGAGGCCCTGAGTTCGGATCCCAGATCCCACGTATAGAAGCCTGGCGGAAGCGGGGGCGGCCTGCGCTTCTGGTCCTGGTAGGGCGGAGCCTGTGAATCCCGGGGCAGAAGGAGGTGGAGGCGTCCATGGTGGTTCGTGAATTCGTCCGTGGTTCTACACACACACAGACACACATACACATACAGACACACGCGCGCGCGCACACATACACACGCATATGCACACAGTTGAATAAATAATAATAATAATAAAAGCTTTAAAAAAAAAGAGAGAGAATAAACCCCTTGTCCCTTTAAGCCACCTCATGGTCATTTATCAGCAACCATGTAGGGGACCTGCAACAATCCCCCATCCCACCTTTCCTCCCCTTCCCACTATACCCCTTCATCCTCCCTGCCGGCCCCTTTCCTATCATCTTCTTTTTCTTTTTTTGTGAGTGCCCCCCCTGGGGTTCGCCTGGGCTGCCTTTGATGATATGTGCCTGAGCACTAGCTGAGATGCAATAGGGTCATTTTTGCAAGTGAGGAAAGATGATAATCTGATAGGGAAGGGATTGAATCTGGGGGCCTTGAGCATGCTAGGCATGCACCCCACTTCTTCTTACCTTTTTTTATTTTGAGACACGTATTTCCCTAAATGGCCTAGGCTGGCTGGTCTTGGACACTCTCTGTCATTTGAGCAGGCCTTGAGCCCAGAGATTTAATTTTGACAACCGTGCTTGTATTTGTCCTATTTGATAGCTGCTCGTGTCTGGCGACATCCAGAGCATCATGGGTAAATCCCATATTTGTGGCTGAGTCTCCACGTTGTGGTGGGGAAGTTGTTTCGGGCAGACCTGCTGCAGGTTTGCGATTTGAGGAGAATTCTACCAAATGCCTCCCTTTGCAGGAATTTCCAGCGCTAGTAAAAGGTGACCTCTGCAACTGCTCAGAAGAACCAGTCGCCAGGCCAGCTCTCAAAACCTCAAAGCTGCTGTGCGCGGTGGCCCTGGCGTGTGTGAACTGGGCTCTGTATTCACAGCAGCTACACTGTCTCAAAGATCATTCATTATGAGTCGTTAATTAAAATCATTAATCATTAATTACAAGGTATTTAAAATGGTTTTTGTACACCTTGTGCCATGTGGAGGTGCGGCATTGTTCCTGTAACCACAAATACAGGGCAAGAAAACCCCACTGGGGGATACCCAAAAAGTTTCCACAAGCAACTATTTACTAATAGCGAGAATCCAATGGACAAGATTTAGATGGCAGATACGGCTTTCTTTTGCCTACTACTTATGGGTCTATTGCGTGCGACATCAAGCCCTTCTGTGCCTCAGCTTACCTTTCTGTAAACTGGAGCAAGTAAGAACATCTGCCCACTCCAGGGAGGCCCAGGGAGGCAAGGCACAGAAGTGGTCTTTGAAACAGGGGCTCGGATAAGCAAGAGGCCCCCCAGTGTGTAGTGAGCGTTGCCGTCCCTGCCCTTGTCATGAACTGCTGTGTCCCCCGGCAGTTCTTCACAGCCCAAGCTCCAGAGAGCCCGCGCCATCAGGACATGAGCTGCGGTGTGCTCGCCGCCCGTCTGAACGAGGTGGCCCAGGAAGCCGGGGTACAGCTCTCTTCCGTTTGCCATGGGAGATGGCCGGGACCTTCACAACTCTCTCATGACCCGAGTCCAATCAAAAGGAAGGAGAGGACAGAGGAGGTGGCTCCCTAGGTAAAGCGCTTGCCAAGTACGTGTGAGGACCCAGGTTTGAATCTCCCAACTTCAAGTTAAACCAGACGTGGTGGTGGTACGTGTTCGTAATCCCCGGAAACTCACGAGCCAGCTAGAGCGCAGCACACGGTGGCAAACGACAAAAAGAGACCCTGCCTTGTCCCAAGGTGGAAGGTTAGGACTGACACCTGACGGGGTCCACTGACCTCCACACATGTGCCATGGCTTGCATGTTTATGCATGCATGCACCCAGTGTGCACTTGCACACGAATGTTCACACATGTGCATGTACGTAGACAACACATACACCACCACTACCCATGACCAGAACTTATATTCATGCCAAGGAGCCACCACGCCTATTCTTAGAAGTGCTTAAAAATGATTTCTGCTTGTTGACCATTTGTCATGTATAAATTATTTGTATTTTTTTTTCAGGATGAATAAGCCGAGGAATTTAGCTCCGGTCAGTGTGACCGAGAACAAAGGCACCATGGGATCTAGGCCAAGAACACACGATCAGTGCTCTGTGTGTCTGTGGAAGCCACATCTCACCAGTGGGACACGAGGCAGGGAGCACGTGGCTAAGCGCCTACTGTATGCACTGCCTATCATCTGCTTCTGTCACAGTCCTGTAGCAGACACACCAGTTGTTGGCATATGTGTGTATGTATTTCTCTGTGTGTGTGTGTGTGTGTGTGTGTGTGTGTGTGTATCAGAGGGAGGCCTGTGGAGGCCCAAGTGTGACTTTGGGAGTCACTCTGGATTGCTTCTACCGCCTCTTTGCTTTGTTTTGGAATTTCCCAGGCTCTGCCTTCCAGGGCCCAAAATGCAGGCCACTGCTTTTTCCACCTGACAGTTTTTAGGTGGGATCCAGGATCTAAAGTGAGGACCCTCTGCTCGTGAAGCAGAGGATTATCTCCTGAACCATCATCTCTCCAGCCCTCCTTTCAACTTCATGTGAGACACCCAGAGATGTCACGGGGCCAAAGGAAGGTCACATGGTGGGAGCGAGTCGTTTGATTTATAATGTGAAGTTCCAGGAGGAAGAAAAGAGGAAAGTCACACTTCCATGATTGACTCCACGAATCTGATTGAATGACTAGAACTTCCTGATTGTGGAGAGTTGGAACGCTACAGATCTAGAGCCACGTGACCTTGGGCTACTGTTAGTCTCTTAGCAGTCGCTTCTCTCTACCTTAGTGCCTGACTTAGCATCCTTGGGACTGACAGATCAATCCTTTCGGAATGTATTCTCCTAATGGACCATGAACTTCCTCTAACCCCAAAACTAAGAATGCCACTGGACAACATTTGAGATGGCCGATGGCAGAGGCTTCTCTGCTTTGTTGAAACCTGACTTCCCCCCCTCGGTGAGCTGGGGAAGCTTGATTTATGTCTTTTCCTTTGTTTCGCAGCTATCACAAAAAGTTATGAAACCATTTCCACGTTGAGACACGGTATTTGGGGTAATGTGAATCTGTTCCTCCACCGTGGTGGCTTATCATTGGCTCCAGAATAAGCTGTCTGATACTGGCTTTGAGATGAGCACTGTTTGGTGTGGGCAAGTTCAGAGCTCATGTGTCTCCCCCTCTGCCTCACTGTGGGGATCCCAGGAGCCGAGGGCACTGGCCACAAGGATCCACAGGACTGCCGAGAGAGAGGCAAACCTCACTTGCTAACCAACACGTCTCTCCCAGTGTGCTTAGGAATGCTAAAATCCTTGCTTCGCCCCTCATTCAGCTACCCAGGGAATAGTCCCGCCCACCGTGGGCTGGGTTTTCCCAATCCATTAGACAGTCCTCTTCAGGCTTGTTCAGGGCTTCACGGGGTTACCGATTCTTCACAAATGTGCCCACAGCTCAAGCCTTCCATTGTCAAGCGGACTGACCCCTGTATGTCACTATGTCAGTCATCAACCAGATGGAGTTTAGAATCGCCTCTGGGCATGTCCCTGAGGGCTTATCTAGATGGGCTCTGTTGAGGTGGGAAGATGCATCCCCAGGAAACTGGGGTCCCAGACTGAATAAAAAAAGGAGGTGAATTGAGCACCAGTGTTTGTGACTCTCCACTTTCCGACGGTGGGCACAGGATGGTGGATGGCCTCACGTCCCTGCCGCCATGTCCTGGGGGACTGTGTCCCCTGGGACCCTGTGTAAGTCTCAAAAACTCTGCCTTCCCAAAGCTGCTTGTGCCAGGTATTATTTTCACAGCAGTGAGACAAATAACTGATACAGATGGATACTTGAGAACTATTGACAGGAAAACACACACAGAGAGACAAAAATTGTTATTTGATGTACACGGGTGCTAACGAGAGTCATTGTGTCTCATTTACGCCTCATTACCATACGGCGGCATCATGATTATCATGATTAAATGTCTGCAGAGGCGTCGGCTGTACATTTGATTTGAGCTACACAGAAATCGAGGGACACAACGGGCGCCGTCGACATCCATCCTTGGGGGCAGGATAGTCATTTGCTCATTGGTTCAATAAATCACCAGTGATCTCGGTAGGTATTTTCAGACCACCACAGTGTCACGGAGCTGTTGAATGGGGCAGTCACATGGTCTTCACACTGACGTCAGTGAAAGAAACAGACAGGCATACGTCCATCATTCCTCCCCACTGAGCCTGGGTATCCTTAAGGAAAACAAACTCACTTGATGCAAGGCTCGGTTAAAACCTGGTTTGCCACTGAGAAGTGAAGATATCTTACTAGAGATGCCAGAGCCAACGTGGGACATCTGCCAAGGACAGCTGGAGACCCTGGGAGGAGCCAGCCCAAGAGAATGATGTGTTCTTTGGGCAGCTGCACTGGAAGGATGGAAACAAAGCCCTTAGAAATTGAGATGGTTTCAACCGCTGGGCACAGAGCTGCAGGATTTGGAGTTTGTCCTGTGGTTTTTGGTCTTGTTACAGACAGATCTTTCCTGGATATGCCCCCATTCCTCCCTTTTAGGATGGGAAAGTTTATTCTGTGCCATCGGTGTGCGGAAAGTATGTAACTTGCCTTTTGTTTTTACACGAGGCTTTGGACGTTGGACTTTTGGATTTGTGAGACTTTTAAAGTTGGACTAAATGTGGCTAATGAGCCTTTGGGAGCCAGAGGTAGAGTGTCATGATCTAAATGTGATTCGTCCCCCACAAGCTCCTGTGTTTGAATCCTTACCTGATGTGCGGAAGGTTGTGGAAGAAGGTACGTCACGGGGGCGGGCCCTGAGCTCGTGTAGCCCCGCCCACATTCCACCAGCGGTCTACTCTTGCACTTTGCTCTCTGATGCCTGTGACATAAGCTGGCCCCCGTTTCTCTTGCTGCCATGCATTCTGGTATGTGACTGCCGCCCAAAGGAACTGCTTGTCCCCTCTGGAATTGTAAGCCAAGTAAATCTCTCTCTCTCTCCCCTTCAACTGCCTGAGTTTGAATGTTGACTCGCAGCAGAGCACAAAAACTGTATCAGGTCTTGCACATTGATTGCTGAGTCCGTGAGTCTAGTGTGACGTTTCAACGGAGAGCGTAGGTCACGGTGAATGAGTCTGCTACGCGTCTGCTTCTCCGGAGGGACGGAGCTGGCTTAGGGTCGCAGACTTGAGCGTGAGTAGAGGGAAGGTGTTGTGATTGGCCCTGTCTCACTTTTGTTCAAATCTGTGACATACAGATAAAAATAGCAGCCACCTTATCCGGCACGTGATAGATCCTTGTCATGCCTTAAATGTGAACTGTCCCCCTACAGTCTCATGGGGTTGGACACTTGGTCCCCAGCTGTTGGGGCTATCTGGGAGTGTCATGACACCTTTAAGAGGTGGAGTCTCCCTGGAGGAAGTTCGTCACTGGGGTGGGCCTTGAGGTCCCACCCCCGCCCCCTGCCCCTTTCCTGTGTATGCCTGCAAGCTAACAGCAGTCTCCTCCTGTGTTTGCCCACGTGCCAAATGAATTAATTCTTTCTCACTTAAGTCACTTGGGTCGGAGTATTTTATTGCAGCAACAGAGGAGCAGTCAGAACAGCCCTGAAAGAAAACCCAAGGCAAGAAGTCTGAGCATAGGTACAACCTTCTAGAAGCGAACCAAGGAAGTAGGGGTGGGGCTGATAAGCTACTTAGAGTAGCGGGTAATGGGTAGACAATATCCTTGGGAGTTGGGGTTTACTATCTCTTGCTGTGCAACAATCACTAAAAGGCTGGGTGTAACCATAAGCATTTCCTGTCCTCATGTGTCCCACGGGTCTAGAATCTGGGAGGGGCTCTGCGGCTGGAAGTCCATCTCGGAATCTCTCATCAGGTGGGACATAGTCAAGGCGTCAGGGTGCCAAGCTTTGGAAGACTGCACTAGTGCAGGGAGGGTGGTTTCTAAAGTGGCTCAGACACGCGGCTGGCGGCGCTGGGCAGTGCAGAGAGCCTCAGTCATTGTGTGCGCTTGGCTGTCAGGAGCTTCAGTGTTCTTGCTGGGAAGGGAATCAAGCTTTGCCTCATGTATGAAATATATTTGGAGCCGCTGTGTGAAATGCGTAGAGTCCATCCCAGAACCTTCCTTCTCTCTGAGATGGAGGGAAGCCGGGTTGTTTATCAATCTCGTGGCTGTTGGCGGAGGACTGTGGGCAGGGCTTGCAAGCAAGAATGAGTGAATGGGGATGGGGCGAGATGTCGCTCAGCTGGCAGAGCACTTGCCCGGCAGGCACCACATGCTAGGTTCACCCCTCGTACCACATAAAGCACAGTAGGGCAGAACATGCCCGTAATCTCAGCACGCGGGAGGCGGAGGCAGGAGGATACGGAGTCCAAGTACAACCTCGACTGCCGTAGGAGGCCAGCCTGGGCTATGGACGAGCCCAGCCCAGACCGGAGGAGGGAGCTATTTAAGCGTAATGCTGGGCACCTGTCGTCTTTCTTTCTTTCTTTCCTTCCTTCTCTCTCTCTCTTTCTTTCCTTCCTTCCTTTCTTCCTTTCTTTCCTTATTTCCTTATTTCTTCCTTCCTTCCTTCCTTCCCTCCTTCCCTCCCTCCCTCCATCCCTCCCTCTTCCTTCCTTTTCCCTCCCTCCCTCCTTCCCTCCCTCGCTTCTTCCCTCCCTTCCCCCTTCCCTCCTTTCCTCCCTCCCTTCCTCCTTCCCTCCCTCCCTCCTTCCCTCTCTCCCTCCCTCCTTCCCTCTCTCCTCCTTTCCTCCCTCCTTCCCTCTCTCCCTCCCTCTCTCCCTCCCTCCCTCCTTCCCTTCCTCCTTCCCTCTTTCCCTCCCTCCCTCTCTCCCTCCCTCTCTCCCTCCTTCCCTTCCCTCCCTCCTTTTCTTCCTTCCCTCCCTCCCTCTTCCTTCCTCTTTCCCTCTGTCCCTCCTTCCCTCTCTCCCTCCCTTTTTCCCTCTCTCCTCCCTCCCTCCCTCCCTCCCTCCCTCCCTCCCTCCCTCCCTCCCTCCCTCCCTCTCTCCCTCTCTCCCTCCCTCCCTCCCTCCCTCCCTCTCTCCCTCCTTCCCTCCCTCCCTCCCTCCCTCCCTCCCTCCCTCCCTCCCTCTCTCCCTCTCTCCTTCCCTCCTTTACTTCCTTCCTCTGTGTACTTTGCATGTGGGCGGGTGGACATGTGAGCCGTGCCTGTGGGGGCCCAAGGGTGACTTCTGGAATCCTGGCTCGCTCTCCTCCTTATTGCTTTGCCCTGGGGCTTTTCAGGCTCTGCCTTCCAGGACTAGAACTGCAGCCGCCATAACCATCCGGCGTTTTTACGTGGGATCTGGGGATCCAAACTCAGATCCTTTTGCTTGCGAGGCAAAGACTCTGACCTCTGAGCCATCTGCACAGCCCTGAAGAGCTTTTCTGATTGGAGCTGCTTCAGGTGGATTCTTGCCCGGAGGTGGGAGGTCAAAGTGGGGGCAACTTTGGGCCAGACAAAGGAAGGATGTATCACCCCTTGAGCCAAGTCTTTCTCCCCTCATTTCTTTCTCGGGGACTACAGGAAACCCTCCCCCCTTTTTCGCCTCCATTCTCCAGCTTAAGATAGGATGGAATTTTTTTTCATTTTAATATTGTTTTTTATTTTTCTGTCCCTAGACCCGCTCCCTGTTCACATTAGCAAACAGTTTCCGAATGCCTCGTGAATGAGAAATGCTCGCAAACATGCGCAGGGGCACGCGTGCCCTCGAAGACAAATGGCGGCCGTGCCCGAGCTGTTTCTGGCCCTCTCCTTCATTTGTAACGCTTAGTCGTGTAATTACAGTGCCGCCGAGGAGGATTATGGTTTCGAAATACAATCCTAATCGCCGTCAGAAAAAAACCCAGGAGAAGATGCAAAACCAGCGCAAAGCAATTAAAAAGTCTTTGCTAATTAGCTTTTTGGGGGGCGGCAGCGGGGTTGCCGCCTCCTGTGCCTGGGCCACGGGCTGCTCTGTTTACATATGTGTGCTCGCACGTATTTTTTCTCTTCTTTTAGATCCAGGTCCAGGACCCTCAAGTGTGCGAGCGGTTTCACCCAGCAGAGTACTGGAGGTGTGTGCGTGAGAAGTCAGGGGAGTGGTTTGGGAATCGTCCTGGGTTGCTGTACCCCCTTCTTGTTTTGCTCTGGGATTTCCCAGGCTCCGCCCACCAGGGCCAGAAATGCAGGCCACCACTGTTTCCATCTGGTGTTTTTATGTGGGACCTGAGATCTGAATTCAGGACCTTCTGCTTCTTGACCCCTGAGCTATCTCTCCAGCCCCGTAGATCCTTTTCACCTCCCATCATGGACTGAGATGCCTAAAAATTCCAAGGGCCCCTCTTTCTGCTCACCAGCCAGCAACTCATGGGTCAGGGTGGTTTTTGTCTTCTGTAATTTGCCTCCATGCCGGCTCACTGTGTTCTTGCAAACTCATCGCAACGCGGAGTCCCATTGCATTGCTGGGAAAGTGGAGCCCCCCACCTTTCCACGCTCGAGGTGCATGAAGACGCAGTGTACTTGGCCAAATTTCAAAACCTTGAAGCCGTTTGTGCATCTAATGTGGAGCCAGGCTTTTCTTTCCAGAACATTCCCTGGGGCTAATCTCACATAAAAGCCTACTTTGAATAGCATATTTGGACATATTGATGAAAATATTTCTTTAGTGAACGGGCTGCTTTCCAGACTGGGGAAGAGGGCTTCGGGAGAAATGGAGGGAGAATTTTAAGTGATAATATCTGTATATTTTTACCAAAGTTCCCAATACTATTTCTTTAAGTAGAAGCCCTGTTTATTCCTCCCACGTGCCTCCTGGAGGTGGGGTCTCATGTAGCCCAGACTGGCCTCCAGCTCACTATATAACCACGGAACGATCTTGAACTTCTGATACGCCTGCCTCCACCCTCTGGGTGCTGGGACTACAGACATGTGACGCCACACCAGGTTGATGAGGTCCTGAGGATCGAACCCAGGACTTCATGCCTGCTAGGCAAGCCTTCTGCCTTCTTAGCCATATCCCCACCCCCCTGGAGAACACGCGTGCTCCTCATGAGCCTTCTGAACGCTTGTAGCCCAGGGTGACTGCTACTGTGTGAGTTGAAAGGAGCAAAAAGAACAAGCAAGGACGGGGCATTGGTGAAATAATGGGAAGAAAAGAGCGTTCTAGTCCTGCGTGTGTTTGTTTGTTTGGAGATGAGCTCTTGCTACTTGGGCTTGTAGACCTTGCTTTGGCCTCCAAGTGCCAGGATGACAGTGGGGTCGCCACACTTGGCTCCAATTTCTTTACACTTCTTCATCAAAGCGTCGCATAAGCAAGCCCAGCGGCCTCCGTATGGACCTGTCTCCTTTGTCCATCATAACTGTGGCGCTGACACGCAGAGATGCCCGGAAGTGTCACTGTTAGCTGTCTTCCATTCCCGCCTGCGTTAAAATTTCATTTCTGTGGGCTTTGGAGTTCGCAGAATACTTTTGAAGGGTCACTGGAGGGAGGTCGTTCAAGAAATAGGCTGGCGGAGGGCTTGCGTTTGTGGCGGTCTGGAGATTTGTGATGGGTGTTGAAACTAGGAAAAAAGAGTTAACCTCAAGAGATCAGGCTAATTTCAAAAGTTAATGTCTCTCTCTTTCTCTCTGTCCGTCTTTGCCTTTCTGTCTTTCTCTCTCTGTCTCTCTCTATCTGCCTCTCTCTCTTTCTCTCTTTTTCTCTTGTTCTCTATCTCTGTGTCTTTGTCTTCTCTGTCTTTCTGTCTGCCTTTCTCTCTCTGTCTTTCTGTCTCTCTCTCTCTCTGTCTTCTCTCTCTGTCTTTCTTTCTCTCTGTCTCTTTCTTTTTCTTCTCTCTTTCTCATACGTGAGATGAAGCCTAGGATCTCATATGCAACTCAAGCACTCTACCACTAAGCTCTATTCCCAATGCTTTTAATTTCTTCTTAAAGCAATTATAAGCAACAGCTGATGTTAAGACACTTTCAGGAATTAAACATGGGTCAGTTTGAGGGGATTCTTTTGTCCTGATCTGAAAGAGAACCCTTTCTTCAGTGATGGTGGGTATCCTTGAATCCATTCCAACTCCTCTCTGGGTTTTGGTTTCACTCTTGCTGGACTGGTGAGCTAAGGATCTCCCCAATATTGTTCTCATTCCTGACAGTGATGTCTGTCACATGTGTTCTAATGACGAACAGTAGAGAATGCCTGAGTTAGAACAGCGGGGTGTCTGGTGAAGTGTAATAGACTATTACTTTTTATCTCCTATCCCGTCAAGAGATGGTGGTTATTCTATCTGCTGTGGCTCTAGATGCTCCATTCTCCGAGTGGCTTCTGGGTAGTTTGATGGTGTGCAGGTAGACCCAAACTTCTCTGTTCACCACATCCTGAAAAGATATCTGGCTAGTTTTTCTTTCTGTACCCCAGATATCGTGGGCAACAGGGATATTTCTTCTATGGGCCACATCTCTGACTCTTCTTGCCAAATCCACCGTGTCTGAATCAACAACGGACGCAGCCCTGTGGTCCTTCCTATCACGTTAACCTTGCCGTTCCCCTTGAAGTTCAAGAATGGAACTTCTTAACGCCAGAAGTTCCTCTCTCTAGTGCTACAATCAGATCAGAAGACTTTAAGTTCTCAGACGGCCTTTGTTTTGTGAACCTCTTCTGGCAGAATGAAGATTTTCTAAAGAGAGACACCTGGGTCCTTCTCCTACAACTGCCATACTCTTGAGACAATGGATCCTAAGAAATTGGAATTTTCCCAGGAGCCTCAAGCTGAGAGAAGGAAAGGTTGGGTTTTCTGGTAGTTGACAGGTGTCAACGTAACAATTGATGGCTTGAGCCCTAGACACAGTGGTGAAGTTAGTAGCTGAGTTAAGCCCCCAGTGAACCTGTAGGAGATCATGTACTTGATGGGGGGGTCCACCCCGGAGGGCCCACCCATGGTAGTTGGGATTATCTCCTGGGGGAGGTGGATGAGTTGAAGGGAGCTGACATACTTGGACAGTCAGGCTGCCTGGCAAGTGAGGCCATATCCTTCTATTCCTGGAGTTGGTATCAGCTCTCCTGCCAATGTGGGCTGAGACTGTGAGCCAAACAATGCCCCTTTTAGGTTGTTTTTGTTGAGTATTTGCCGAAAGATCACCTCTCTGTTCTATTCTAGAAGCTTCGTGGTTTCAGATTTTGCATGTCCACCACCCTCTTGAGGTTAGCGTTTACATGAAGTCTGAGGGCTTTGTGGAGGGGCGTGTGGCTTCGTCGTTCCCTTTTTTCTTTTTTTCCTTTGTTTTTGTGCCTGTGCACATCTGGTTGCTCCAAAGCCCTTTTATTGAAAAGAGTCTGCCTCACTGAGTGTGGATAAACAAAATTCAAAAAATATCCATCCCAGATTTCTCTTCTGAGATAGCAAGTCACCCAGAAACACTTTCTTCCAGTGGCATTTCAGCCCCCCATGGATTAACTGATACTCCTCCTGTCCTTTGCCATGGGGGTGTTGCGCGTAGCCTCAGCAGGCAGCCTGTACCGGGCGAGGATCCTGGGCCGTTTCAGGTGCATAACTCATGGCTGCCGTGACCACCCGGCCCAGACAATGCAGAGGAGGGAAGGGCTGCGCTGAGCTCAGAGCTCCGGGTGGCAATCTATCATGGAAGGAGGGGCCGAGGGAACGAGCCACAGCCCATCCACAGCAGGAGCAGAAGGGCCGGTGCCACAAGCTGGCTTTCCCACCTGCCTGCCCGTGTTCAATCATTTCTTGCCGTCTCTGTCTTCCTGCCCAGGGCTGGTCCCCCTGGCCGCGGGCTGGTCCCCCTTGCTGCGGGCTGGGTCTTTCCACATCAGTTATGCACCTGAGATATAATTGCCTCCACAGCCTTGCCCTGAAACCTGCCTTAGCTAGAAGACTCCTCATAGGTGGGGCCTCCTTGGCAGCCCACCTCCTACGGTGTCTGTCTAGTGGACATTTGAGACTAACTGTTCATATATATATATATAGATATAGATATAGATATAGATAGATATAGATAGTAGATATAGATATAGATAGATAGATAGATAGATAGATAGATAGATAGATAGATAGAAAATACACCCATTTTTACTGGTCTGCAATGGCTTGCTTTCTTTCTCTCTCTCTCTCTCTTTTCTTTCTCTCTCTTTCTTTCTCTTTCTCTCTCTCTTTCTCCTCCCTCCCCTCTCCCTCCCTCCCTTCCTCTTTCCTTCTTCTTTCCTTCCTTCTTTCCTTTCCTTCCCCTTCCTTCCTTTCCTTCCTCCTTCCTTTCCTTCCTTCCTTCCCTCTTTTCCTCCTTCTTCCTTCCTCCTTCCTTCCCCCTCCATCCTCCCTCCCTCTCTCCCTCTTTCTCTCCCTCCCTCTCTTTCTTCCTTTCTCTCTCTTTCTTTCTCTTTCTCTCTCCCTTCCTTCCTCCTTCCCTCCTTCCCTCCATCCTTCCCTCTCTCTCTCTCACTCTCTCTCCTTCTCTCCCTGCCTCCCTTCCTTCCCTCCCTTTCTTCCTCTCTTCCCTCCCTCCCTTTTCTCCTTCCTTTCCTCTCTCTTTCACTTCTCTTCCTTTCTTTCTTCCTTTTTTGGGGACAGGGTCTTAAGTATCCCAGGCTGGCTTTGAACTCACTATATAGATGAGCATGGCCTTGAACTCTTGATCTTCCTGCGTTCACTTTCTGAGTGTAAATACTGAGATCACGGGCATGTGCCACTACACCCAGTTGTATATAGGGCCAAGGATCTGGGGGTTCATGCTAGCCCATTACTCTCCTGTCTAAGCTATATTCCCAGCTCTATAAGTCTCTTTAGGTTGTATTATTTTCCTTCACAATTGTTTCAACGTTACTGTGTGATTAAGCGACAAAGTCAGATCACAGAGAAAGGAGACAATGGACTCCGACCTGCCAACAAATTAACCCTGAAGGCCTACCTTTCGGATCACACTGCATTGTTCATAGAAGCTGACAAGACGGACAGATGCGGCCACTGCTGAATAAAATAATTACCTTGTAAAATGGATCAGTCATATCCCCAGAGTGCAGCCCTGTGCGCTTCTTCAAGTGGAGAAGAACAAAGACATGCTTTAGTTCTATACTTTCCAGAAACGAGTGAAGAATTCTGAGGTCAGGACCATAGGTCGCCTGTAATTCTCAGAGTCGCTGCAGTGAGACAACACTTGGCAATCGTTCCGCACAGAAGTTCAAGAATTCTTTTTTCCATTTACCACTCAGAATAGAAGTTAATCCTCAAAACAGTTATTTGAGAAAAACAGAGTTGTACAAACAAGAATCCTTTGGAATCTTCTAGAACTTTAGAGCAGTTTCTGGGCATGGGGTCTCACTGTAAATCCACAATGACAGACCACTTTTTTCCCCCTAGGCTTCTTCTTTAAATCTCTCAGAAAACTGAATTGAGAAGCGTTTAATTTGGTTCAGCAGCTGGGTCGGTGGCTCGCACCCGTGACTCCAGCACGTGGGAGCTCAAGGCCAGCGTTGACAGCGGGTCCTGTTGAAAAACACAGAGGGCTGGGACCAGAGCTCAGTGGGAGGGTGTTTGCCTACTTTGTGTGGAGCCCTAAGTTCAGTTCCTGGTATCCCAAAATAAAATCAAATGAAGTTCATTTATAGGATCAGTCAACCCTTAGAGAGCAAGCAAGACGAGATACCGTGAGTTACTTCCTGAGACGACCACCTGCTCCCTGGAGTAGTTCCCAGTGCAGAGTTCATTATAGTCTACAGCATACAGAGGCAAGTGGTCACTTGCTAACTCCTGGCAACCTCGCTCTTACTGTAATCAGTATTGTGACTTCCAGTGTGGTGATGAGCTATGCATCTCTGGGTGGCCTCGACCTTCCTTACACCTCTTAGGATGTGAGATCTGGGGGGGATATCCCAGAGTAATGGGGTTCAAATCATTACCGCCTGGACCTCTTTCTTGAGATAGAGCAAGCCCAGTATTCACAATGCCTAAAAGAAGAGCAGAAAAAAATACATCACTCTTCTTGCTGAGTCCTGCTTCTTTTACCCTTAATATTACATTTATTTAATTTGTGTACTATTTGTGCAATTGTTTATTTATCGATCTTGTATTTGGGAAGACGTGAGCAGCCAGGTGAATTGTGCAGGTATGTAGATGTTGGTCCTCTCCTTCCACCACATGGGGTCTTGGGGAATCGAACTTGGGTCGTAAGACTTGTTGACAAGCACCGTTACCCTCTGAGCCATCTCGTTGGCCCAAGTCCCACTCATTGCACCTTCTGTGTTTGCTTTGTGTCCTCGGACGGGGTCTTGCTATACAGCCTCCAGCCTGGGAGCCTCCTGCCTCGGCCTCCCACGGGCCGGGATGACATTCACTATCATGGAAGCTCCAAGTCTCTTTCTCGGGGAGGGAACATGGAGCCACAGAGTCAGGCTGCGTCAGTCAAACACACGGGATGTGCTCCCACCCAAGACGTACTCGGCCCTAGGAAATGGCTGGTGTCACATCCATCCTGACCCATCGCCATCTCTAAAAGTGATTTCCTTCCACAGATAGTACGACGGCTGCTTGACTTGCAGCCACAGACCTTCTTTGACTTAGTGAGGGACCCCGCGGAGTCCCCGACTCTCCCGTCTGCAGTGGGTGACGCTGACTTCGGCTCAGAGATATTGCTCCAAACCATTTGTGCTCTGGCATACCAGATGCTCCCATTTCATGATTTTTGGACCGCGCTCAGCTCTGCCCAGAACCCACTGCAGCCATTCTCCCCTGCCAGGGCTTGTCTCCCTCTCAGTCGGAGTGACAACCACAGCTTTATTGCTATTGCCTTCTGGAAACTTCCCACTTACCAATATGTTGATTCTTGGAAACATGATTTCGTTTAGCCCAACAAAATCCTATAACATTGAATGTGAGCAGAGGGCTTAAGATTAGTTTCGAACTGCTCATTTCTGGTTCACTTGGCCATTGCCAAATGGATAATTCTAGAAAACTAACTGTGGCAACCTACATGTTTTGACAAGTGCACCATGCACTGGTCTGCTTTATCCAAGACCGGTACGTTGATGATCACTCTAAGCAACACACTTCTAACGCTGCATCTCAGACTCCAAACTCACACGGAACCCAAACCAAAATATATAAAATGATTCTAATGGGCCAACGAATGAAGAAGGGGAGAACAATGGATGCCCAGCCTCTCATTACTAGAAAACTCCACACCCACGTAAGGGTTGAGTTTCAAGAATGTGTTGCGTTTGATGGAACTCTATGGGAAGGACCAAGATTCATACCTCTTTTTTCTTCTCTAGAATGACTCTATAACCTCGTGTTGACTCAGGAGGAGCTTTTAAACATTACCTTCAGTACAGGCAGCCCCATTTCTGGCAAACCAGCAGAGAAGAACTCAAGAACCACCTTCTGGTAGGTTCTCAAGTAGAATACTCGGGTGTGGAGTGAGTGAAGGGCTATAAAAGTGACCAATGAATTCTGTTCTATTGATTTCTTAGAAGGTTCTAGAAGGGATGGGATTACACTGAAGTCCTTGTTAGCAGAACATGCTTACAGGAAAAGCAGCAGGTGAGAGAGAAAGAGAGAAGGTGAATAGGAAACAGTCCTTGACTGGAAGAACCACAGAGCTAAACTGACAGGCATATAGACAATGAACCATTGGAAAAGAAGCTTAGTAGGTGTTTTGTGACTTTCTTGCAGGACGCCTCTGTGGAGCAGAAATGGTCTGGGATGCGTGGAGGCGTTTGAATGAGCAAAGTCCTCTGTAGACTCATGTGTTTAAACACTTGGTCGTCATGTGTGGTGTGGTTTGGGAAGGTGATGGAAACTTTGAGAGTGGACCTTATCTGGAGGACGGACATCCATGGAGATGGATGTGGGGGTTTGACAGCCCAGACAACCTCCTGCTCCCTCTTCTCCCTGAGTGCGGATTCAGTGTGAGCCAGCCACCATATCTTCCCCACCTACCACTGTGTCTTTCCCACTATGACAGACTCTGCCCTTCTGGAACTATGAGCAAAATAATATGTTGCTTTGGTTAGAGAATTTTTATCATGGCACTTGCAGTTTCTGGAACAGGAAAAATGATAGTGAAAAGCAGAGAAAGGAGATTGTGTGTGTGTGTGTGTGTGTGTGTGTGTGTGTGTGTGTGTGTGTATAAGAGGGCCCTTGAGAAATGCAAATCAAAACCTCCCTAAGATATCATCTCACCCCTGTCAGGATGGCAAAAATTCACAATACAAACAACACCAAATGCTGGAGAGGATGTGAAGAGAGGGGAACTCTCCTACATTGCTGGTGGGAATGCAGGCTCATACAGCCACTCTGGCGAGCCGTCTGGTGATTCTTAAAGAAGTTAAAGATTGAAATGCCATATGACCCTGTGATTCCACTTTTGGGTATAACCCCCCATACAGCAAAAATTCACCTCGGTAACACAAGCACGACCATGTTCATAGCAGCACTGTTTACAATAGCAAAGATGGAATCAACCTAAATGTCCAAAAGTTGATGAGTGGATAAGGAAAATGTGGTACATCTATACAATGGAGTACTACTCAGCCATCAAAAATGATGGTTTAATGCAATTTGTCAGGAAATGGATGGAATTAGAAACAATTATATTGAGTGAAGTATCCCAGACACGGAAAATTAAGCACCATATGTACTCCCTAATAGGTGGATCCTAGTACCAAACCCACTTAGAGACACACTCAAAGATAAATCTCTGTAATACCTACAGTAATTGCAAAGATTATAAACAGGAGGGATGGGGAAGGAGGGCCCCACCAGAAACAAGAAGAGAGGGGACCATAGAAAATTGGCCACCATCAAGGACTGCAAGTAAATAATGAAACATCTGATTAAGTTCACAGACTTTCCTTCCTGATCATTTCCAACTGATGAGGTACGATCTTACTAGAAGGGGAGGGCATATAGGCTGCCAGATAGAAGGTAACCATTTTGCAAATGGGTGATTGACCCCTCTCTCACCATGGTCTCTTACTTCTATTCCATCTACCTTTGAATAGACTCTTATAACAAGACTTTAATTTAACAGGTTTTTATCTCTGGCCAGGGGGTGACATCCAATACCCATCAAGATGGAACCAAGGGCATTGCAGGAGCAGCAAAACTGAAAAAAAAAATCATCAACAAACCATAATTCAGAACAACCACCTGGAATTAGGCCTATCTAATCTCTCCCCATCCTGAAGCTCAGGGAAATTTGCGGAAGAGGGGGTGGTAAGATTGTAAGAGCACAAGGATGGGAGGAGTCATAATATGCAAGATACTCCACACAAGTTAGGGCTGAAGCAGTTATAACAAGACCCTGCATGATCTGCGCAATAACCAACATATTGTTGACCCCTCAATTCTAGCATGGACTAAAGGCACTAGGATCCTTAGAAGCAAGGGATTAACAGTCACAATAGTGTTCCTATACTTAAGGGGAACACAAGAAAGAGTTCTAGGAAATGCCACTGAGTCCTTACACCTCATCAGAGAGGAGGATCCAGAGGAAAGTTTGATATACTCATTAAAGGATGCTTCAGAGATAGGGGGAGGGGGTATTGGGAGAAAGGGAGGGAGGGGGGAAAGGAAGGGACAAAGCCGGAGGGAACAGGGAGCTCCAGGGAGGGGTGGAGGGAGGGAGGGGACAGGGGTTCCTATTATGTTTGTATGAGCAGAAAAAAAAAAAGAGGGCCCTTGAGTGAATGTGCCTGTGGAAACCCAAGGGTGACAGACATCAGATAACCCTAGTTTGCATCCTTTCTATGCCTTCTTTCCTCCCTCTTTCCTTCTTTCTTTTTCTCTCTTTCTCTGTTTTTCCTTTTTCCCATATCCTCTCTCTCCCTTCCTCCTTCCTTCTTTCCTCCCTCCCTCCATCCTTCCCTTTTTCCCTCCCTCCCTTCTTGTTTCCCTCCCTCCTCTCCTTCTCTCTCCCTTCTTTCTTTCTCCCTCCCTTCCTTTCTTTCTCTCTCCCTCCCTCTGTCCTTCCTTCCTTTTCTTCTTTCTTTTGCTGTGACCGTCAAGAACCAAGCCTACAAGGAATCTTCCCCACCACATTGATTCCTTCTATCCATGTTTCTCAATATCATCACTTCTCTTCCCCCGCCATTGCATTATGTCATGTGCAGAGGAGAAAGCAAATGAAATCCTCATAGTCTTGTTTTGCCTCTAGCACTCCAGCGGATCCCCACATGCCAGCCTCTACCAACCACACCCACCCATCTCCCCAGCTGCTTGCCAGACTAAGATGAAATGCGATGAAATGAAATCACCAAGGATTCCAGAAAATTGAGAAATGCTTAGAGGATGAAGAAGAGTCACCAGGGGCCTCTGACATCAATTTCCTTCCTCCCAGTGGGTTCATTGTATGTTTTTCACTGGAGAAAGGTTTGACTTAACAGATTCGAGAGAGTTAGGGATGGGGTTTCTAACTTTGTGATCTGTATAACAGGATATAATAAGATTCCGCTGTCACGAAACCACGGGGGACCTAGGGCATCGAGGAGAATTGGTTTTTTATTGAAATACATAATAACAGCCCAAAGGTAAAATGCAAATCATAGCGCAGGAACCCCTAGCGGGCACACAGGCATCTCTGGGAGACAAGGGACAAACAGGCTTGGGTGAGAAGTTCATTTCAGGACTGCAAGTATTTGTTACAAATGTGATTCTTAGAATCTGGAGCGCCGAGGGGCCTGGCTCCCTGGTCTCCACAGTCTTAACTTCTACTGTACCTCACGGCATGGCTACATCTACTCCAGAATGCACTGGGGTACCTCGCTGTGAGTACATGGTATTCTAGGTCCTGCTCATAATTGCACACTCGCAACGCTGGGGTCTGAGTTCAGCTTTCTCCAAAGGAGACTCCTGAGGGCCTGCCTACCTTTCGTCTGGTGGTCTTCAATGGTGACGGACAGTCCCCTTGGCTTCCTGTCTTGTAAACAGGGCTCCAGCATGCTTCAGGGCACAAATTTGGACAGACAGTTAAATTAGGTGATAGGATAATTATTTCGCATATTTTTATCTTGGTCCATCCTCAAAACGAAGTGAGAGTTTTATTTTATGCCATTTCATTTATTTACATATTTACTCACTGTGTCTTGTGTGTGCGTGTGTCCACGTGTGAGCATATGCCTGCTCGTGCAAGTGTGGGAAGGGACAAAGGTCAACCTTTGGTGTCATTCTTCAGGAGTGAGTTACCGTGATTTGTTTTCTTTCCATGTATGTGTGTCTGGGGTGCGTGTGTGTATTGCGTGGATGTGTGTACATGTGAGCAGAGGTGTATGGACACTGTGCACTTGAGTTTACGTGCCTGTGGAGACCCGTGGGTAGATACAGGGAGTCATCCTTGATCACTCTTCTACCTTACCGTTGTGAGCCTGGGCCTCTATAAGTCCGGAGCCCTCCTCCATTAGAGCTGGCCTGGCCAGCTTGCTTTGGGGAGCCCCATGCTCCGCCTTTCAGGCTCAGCATTTTTATGTGGGATCCGGGGATCCAAACTCAGGTCCTTTTGGTCGCTAGGCAAAGTGTTTGGCCACTGAACCTTCTCCCCAGCCCTCACCTCGATTTTATTTTTGGAGACAGAGTCTCTCGATGGGACTTGGGGTTCACTAGGCTGGCTGAAAGCAAGCTCCAGCGATCCCCTGTCTCTACCTCTCCAGAACTGGGAATTATAGACATGCATCATCATGCTAGTCTCTCTTTTTTTAAATTTTTTTTATTATTTATTCAATTGTGCGTGCGTGTGTGTGTGTGTGTGTGTGTGTGTGTGTGTGTGTGTGTCTGTGTGTGTGTAGAACTACGGACAAATTCAGGAACCACCATGAACGCTTCCACCTCCTCCTCATTTACTCTGCCCCGGGATTCACAGGCTCCGCCCTACCAGGACCAGAAACACAGGCCGCCCCCACTTTGGCCCGGCGTCTATACGTGGGATCTGGGATCCGAACTCAGGACCTTCCGCCTGCAAGGCAGAGGCTTAACCCCTGAGCCACCTCTCCAGCCCCTCTTTTTTTTTTTTAAATAGGAATCAGACTTTATCAACTGAGCCATCGCTACTGCCCCTGTGATTTCTTTTTAAATCAAGTTCTAAATTCACAAAATAAGCCATTCAGAACATGTGATCTCGCATTTCAGGCTTTTGGCTTAGATTCCCCCTGCAGCTAGTCGCGCTGTGGACGGCAGTGGAGGGCGTATTGTCCCCAAAATCATTTAAAACACAGTGCCGCCTCTGTCTTGGACATTTTAAGATCTTTTATTCCCCTCTTCTTCCATGGGCTCCATATTATCATGATAATCAAAGACAGCACTTGATATGGATCAGCTGTAAGTGGTAGGAGGAGGATCTCTTTAAATTAAACTCGCTAATCAAAGGTTTGGGGCTTAACAAAGAATGCTTCACTGAATAATTGGCTATTGCAATTGAGTTTGTGGGAGATTTTTTTTTTTCTTTGTGGCTGACTCTCAAGTTCTGCAGAGCATTATCTGAATGGGAGGAGACCAGAAGGAACACAGACGATCCTTTATGGCTTCCATGTAAGCCTTCCCTTTACTGCTGCCCCATACCCCCCAAAGCTCCCACTTACCTGTGAACTAGTGGAGAGAAAGAAAAGAAAAAGAAGCAGCATTCTATTTTTCTATTTTTGTACCCCGTTCTCCTGGAGGTAGTGCGTCTTCATTTAAAAGCAATCAGGTGGGCAGCCGAAGAGGCCGGAGGAAGGATGGCGTTTAATAGCTTCTGAGATCAAGATTCCCACTAGCTCCTTGAAGGCGGGGCTCGCATGTCAGCCGATGTGAAGGGGGGGCATTCTCGATTCCACCTGTGTGTTATGTAAAAGTTGCACTTTTCAGATTCAAAGAAAACGCTGGGACAGGGGACAGCAGGGTATTTGGAGGTGACAAAATTCAAAGAGATGGTGCTCTTTGAAACCCACCTGATGCAACCCATCTGACTCATCCCATCGATTACGGCATAGCGGGTCTCCATCACTAGTCTTAGATCTCCCCACCTGCATAAAACCCAGGAAAAGCCTTTGCTCAGAGATGTGCGTCATTCACTTGGAAATGCTTCAAGGTGCTGGTACTACTTTCTGCCTTCATCTGAGGGCCATGGGTTGGGTAGATACGGTGAAACTGGGGTCCTACGCTGGGGGTGGAGAGCACGGATGAGCCTTGTGGCATGGCTCATAGAGGGAAGCTACTTTGGAATTTTAGGACTCACAGGGTCTAAACATCGAGAGGGCAGAGAAGATGTTATGAGACCATGGGAAAACCACCAAAAGAGATTTGGGAGAGAGGGGAGCCTTCCCATTGGTAGCCAAAGTCACACAGAAGCTCGCGAACAAGAGGAACACGGTAAGAGCGTTTGCTTGAGGCATGAGAAAGAGGGTCGATGGATGGAGAATGCAGGGCTTGGGGTTGGGGGGAGCCACAGAGCATTCAGCTGAGTCAGCGGACAGGGTGGCGAAGGATGAGGCTGCAGAAGAAAGCCAGCGCTATAACCTGAAGGGGGTCTTTTCTCCCCAGCGCCATGGAGTGCCACTAAAGGGCATCACACAGAAGCCGTCAGAGCTGGGGGGGGGTGGGAAAGTGCAAAGACACTCAGAGTGTCCTGGTGATAGGGACTTGATGACTGACCAAAGAATTGAGGGACAGGCAGAGATGGCATCTCGCGAGAGCGCAGCGTGGATGGGGCCGTCATTTATCCATTTGGGAAAATAGGGGACTGGGTGCTGGAGGGAGCACAGTGCATTGGGGTTTGCGCGGGCCTGCCTGGGGGTCAGCAGGGACAGGCCGGGCTTTGGTTGTGATGGCCGTCCACCATACTAAGCAGAGATTGCCACTGAGCGGCCTGGGTTTGTTTTTCTGTCTGGTACACAAGAGAAATCATATTGGAGAAGTGAGGAATTCGGACTGGATAGAGCAGGACAAACATGTATACATATACATATGCATATGCCTTATCTACATTCACACATGTAGCTTGTGACAGCTTGGCTGTTAAACATGCACGGTACATGTACATTACCTGTACATGTGCATATTCATGTATGCATGTGATGTATACATGTGTGTGCACAGTTGCATGCAAGCACACGCATAATTTCACATGCGCATGTGTGTTCATATATGTATTTCACATGTACCATGTGCATTCATGTACATGCTTGAGTGTTCATTTATGTATGTGTGTGCACATGTATGTGAAGGTGGGTTTGTCTATGCATATGTGTGTGTGCATGCATGTACATGTGTATGTATACATGCATGCGTATGCATACCATGCACGCACAAAGATGTGCACATTCATACTTGTGTGAGTATGCACGTGTTAATGCACTGCATGAATGTGCGAATATGTATTTGCATATGTGAGTATACATGTGTTCATATATATGCACATGCTTGTGTATACACATGCATGTATATATATGTATGTGTGTATGTTTTAAAATTATTTCCTACTGCAATCATTGCCCCCTTTCTCCTCTGGCGAATCCTCTGGAGCAGATGTGCTCTACAGACATGATGGGGCCCAGCTAAGTGCTCCCACAGTGTCAAGTGCTTGGCTGGCAACCCGTGGGCTTTTAGGGCATGGTGGAGACCTTAGGGGTTGGGACTGAATGTCAGTCACTCAAACGTGCCCTTTACTTCCTGGAAACTAAGACTCGGGCGTTCCCACTGTGACGCTCAGAGTCCCCGAGGGATTCCACCGTGATGCACGTGACTCATGGCTTCCCCTGGCGCTCCCACCATGATGCACGGCCTGGCTGGGCATCCTACTGTGACGCACGCGACTCACGATCTCAGGGGAACTCCCCCCATGGTGCACGCGACTTTCGGTCTTATGGGACAAGACCACTGCAACGTATGTGACTCCCGGCTTTGCGGGGGGTGGGGGGGGGGGGTGGTTTCCACCATGATGCACGTGACTCGGCTCAGGACAATACCACTGCAATGCACATGACTCATGGCACTGTGGGGCGATCCCCACCGTGGTGCCGGGTCCAGCCAGGCGCTCCCGTGGTAGTGCACAGCCTCGCCCGCAGAACTGCCTGACCACGGATCCACGCCTCCGAGTGCTCAAATAAACCTTCGCTCTTTTTAAGTTCATTAGGTATTTTATTACCGTAGCTGAGAGCCCAGCCACAGAACACACTTCATATTTCAGTGCTTAACAAAGACTTTTTAATACTTTAAGGATGTATTCCAACAGAACATACTTGTAGTCGTAAACGCTGAGAAAGAAAATGAGTCTCGACTTAGCCTTTTTTAGTGGGGTCTGCTCAGAAATCATTTACAGCTTCGACTTAGATGAACACTCTGGCTTCGAGGGAAAACAACGGAAAGCAAACGGCGGTGTTCGAGGGGAGAAATGAATCGTGGAACCTCATTAGCGATGGGGCTGGTGCCGCAGGTGTTGCGCGGTGATTGCTTTTCTTCTCGCTTGGTACTAAGCAGCGTTCTGTCCCCCGGGCTGGGAGACAAGGAGCCCCAACAGCAGAGAGGGCGGAGCGTGCTGGGGGTAGGAGGGGCAAGGACATTCTGGAAGGCTCCACCCAGGCAGGAAACAGAAGTGGAGTTCAGCAGTAGGTCGAAGGGGCTTCTTTGGCCTCTAGACAAATCCCAATTTCTGATGGCTGCTGTGGTTAGCACCCAGGACGTTTCTGGCCTTGATTTTCTGGCTTATAACATCTTGCATGGCGTCCCTCTTCCCAGTACTCAGGGTTCCGGGTTTTTTGTTTTGTTTTGCTTTGTTTTCTAATTTTACTTTTTTCAGACAAGGATCTTGTGAACCTCAGGCTGATGGTGAACGTACCAGGTAGCCAAGGGTGACCTTGAGTTTCTGATCTCCACCTCCTGAGTTCTGGCTTTACAAGCGTGCACCCCACACCCAGGTTCTGCAGCGCTGGGATCTAACCCAGGCCTCGTGTGTGCTAGGCAGGCCTTCTGTCAACTCAGCCACATCCACAACCTTGGGCCAGAGTTTCAGCAAAAAACAACCAGAGGAACAAGCTACCGAGACAGAAAGAATGTTATAATCCAATGTATGGCACCATGTGCTCTGTATCTTAGTTACGGATTCCTTGGGATGAGCTCACAGATCGGACATGAAACCCAATCTGATTCCTATCACAGTAGGTAGCATGAGGTCACACTGGGGCGTTATTAGGAACAGATGACTTGCTGTTGATAAAGCACACTATTGTTCTCTTATCATACAGTGAGGATATAACCATGTAGTGAATATGGCTCTGTGTGTGTATGGTATGTGTACACATGTGTACACATACGTATCATATGTATGAATATGTGAGTGCATCAAGCATATGTGCATATGTGTGCATCAAGCGTGCCTTTGCAGGACAGAAGTCAATAGTAGATGTCCTCCTCTATCATTCTCCATCTTGTCTTTTGAGACAGGGTCTCTCCCTGAACCTCACTGATTGGCTGGGCTGACTGACAAGTGAGTTCCCAGGATCCTTTAGTCTTTGTGTCCTAGCCCTGGGATGATAGCGTATCTTGCTACAGCTGGCTTTCTCTGTGAGTGCTGAGATCTGAATTCAGCACCTCATGCTTGCACATCACTCATTGAGCTACCTTCCCAGATCCTGGGTGTAGTCGTTCGAGGAATTGAATGAGGTCACGTGAAACACTCGTGTCTGGTATATAGTGGATGCTTAATAAATACCAACCACTGAATTTATCTAAGAGTGTAGACTGATCTGCCCTCACCTCACTTCTGTATTGTTCCTGAATGTGTGTGCACATGTGCATGTGTATGTACATACATGCACACATATATTCATGCACATGTATATGTATGTGTCTGTATTCATGCATGCATGTGTGGGTGCACATATGCATGTGTATACGTACATATGCATGCATGCATGTGTGTGCATGCACATGTGTGCACATGATGTATGTGTATGTGTCTGCATGCTCACACAGTTGCCCTCACTGTATAACACAGAAGGCGAGGCATGCCCCTCAAACTTCCCCTTTATTACATGCAAGTCCATCAACTTTCTATTGACCTCAACGTATAGGACGCGCATCACTTCTGCATTACCAGTGCCTCCAAGCACATCTGCTTGTAACTAAGCTCGGGGGGCTCAAAGTGTTGAGGGTGGTGGGTAACGATAGAAGTTCTGAATAATGAATGAAAGGGGGCATTTTAGAGCCCTTGCTCTGGACCATCTGTGTTCACTTCCTGTTACAAATTAAAATACCCATCTTGACACACATCTAGTTTCTTCCAAAACACCTGTTCTAAAAGGAAATGGGTTTTTTACATAATTGGGATGATCAGCGCTTACACAGTTTTTCACTGGGACTGAAAAGTCAGGGATGTTCCAGGATGCATGTTCTTGGGTATAAAGGAGGGAAAACAGTCCCTGGACCCCCAAAAAATTAATCTCAGAAAAGCTTTCTGCCAACTTTCTTTCCCTTTCCTTCATTATCATTATTGCTCTGTCTTGAAGGCAGCGACGGGACCCCTTGGCTTACATTCAACAGTCTGTGGAAATGACTACAGACATGAGATCTACCATCAGCTGTTGACTTAAGAAAAGGTAACTCTTGGGCTGGAGAGGTGGCTCAGGGGTTAGCCTCTGCCTTGCAGGCAGAAGGTCCTGAGTTCGGAACCCAGATCCCACATATAGACGCCAGGTGGAAGTGGGGGCGGCCTGCGTTTCTGGTCTTGGTAGGGCGGAGCCTGTGAATCCCGGGGCAGAGTAAACAAGGAGGAGGTGGAGGCAGTCCATGGTGGTTCCGAATTCATCCGTGGTTCTACACACACACACACACACACACACACACACACACACACACACACACGCACACAACTGAATAAATAATAATAATAATAATAAATTTAAAAAAAAGGTAACTCTTAAGTCATCCTCAGAAATCAGCGCGGTTACCATTGAACTTCCATGGATGGGGGGGATGTATACTCTGATTCCTTCCACAGCAGATATCTGGATCGTAAACCATTGTGGTTGTGTGGTTACACGATACATTGGGTCTTGCACTAATTATCTTCTGCCAGCCCCAGCAGGTGTTTAATAATAGGGGTGACTTGGTAGGAAGGTGTCCACGCAGAAGCATGGACATGTGTGTGCACATGTGCATGTGTATGTACATACATGTATACATATGTTCATGCGCATATGTATGCATGTGTCCAGCAGATACCTGAATCGTAAACCATTATGGTTGTGTGGTTGCATGATTCATTGGGTCCTGCACTAATTATTTTCTGCCAGCCTGGAAGTGCTTCCTTAAAATAAGACGATTTGTGAAGCCTGTCAGCCAGACTGGAAAGATTCCTCTTCTTTTCTGGTTTCCTTTTAACCACCTCATGAGATGGAAGGACTTCCAGAACCCTCGGGTGCTCTGCAGAAGGAGCATTTAATTGGAGTAAGTGACCTTTTTCTCTCTCCCATTCAGGGATCACCTGCAAGGGACATGGAGGGGAAGATTCTGGCTCCCAGGAGCCTTGGGGATTAGCATGGTCTGTCGCGGAGCCTTGGAAACACTCCTCCAAATACATCACAAAGCCGAGGGATGCAGAACATGCCACTTGCTTGCTTTGCCACCTCTCAGAGAGAGGGTCTCAGGTGCCCGATGGGCGAGTTCAGGTGTGGAGAGCGGGTCAGGCACGGCGGTGGGGTGGGCTTCATGACCTTCCAGTGCTCATTGCTGCCCTGCACTGGACTGGTTCCCTTCCCTCCTGTCCTCCTCCTCCTCTACGGTGGGAAGGCTGGGAGGGGAGAGGGAGGGCGTCAGGGGAGGAACACACTGTGCTAGGGTCTGGGGTTCACACTGCTGAGGGCGGAGGTGTGGGGGGACCCATGCAAATAAGGAAGGGGAATGACGGCGCTGCTGCAGAATCAGAGACTGTTCCTGAAGGCAGGGAGGCGGCTTGGGATTTTGCAGACAGGTGATGTAAATATCATGATTAATTCTGGCAGGAGGAATATGCACGTTCATGTAACCATCTGTCTTTCTTCCCTCCCTTCCCCCATCCCTCTTTCCCTCCCTTCCTTCCCCCATCCCTCCTTCCCTCCCTCTCTCCCTTCCTTCCTCCCTCCTCATTCCCTTCCTTCCCTCCCTCTCTCCTTCCTTCTTTCCCTTTGTCCCTCCCCATCCCTCCTTCCCTCCCTCCCTCCTTCTCTCCCTCCCTCCCTCCTTCCTTCTTTCTGCCCTCCCTTCCTCCCTCCCTTCCTCCCTCTCTCCCTTCCAGGTGGCCCCAGCTTACCCTGAACTCACCATGTGGTTCAGCAGGTCCCACACTTGTGCAGCCCCTCCTACGTCAACCCCCCCCCCAATGTCAGAATTCTAAGCAGGCACCATGGTCCCACCCAGCTCTGTGGCCTACTTTACCATCCTCTCATGTTGTTTAACATTTTGAAACCTAACTTAGATGTGGAGACCAGAGGTAGCATCAGATGTCTCCTTCAGTCCTCTGTGGCTTATTTTTTGAGACATTGTCTCTCATTGAACCAGGGACTCCTGGACTCATCCAGACTGAGCCTGTGAGCTCTGTGGATCCCCTTGTCTCTCCCCCTTTAGCACTAGAATTACAAGCACATGTCACCATGCCTGGTTCGTACACGGGTGCCAGGAATTGAACTCTGGTCCTCTAGCTTGTGTGGTGAACACTGAAACCACTGGGCCATGTCCCAGCCCCTGGAGTACCTTGGAATTACAGCTTCAGAAGGTTGTGGAGGATGACAACACGGATCCGATGGGCGAAGGACGACTCTGTGTAGCATGTTAGCTAGACGCAAATGTCAACCTGACAGCTGGAGGCTGAGCTGAAGACAGCTTGGACAGTCCTCAGCAAGCCTGCAGGGGAGCAGCTAATGGATGAGGGAAGACCAGCCCACCAGTAGAAGGACTGTTCCCCAGGCAGGTGCACGAGATGGAGGGAGCTGGCTCTGGGACTTGCTAGACATCAACGTATTTGGCAAACTCGCAGTCCCGGCAAGAGAGGTTTGTCCCTCTCTCAGCAGTCCCTGTGGTAAGGTGCGGCCAGTTCCCTGGGCTGCTGGTGCTCGTGTGGGCTCTCTTGCCAAGCTGGGCAAAGAACTGGAATGGAGAAGTGTACGAATAAAACCCCTTGTTCACCAAAGCTGGCTGGTCAGGAATTTTCTCTGCGACATGCAGGCAAACTGCAGTGGGAGGGATAAGAGCCACAGCATCCGGATACGAACATCCCCACGAGACCCCAGCTTGACTTGGGAGTCGCCCGTGAGAGTCCTGCTCTGAAGTTCTCGTCCTGTGTTGAGGGAGCAGATGAAGGGCTTTTGAGAGTGAAGTACGAGCATTGGCCTGTGGGGAGGAGAGATTCCCCTCATACAAAGACTCCAAGTGGCATTCCACCCCAGGAGAGGCTGGGGCGAACTGAATTTGTGGTGAGATTGATCTGCGGCAGAGAGGGAAATAGAGAAAGACGTGGTCCACGCTGCATGCTGAGGAGGCTTTATTGAATTTTTGCAAAATTAAGTAGATAAACAGATAAACACTAAATTTGTATTGACTCGTGTTTTCCCGTAAAATTAATTTATCTTAAAAATTAAATCTAGCACATCAGCTGGCTATTAGTCCTTTTCTTATAAAAGGAGAGAAAAGGAAGGGAAAAAAAATCTCTGCACATGATTTGTGCAGGTGTTTAGATTTGAGATGAAAACTCTCTAATAAGCTCATGTCCTGTGCTAACTTCAACTGTTCCTTTAGCTCTGCAAATCTCCCATAAGTGGAAGAAATAGGCAGAAAATTGACAGGAAGGCACAAGAAGTAGGGATAGGGAAGACAGTGGGGTTTTGGAGTCCTGGCCCACCATTGTTATCAAGAACTTCAGGGGCTGGTGACAAAGTACTTGGCACAGAAGTATGATGATTCAAGTACGAAATTCTAGATCCCATGTAAAATTGGACACAGTGACATGCAAATCTGTAATCATTCCTACTGGGAGTAGGGAGGCGAAGAGATTGCCCAGAAACTCTACTGTAAGCTAGCCTGGTATATAAAGAGAAAGAAAGAAAGAAAGAAAGAAAGAAAGAAAGAAAGAAAGAAAGAAAGAAAGAAAGAAAGAAAGAAAAGAAAGAAAGAAGAAAGAAAGAAAAAAGAAGAATAAATTCATTTCTAGGGGTTCCTCTATTCTGCCCTAAATCCTTCCTTCGAACGTCCTTCTTTCGCTTCCTTCCTTCCTTCCTATCCTTCAGTTCCTATCCGATATGGGACGTCTGGGTCGGAAGTTGACCCCCCTCGCGGCGGTCGGGGGGCAGGGGTTGGGGTCGCTTCGCTGGATCGCCTTAAACCTAAGGGATACGCGGTTACGCAATCCCTTCCTGTACCGTTCCGGCGAATGTGCGCTAATCCTCGCGGCTCCCTCCCTCCCAGAGTTCAAACATAAATGCGTATTGGGCGGGCTGTCCGGCCTGAAATACACTCACACTTCTAAAAAAATGTCCACCGTCAACCTTCAAGATATCAGTCCCAAATCCTAATAACTTCCAAAACTCGGCGGCAAAGGGTTCGCCTTCCTCCCTCCTAAACTCCCGACCCCTTCGTCCAGTGGCCTCTAGCCTTCCTTCCTTCCTTCCTCCTTCCTTCCTTCCTATCTTCCTTCACTTCCTTCCTTCTTCCTTCCTTCCTTCCTTGTCGTTTCTTTCTGTGGTCTTGCTTTCGTTGCGGGGTTCTCATGGCTCTCTCTCGTTCTTCTTTCTTATCGTTTCTGCATTAAATTTTGGTAATAAAAATTTAAAGCTTTAAGTCCGTAGTAAGGAGTTAAATGGTGTGGGGTGAGTGTAGAAGGGGGGGAGGGGAGAAAAGGGGGGAAGGAAAAAGGGGGGGAGGGGAGGGAGTTGTGGTTGGGGAGGTGGGGTGTGGGGGAAAAAGGAAGAAGAAGGAGGGGGAAAAGGAAAAGGGGGAAAGGAAAGGGGAAAAAAGGGGGGGGGGAGGGAAGAAAGGGAAGGAGAGGGGGAGAGGGAAGTGTGAACCAAAAAACACAAGCGCGAACCCAAGCAAAGCGACCCACACCAAACCAACCACCACGGGAACAAAAACAGGGAAAAAAACGGAACAACGGCCAGCACCCCCCAACCCAAAAAACAGCACAAACCACCAGCCCACCAGCGCAACAGCAAAACCCAAAAACAACCCAACAACCAACCCACCACCACACCCACAACAACACAAAACCCAACGAACCACCCAAACAACCGGGGGACCACGGACCCAGGGGGCGCCAACCAAGCAACAAACAAAACAGACCACCAGACACCCCCAAACCGAACCACACGGCCCCAACACCGCCAAGGAAGCCGGAAACACGACCAAAACCCACAAAAAGGAACAAACAAGCCGGAAAGCCCCACCCCCACCACAGGACACCACCAAGCAAACCCACAACACAAACGACAAAAAAAAAAAAAACAAAAAAGAAGAAAGAAATAAAAAAGAAGGAAGAAAGAAGCAATAAGAAAGAGGGGAAAAAGATTTAAGAGAAAAGAAAAGGGGGAAAGAAAGAAAGAGAAAGAAGAAAGAGAAAGAGGAAAGAAAAGAAAGAAAGAACGGATATAGCTTGGAGCATTGGTTGGGTTTTGGGGATGGGTTGTGATTTGGATGGTGGATGGTGTGTAGTTGGGGGGGGGGGGGGTTGAATTTGTTATTTGGGGAATTAGGGATTTGGGTTTGGGGAGGGTGTGATAATGAAATGGGATGAAGTTTTTTGAGGGTGGGAGTTTGTGTGTGGGGGGGGGAGTTTATGTGAGGGGGGTTTTGAAAGATGGGGGGGGGGAATGATGGGTGACGTGTGTGGGGGGGGTAAGGTAGTAGGTTTGGTGTGGTATGTGGGTGGGGGGGAGGGTGTGAATTTTTTTTTTTGTTTTATATGAAGGTTTATTATGTGGGAAGTGTGGGTTGATGGTGGGATATTTTGTGTTGGTGTTTGGTGGGTTTTGGTGGGGAAGGTGGGAGAATATTGTTAAGGAAAGAAGGGGAAATAAAATGGGTAAGGGGATGATAGGGGTGTTGGTAATGGGGTGGGAAGAATAGAGTTGGGGGGGTGGGGAAGGTTGAATGGGAGGGTGGTGGTGGGGAAATGTTTAAAAGAAAAAAAAAAAAGAATAGGGGAGAGGAATTAGAAAAAAGATTGGGGAAATAATGTGGGGAAAAGTAAGGGTTGTTTATAAGAGGTGGGAAGGGGGAAAGAGGGAGTAGAAAAAAAAAGTTTGGAAAAGGGTAGGGGAGTGTATGGAGATGATATGGGGGAGGGGGAGTTAAGGAAAAGGGGGATGGGGGATATATGGGGGGGTTGGGGGGGTAGGGGATGGGGAAAGGAGGATAATGGGTGAGAAAATAAAAGGGGGGGGGGGAGGATTGAAGGATGGAGGTTATGGTGTGGTGAAGGGTGGGGTTGGGTGATTTAATAGTTTTTGGTTGTATTTTGTGTACTTTTTTTTTTTGTATATCTAGAGGATCGGGGGGAGCAATCTTTGTTGTTCATTTGTTTTCCCTTTGATGACCAGGTTGATGTTTTTGAATCATCCTGGACTTTTTTCTACCTTCTTGTTGCTTCACTCTGGGTTTTCTAGGCTTGCCCACCAGGACTGGAAAGTACAGACACCACCATTTCCACCCGGCGTTTTTTAACCTGGGACCTGGGATCTGAACTCAGGGCCTTTTGCTTGTGAAGCAGAGTCTTAACCTCTGAGCCATCTCTCCAGCATGGAAACACCATTTTCAACTTATTATTTTAAATGTATGCTCCATGTTGGCCTCACATGAGGAGAAATGGCACATGATGTGCACAGGCTCCTAGAAGTTGGCTCCAGAAGTTTGCTCTGTCAGCCTCCATGATGTGTGCCGTGATTTAAGCCACCTCCAGCTTCTGCCAACCAGCCATGCCTTTCCTACCATAATGGAAACATAGGCCAAATAAATCTCTTTCTCCTTAAGTTCCTTGAGTCTGGGTGTTGTCTCACAGCAACAGAAAGCGTAACTGTAACACAAACCATCACAGGTCTAGCAGCTATCAGCAACACACTGTTGTTCAACTATAGTTCTGGAGGTCCCTCATCACACACCCTAGCATTTCCCTGCACCCAACTGCCAGCCCAACCCACCGCACCCTGTGATGATGGAGATAACTTTGCTGATGCATGAGTTACTCTGACCTAATCTCCCAGACACCAGTGACAGCAGAAGAGAGGAGTTGAATTCACTAGTGATCTGGAGTGGCAATGACTCTCAGGACTCCAACTTCGAGATGAGCTTGTACTTTCATTTTGTACTAAAACAGGGCAGAGGTGGAGCAAGCAAAGTAGGACTTTGTAGAAGCAAAGCAAAAGATACTAAGTGTCAGCAGGGTGAGCTGACTGCAGAGGGCCCAGGACCTTGGTGTTATAAGTACCAGGTGCAGGTCTTGGGCGTGAAGTAGTGTGTCTGAAATGTCCTTACTTGACTGCCTTTGGGATTCCAGTATTTTTCTACCTTAATTGATGCTAGCAGTAACTCAACAGTTTACATTTTTCTACTTCGCTATTGCTCAGGCCTTTTCAAAAAAGCTCGAAATTCACCTTGGCAAGGATTCCGCCTTATTGGATCCTTCCCACTGGTGTTTCAAACACAGTGAAAGGAGTGGAGACCCCGCGGGTCACGCCAGCCTCTCTGTCACTCTGCTAGATTCCACAGGAGCTCTCTCCCAGCCACGCCCTGGTCCTGGACTAAGGGATCCATTTTATTCCAGGACAGCATCAGAGGAAATTAAAAGTCATGCCTTACCAGAACCTTCAGGCCTGGGTGATGTGCAGTGTTACCCCTGAATGGAAACATTCCCTATGAGAGAAGAAGAAAGGGTCTGGAGACTCACGAGAAAGTGACAAAGCTCTCTCTACCCGGAAGCTACACAAGCAACAAACAAATGTTGGGGGGGGCGGAGGGGACCCTTCCACGGAGCTGTGTACAAGTTGTAAAGCTTTCAGTATTCGTCACCCACACAAAGGTGGGCTTTCTTGGTGCATGCAGCTGCCAATTCTCCCACATTCCTGTAAACAAACCCTTCACTCATTGTCATGATTGACTGTTGAACCAACCCCCGCCCCCCGCCCCAAGGCTCATGTGCTTGTATCCTTAACTGTTTGGGAGGTCTGCAAGATGCAGTCCACAGAGAGAGGGTCTCGGGATTTGGTGGTCCAATCCTGCTTCCTCTCAGTTTGCTCTTGCTCTCTCGGCCTTCTAATGGCTGCAGTGACCTGAGCCAGCCCCCCTGCTTCTGCCTCCAGCCATGTTGTCTACTGAGGGACTCTCCCTATAATGGACTGTATCCCCTCTGGAACCGGAAGCCAAATCAACACCCTTTCCTCCCTTAAGTGGGTGTGTCAAAGAATTGGCTCACAGCAGGAAGAAAAATGACTACGACACACAAGCGCAAGCAGGTAGCCTTGTTAAACTCATTGGTTCACCAAATTACACTTGGGTGTAATCGCTTCTTCTGTCTGCCATCTGTGTGTCCTTCATGGTGAACGCTGCCTGCTCATGTCTTCCCAGGCGTTGTTACTTCTTTTCTCGTCTCCTTGATAAAATACTCCATCTCCTCCTTCCTCCCCTCAGCTCCATCAATGCCCTAAGTCTCCTTGTGTTTGCCACAAAGAATGGCAAACCCAAGGACTTTGCATCAAGGCATACCCGAGCTCAAGTCCTGAGTTTGTTCTTTTGTGCTTGAGTGAGGCGCCAAGTCTGATTCTTCCTCAGTTTCTTCACACGTTGCTATATGAACCCATTTCCCAGCTTCTCTAGTGAAGAACCCAAAATAAGCAGATATTGTTTCAACAAAATGTTTTAGGACTGCAGTGAAAGTTTAGTTGATAAAGTCCTTCAAGCATGAGGACTTCAATGTGCTCCCTACAACCTAAAGCAAGAAAGCTGGGCGCAGTGACACATGCCTGCGATCCCTGCATTGAAGAGGTGGCGATAGGTGGTTGATCTTTGAGTGGTGCTGGCCCTACAGCCTGGTTTACGTGATGAGCCCCAGGAAACTTGAGGCCCTGTGATAGCGCTTGAGAAATATACCTGTAATATGTGTACATGTGCGTGTGTACACACACACACACACACACACAGACACGCATACACGCACAATTGAATAAATAATAAAAAAGCAGAGACTTTAATTCCTGCTCCCGTATTTGGGATTAATGACCGAAGGCAAGGGAGCATGGAAGTAGGAGGGGTTTCCCAGGGCACAGAGCAGGGGCCACAGCAGGTACAAGAGGTGCACGCTGAGCAAAGACTGAGGAAGGTGCCTAGTCCCTGTCAAAGACAAGGAAGGTCCACATCCTGGAATCTGTCACCTAATTCCAGAAGTTTCCATCTCGACATGAGCACTTCCTCATCAGCATTCACAGAAGATCAGAGTTTGTTATGGTCAGCGCCTCGGCCATCTTTCAAACCTTGGCTACAAGTCCAAGCATGACTCAAGGTCAGCAGGGTGTGGTGACCACCTCACTGGAGGTCAGGTGGGATGCTTTAAAAAACTAAACGAGCTGCATCTCACATCCACCAAAGGGGCTCTGTGCTCAGCCACTCAACTGCAGGTCCCTGTGGGAGAAGTCACGAGCCTCAAGGCCACTCAGCACCCATTTCTAAATGAGATTCATTCCCAGCCAGACCTCGCTCAGCTGGGCGGCAGCTCTTCCTGTCACGGACCTAACGTGTGAGATACCATCCCATAGTTCTCTGCGAGCAGGGATCCCGAGAGGACGCCCACCCCGGGCTTTGGGGAGCCCCATTGGAGTGTGGATCCAGTGCTCCAGCAGCAGAGATGTCGCTGTCTGTCAGACATGCTTTGCGAAGCTGTCAGTCACTGCCGTGAATTACAGTGCAATGTGAACCCGTCAGACTCGGGAGGGTTTCTGTGATTTCTGTGTGAAATGAAAATTCAGATTGAAGGAGGGACGACCCGGAAGGCGAAGGAAAACCACGAACGGGGTTTCTTATATTGTTACGCGAGTGTTTGGTGTGTGCCTGACGGTTGAATGAATGAAGATGTGTGGGAAAGTATGCTATGGTGCGTGCATGCGAAGGGGAAGGTAGGGGGGGAGTGCACACCAAACAAGGGGAGTTGGGCAGAGCAGGAAGGACATAACAGGGGGAGGACAAAGGAGAGGGGAAGAAAGGAAATGACCGGAGACACCCTTCATCACTTCTTCCTTCCTTGGACTTCCCTTCTTTTCATACTTCCTTCGAATTCTAATTGACTCTACTCTTCCTTATCCTTCCTTCTTCCTTCTTTTCCTTCTCTTCTTCTTCTTTTCCTTCTCCCTTCTTCCTCCTCCCTCCCTCCCTTCTTTCCTTCTCCTCCTTCTCTCCCTCCCTCCCTCCCTCCCTTCCTTCCTTCCTTCCTTCCTCCTCCCCTCCCTCCTCCCTCCTCCCTTCTTCCCTTCCTCTCTTTTCCTTCTTCCTTCCTTCTTCTTTCCTTCCTTCTTTTCTTCTTCTTTCCTTTTTTCCTTCCTTCTTCTTCCCTTCTTCCTTCCTCCTTCCTTTCCCTCCCTCCTTTCCTCCCTCCTTTCCCTCCCTCTCTCCCTCCCTCAGAAAAGAGAAAGAAAAAGAAAGAAGAAAAGGGAAAGAAGAAAGAAGAAGAAAGAAAGAAGAAAAAGAAAGAAAGAACGAAAGAAGAAGAAAGAAAGAAAGAAAGGATAGTTGCAGACCTCTGGGCTCTCTGTTGGGTTTTCCTCGCTTTCCACACCATACTCTGCATAATGAAACCTCGCCGTGTGCTGGAGTTATGTCTAGGGAATTCCCTTCAGCATTCAAAATGGACGTTGTATACTTTTGGAACTTCTGTACTTCCTGGGCATGTCACACTCTTCACACATCTATGTCTAAACTGACATATGAGGTACAACCTGGCATCTTTGCCGCCGCTGATCCCTTGGGACTCTAAAACAGGTAACGAGTAACCTCAGTGGTGGACCCTTCGATAGCAAGAGGAAACGGAAGACTTTCTCACGCACACGCGCGAAGATGCACTCCTGGGTGGTAACTAAACAAAGCTGGACGCCGGGACACATCTGCATCCAAACTTCACGCCCACCAGCTTCTAACACTGGGAGCATTAATCACTCATTCACCTCTTGTCAGCTACAAATTGGTTATAATAACAATTCTTCATGGGGTACCACAAGGCTCCTAGCTATTGTGTGGGAAGATCATAAGCAATAAACGGCAATTACACACGTTAAGCTCTTCACCCCAAGCCTGGGGGGGGGGTAAGAAACCAGCAGCACTCACTGGTTTTCAGTATATGCACATGTGAGAGGATGTAAAGTATCTGCACTGCATGAAGAGTACTGCCAGAGTAAGCACAAGGCATAGAATCAGACTCATGCAATAATCGTGGAAAGGGTGCGTGCACGTGTGAGACAAGGTGAAGTCTATATTGCATGAAGTCTGTCAGATATACACAAGGCATAGAACTGAAACTTGCATAAGAACCGTGGAGACAGAATAGGCATATTTTGTTCTTAGTTTAGCTTCATGACATGTAGTTGCAGCAAATACCTTATCTGAGCTACTTAGGGGGAGAAGGGTTTAGCTCCAGCTTACAATTCTAGGGTGCAGTCCACCACTGTAGGGGAGTTACAGTCACTGAAATGTGAATCAGCCGCTTGAGTCACATTCACAGCAACAGCAGTGGGCAAGCACCAAGACATGCCTTCTTGCTCGCTTGGTTCTCCCACCTCTTTACAGTAGGGCAAGGTTTGTCCTGCAGGCTGGCAGGGATTGTAAGGCTCTTCCACTCCCGTGCGGTTTACAGCGGTGGTCTGCTCATTGGCCAATTATAAGGCAGGAAAAGATTCAAGGTTTCGCAGAGCCAATTTTTGTCTCAAAGCAAATTCCTTGCAGGTGGGAGGTGACCCCGAGCAGGAATGCTGGATTCTGGGAGTGGGGAGACAAGCCAGAGAGCATGCTTAGACCTCGGAAGCAAACGCGAGGAAAAGAGAGAAAAGACAACGCGTCGCAGGGCTCAGGCTACTTGCAGGCAACTGGAACCCCTGCTGGTTCTGTTTCTGCCCATGTTGGCCAAGGCAAAAAGAGACCAAGAGAAAGGACTTCTGGGAAGATGATTGCTTTTAGCAAGGGTCCAGGTGACAGCAGATTTCCTGGGGGTGGAGAATCCTGGCCAGGTGATTGACAGGCAAGCTAAATTAACTTAAGGAGCCATCGAGAGGAGATCTTAGGATACAGACTCCATGCTGATGTGACCAGGGAGCTGGAAGTGGGGTTTATCCAATTCAACAGTGGAGTGTTGGAAGCGATCCCATCGTAAATAGACAAAATGTGTAATTCACATGAATTCAGGGCAATAGTTCGAAGGCATGGACTCAAGGTACACACAGTGTGTGACTGGTTGTTAAACAGTGCTTAGCGGAAATGAGAAGAAACCAAACAAAATATATAATATAATTTATCTGTATGCAATAAAAAGTCTTTGCAGAACAAATAGCAGTAATATATTTTATATTATTCTTATCTCTGCTTTATCTTTGGCGTCAATCTGATTGGATTTAGACTCACCATGGAAACATATCTCTTGTCCTGTCCACCAGAACATTTAACCCATGAGGAAAGACCTGCCTTGAATGTGATCAGCTCCTGGGGAGGGAAAAGGAGAAAGTGAGCTAAGGCCCAGCATTCATCTCTCTCTCCCTGATTCCTGGCCGCAGACACGGTGTGACCAACTGCCCCACACTGTGATGTCCCTACCAGGATGGACCCTCGAACTGCGAATCCCAGTAAACGCTCATTCCTTCAATTGCATTTGTCAACGCTTCATGTGAGAGTTAATCCTGAGTGTCAACTTGACCACACCTGGCATTAACTAAGATCAGCTGAGACCACCTGAAGAGATTATCTGGATCAACACATTTACAATAAAAGACCAGCCCTAGATCCAATTGGAACCTCCCTAGATCTCTTTGGAACCTCCCAGTAGCGGACCAGATAAAAGCAATCACAGAACAGAAGACTAAGGAGAGAGACTCTCTAGGAATCCTCCAGCCTTCAGCCACGTGGATTGGAGTGACTAAGCCTGAATCCAGCTTCAGCCACCAACCATGTTGCCTCCGCCATGAAAGTTTCTCCCCTCTGGAGCTGTCCTTTCTCCCTCAAGTTGTTTGACTTTAGATGCTCTCTCACAGCAACAGTTAGGAGTAACTAGTGATGCTTCATCACAACCGTGAGAAATTGTAACCACTGCAAATATGTACCATGGAGACATTAACATGTTGGTGGACAGGGAGGAGACAAAGGAGTCGCTAATCACTTTAGCTCCATAGGATGGAAGATCTACCAAGCAGAAAGTAACAAGGGGAGGCCAGAAGGTGGAACTGAAATCCTCGTGTGTCATTGGCTGGAACGTGAAATGCTACAGCCAGTACAGAAAGAGTGGGGGCATCTCAGGGAACAGAATGATGGAATCGAGTTATCCCATGTCTGGCCAGTATATGGCTGGCATAGACCTCAAAAAAATTGAAGACATGGGTCTGGGAGCTCTTTGTATACCCGTCTTCACAGCAAGCAAGATTTGAGGCAGTCAAGTGTGCACAGAAGAATGGAGCACAGCACTAGGGAGAACACGTGAAACGGAATAAGTATTCAGCCTTAGAAAGAGGACAGTCTAGCACACGCCATGACACGGAGGAACTTGGGGACGCTGAGCTAAGTGGAATAAGCCCATCGCAGAAAGACCACATGCACATCCTCTTTTAACCCGTATGCCTGTGTATGTGTGTATGTGTGCATGTGTGTGATGTACTGCATGTATGTTGGAGTGTGCAGTTTTGTATGCATGTGGAAGCCACAGCTTGATGTTGGGTATCCTCCTCAAGACATTCACACCATTTTCTTCTCAAGACAGGGCATCTCACCAAACCCAGAGCTCAGGGGTCTGAGAGCCTAGCTGGCCAATGGCTTCCAGGGGGGGCCTCTTACCTCTGTCTGTCCATCTCACTGGGGTTACAGATACTCAGTTCTGTGCCGGGCTTTTATGCAGGTGGTTGGCATCGAACTCATGTCCTCATGCCTGTGCAGCAGACTTGCTACCCATTGAGCCACCTCTCTAGTCTGTGACTACACCTAGAGAATAACCTTAGGAGTATATCCACATAGACGGAAGGTACGAAGATGGTTGCTAGGGAAATGGACTGGGTGTGGCCACAGCAGCTCTGGCTTCCCACCAGAATTTCTCAGCTTCACTTTGGCAGCCAGGGGGCTGGAGTAGGTGGGTTGCAATGGTGAAAATGATGCCGCCATAATTTACTCTTGGACAGGGAATCAATAAGTCAGTGAATCAATCAAAGGACACTATCAAGGAGACCGTCACTGGAGACTGTCATGAGCCCAGGAACATTTGTCAATCAACCTGTCCTACAAGAGATACACCGCTTCTAAGACGTGGACTCGGTATTTTGTAATCCTTACAATCCTTAAAACCTTGGGAGATGGAGGAGAGATGGGAGCCTGCAGGATCCCTGGTCAGGACGCTGCTCGTTTGTGCGGTCTCCTGCCCAGTCTTTGGTAGATAAGCCTGCTCCATTCTAAGGGGTCTTCACATTTCATGTTCCCATTTCCCCCCCCGCTGTCCTAACACTTCTCAGCTTTGAATTGACAAGATATATCATAGGTGTCAGACTCTGTCTTCCCTTTGGGAAGGGGTTTCTCTTCCATAGACTGCTTTGCCTTTCTCTTTCTCTCTCTGGAATTTGGACTTTCAGCCAATGTGCTTAGCAGCTTTACTCCTTCTTGTGCGTCTTACAAAATCGGGCTTGGATCCTTGCACCCACTCGGGAGGATTCTGCGTAGCCCGGTATCGTCTCTCAGGTGACTGTAGTGATGTCATCGATGAGCTCCTGGTGCTGTCACAAGATGAATAGCATCCTCCTGAAAGAATCATGCAGATCGGACCAGGAAGCAAGATCTGGCAGTAATGGTTCCCAACTGGAGCTAGGAGGGCATTGCTGGTCTGAGATCACTAAAGAATCCTAATCCAGTTGTGGCATCCTTGTCTCTGGGGACATACTCAAAGTTCTATTCCATGTGGACCTTAAAATATCCCGAAATCACAGACTCCCCTATGACCCACTGTTGTGGCAAAAAAACAAAGGTACAGGTGATTAACCTTTCTTTGATTGCTCAATTAAAGTGGTTAATTTCATGCATATCACACACCTAAAGATCATATGTCCCTTTCCTACAGGGTATTTAGAAGTTAGTATTCAGACGGTCAGTTTCTGTAGTTGTTGATACTCTTTGGCAGTTGTTTGGATTTTAGTCAATAAAGCCCTTTTGGATAAGACTGTAGGGAGTCAAGTCTTCCATTAACAAGCTAGAAATTCAATAGGAACTCCAGGCTCACAAAGGGAGAGAGTAGTTTAGGGCAGGAATGAGTAACTGGAGAAAGCCTGTAACAGTTACTCTTAACTCTTGCTGTGAGAGAGCACCCAAAGTCAGGCAACTTAAGGGAGAAAGGGAGACTTATTCAGCTCCTGGTTCCAGAGGGGAGATACAGTCCTTCGTGATGGAAGCAGCATGGCTGGTGGCTGAAGCTGGGGGCAGCTAAGTCACTGCAGGCATCCTGGAGGCTCAGAGCTGCTCGGTCCGGCCGGCCAGTGGGTGACAGCTGAAGGCTGGAGGATTCCTGGAGAGTCGAAGAAGGGAAAGTCTCTCTTCAAAGTCTCCTGTTCTGTGGTTCCTTTGATCCGGTCTGCTACTGGGAGGTTCCGATCAGATCTAGGGCTGGTCTTTGTATAGTAATGTATTGATTTGGATCATCTCTTCCCGTAGTCTGGCAGCTGATCTTAGTTAACTCCAGGTGTGGTCAAGCCGACACCCAGGATTAACTATCACAAGTGCTTATTCATGCTCAGAGAAATATCTAGCAGTGTGGTGGTGACTTCTGATGGGAAGGAGTTGGGCTTTCTGCGCACCAATGTGTAAGGGATCCAAGAGGCAGGAAAGCCCCTTGTGTTTGGACTTCAGCATCATTTCCTTTCCTTGCGAGCCTCAGCTTCCCGGAGCCTGATGGCTCGAGGAACTAAGTCTATAAATTACATGCAATTTTCTTGTGTTATTTCTGTTTTTACCAGGCAGTCAAAGTAGAGCTGGCGAGAGGAAATGGTTTCTCTACATCCGACGTAGTTGGATCTTATGGGCGGATTAAATAGAAGAAATAGATGCGAGCATGTAGTACAGCACTATTTTGGGATAAATTGTTGCAGAAAAAAAAAAGGAGGCAAATCACGGATGAGGTAGATGAGGATGAGTACAAAGAATGCACTGAATGGACAAAAGAGAATATTCTGGGTGAGAGGCGTGGTCTCCCAAGAGTTTAAGTCCAGACTGTAAGTGAAGTAAACTTTGTTGAATTGTGTTACTCAAAAACTGTCAAGAACTGTGGTGAATAAACTGTTATCTCAGTAGAGTTGTATAAATAAGGGAACTCTACCAGAGAACTCAGAAGCCGTTGTAGTTTGGACATACTTTGAGTTGATTTTTGTACATGGAGACTTTTACTCATCTGCAACTTTTGTAAAAATTTTTAATTAGCTTTTTAAAATTTAAATTGTGTGTGTGTGTGTGTGTGTGTGTGTGTGTGTGTGTGTGTGTGTGTGTAGTGGGTGTATATACCAGGAGCCCACAGAGGCCAGAGGAGGACATCAAGGGTACTGCTCTCTCACTTTCCACATTATTCTCCTGTGACAGTGTCTCTCGTTGAACCATCATCAGGCTGCCATCCAACAAGCCTAAGTGAGCCTCCTCCTGTCACCACTCCGCCTCCATAGAACTGAGGTTCCAGGTGTGTGCATAGACACACCCAACTTTTTAGGTCAACACTGGGAATTTAATGCTTGCACGGCGAACGCTTACCCCCTGTGCCATCTCCCCTGCCCCACATGTCATAGTGAACGCTGGTACCATTGGATAGTCTCGCTTCCTGGTATGTTTTGAATTCGTCCAGTGTGACGTCTCCAGCTTCATTCCCGAGCTCAGAATCCCTTTGGTTGTTTGCAGTGTTTGTGGCTTCATGTGGATTTCAGCACTGTTTTTTTTCTATGTCTAATTTTATAAAGAATATCATTGGCATTCTGACAGGATTTGCACCGAATTTGTGGATTGCCTTGGGTCGCATGGAGATTTTAACAATATTAATTCTTCCAATCCATCAAAAAGAGATGTCTTTTCATTTCTTTATGTGTCCTCTTCAATTTCTTTCAGTGGTTTTTTTTTTAATAATGTCCACTGTGGAGATATTTAATTAAATCTATTCATAGATATTTTACGTTTCTGTAGCTAGTATGAATGGGGTTCTTTGTTTCTTCTTCAGCTAGTTCATAAAAACGCTGCCACTCTTATATGCTAACTTTAGATCTTTTCACCTTGTAGAGTCTATCCATTCCAACCGTTCTGTGGGGGAGGATTCCTGTATATATATAAAATCACGTCATCTGAAAATTGCAATGATGTTACTTAATCTTTTCTTATTTGGATGGCTTCATTTCTTTCTTTACCAAATTTCTCCGACTCAGACTTCCGGTATCATTTCAAATGCAAGCGGAAGTGGATGTCATGAATCTGCGTGGGTCCCAAGGGGCTCACGTTTGTGGTACCTGTTTGAAGGTTGTGGACAGTGGCTAGTAAGGCCTGGCTAATGGGCGTGGGAGATGTAGTGGGTACATACAGGCTGAGAGAGTGCCTCAACGTCGGTGGGCACTGTGGGACTCTCTGTAGTCAGACCTCCAGCTCCGTGGTAATGTGGGGTGCTACTGGAGTTCTATCTACTTTTCCCTGCAACAGGGAGCCACCCCACCCCAGCACTGGGGAGATAAGGCTGTAGTCACACTGCACTTTGTCACTTTGCACATGTGGCTATCCTGAGATCTTTTTCTTTTTTTGTGCACATGTGTGTGTGCGCGCGCGCAAGTGTGTGTGTGTGTGTGTGTGTGTGTGTGTGTAGAGGGCACTGGAGTGTGTGCCTGTGGAGGCCCAGGGGTGACTTCGGGAACCACCCTGGATTGCTCTACCTCCTTATCACGTTGCTCTGGGGTTTCCCAAGCTCTGCCTTGCAAGGTCAGAATTGCAGATAACGGCCATTTCTGCCCAGCATTTTTATGTGGGACCCGGGGATCTGAAGGGCGCCCTTATATGTAAAGCATGAAAACGGACGGGCACCATGGACTAGAAGGAAGTTTTCATTGTAATTCCAGAACTTCCAGAACCCTCGTGGGAAGAGGGGGAGGAGAAAGAGGAAAGAAAGAGAGAGAGAAAAGAGGGCAACGGAGGGTTTTATACCCTTAGGGGTGGTGGGAGGGGGCAGGATCTGGAGGTGACTTCCCAGGCATTTGCCCAGCCCAGGAGTTGTGGCCGGGATCAGTCTTCGATCTTGAACCCCAGGCAGAGGGAGGCAAGCACCCACTCTTTAAAAACACCTCTGGGGGGGCAGCACCCTCAAGCTGGAACCAGGAATCCTATCACTGAACTCGGGTCCTTTTGCTCGGAAGCCTCAGACTTTAGCCCCCGAGCCATCCCCCCAGCCCGGCGTCCTCAACCTTTAACAGGAAAAATGAAAAAAACCGCAACACCCAACACACATGATAAGGAATTGGAACGAATTCTAATCATGTGATCGGCGTGTGATCTGCTTTCCTGGTGAAGGCAGGTTGAAATTGTGGGCCACAGAAACTTAGGGGAAAGGATGGGGAGGACACATGAGAAATGAGTCCCCGGAGCTCTGTGTACCCCAAACTTCCCCACAGGACTGACTCGTATCCCTGCATTAGGAAGACGCCTCTGCCGTTTGATTTCAGCTGGGCGGGGCGCACAGCGCGCTCATGAGCCTCCAGGAGAAGTGATGCTCCAAGAGGCGGTGGTTAGGACGCTTCTGGCGACACCGCAGAGGGGACCTGAACGTCATCATCCCAACTTTTGGCAGCTCTGTTGCCGAGGAGCCCACGCTCCATCCAGAAGGGTCTCTGGAGGAGGCAATGAAATCACCCTGGGTGCTTGCGCTAACTGACAGAATCACTCCGGGTTCTTTCAAGGGCTTCCGTTTCTTTCTTCTGGGGGTGCCAACCTGGACCACACTGTCTCAGAGAGACCTCCGGACCCACACGCCGGCTGATCGTGCAACTTACCCTGTGCTTTGACAGATTCCTTTTCACACAGTGAAAGAAGGCTTGGGAGCGGGGGGATTCGAAAATTGGAATGGATTTCTGGGCAGGTGGGGTCTAGTGGGAGGAAGGAGATTCCTGAGTACGGACTGTGGGGAGGGGGGAATCTTACCCTGGTCCATTCCTGTTCTCCTTGAAGGAACCACCCCACTATCCCTTCCTTGCCAGTGGTGGCTCTAAACTTCTGAAGCCGTGAGCAAAGTAAACCCTTCGTCCCTGGAATTGAGCAGAGATGAGAAATTTACTACCATAGAAATGGCACTTTTTGCTTCCTTTGCTTTTGAGTGTAGAGCAAGCAAATCGTGTCACAATATGCTCAGAGCTGTGATCTTGAGATCCAACCTAGATCTAATTCCTTAATTTTACTTTCCTTGCTGTTAGCTAATTGGTCGTATAATTGCATGCAAATGTATTTACCTGTCCTCCATCAATGGGCACATAGTTAATTTCCAGTGTGGGTTTATTTATAAATTGTGTTGCTAACAATAATCCTCAATGGGCACTTAGTTAATTTCCAACGTGGGTCTATTTATAGATTGTGTTCCTAACAACAATCTTCAATGGGCACTTAGTTAATTTCCAGTGTGGGTCGTGGGTCTATTTATAGATTGTCTTGCTAGCAACAATCTCTCTCTGTGTGTGTGTGTGTGTGTGTGTGTGTGTGTAGAGAGAGAGAGAGAAAGAGAAAGAGAAAGAGGTGTAGATATCTGTTGTGATTTGAACATGAAGCATCCCCTAAACTTTCATGTGTTCCCCAGTAGTTGCACTGTTTGGAAAGATTATATTACTTTAAGGAGGCAGAGCCTTGCTTGAGAAAGCATGACACTGGAAGCAGGTTTTGGGGTTAGATAACCTGACTCCTCTTCTTGTTCTCTTTTTTTCTTGCTCTTTCTTTCTCTCTTCTTTCTGAACAGCTGGTACTCCTGCTCCTGCCACCCTGCCTTCCCTCCCTGCCACCTTGAACTCCCTTCCATGATAAGCTGCACCCCCTCAGGAGTTAGAAGCCCAATAGTAAACCCTTCTTCCCTTACACTGCTTTCTCTTGGTGCTGCTGTGAGAAGACCCTCAAACTCAGCCAGCGTAAGGGAGAAAAGGAGCTTTATTTGACTTATGGTTCCAGAGGGATCTAGTCCATTATGGTGGGAATCTCATAGCAGAAGGCGCTGGCTGGAGGCAAAAGCAAGAGGCTGGGTCAGGTCACCGCAGCCAGCAGGAAGGTAGAGAAGTTAGAGAGGAAGCTGCCTTCCCCCAGCAAGACTTCACCTCCTAAAGGTGCCACAACTTTCCCCGACATTAACACCAGCCAAGGATGCCAACACCTGAGCCTGCGGGGGCACACTCTCATTCATACCATGGCATGGGGTTTATCACAGCAACAGAAGAGTCACTGGAATAATATGTAAGGATTATTCTTAGCACAGGGACTAGAGAGGTGCAGTTTTGACAGCTGCTGTATATGTACATGTGTGTGTATGTGTCATTTTGTGCGTGCATGCACATATGTGCATGTGTGTATGAAACAAATTAGACACATTTGCATTTCATCTCGATATCTCCAAGGTAGAAATAAGTAGAAGAATGTAGATTTGGAGCTCAGACCTATAGCAGAAGGGTATCGTGAGGTGCCCAGACACTCTCCATGTTCTCCTGAAGGAAAACTTGATTTCTTCTTCCCTTATGTGCTTTGTCTTCCGCGCAGGTTCTGTCAATGGGATCATTCTGCCTTTTGTTGCTGTTCTTGTTTAACAAATCTGTCTCACTCACTCAGTCCGGGAGGTTACTGAGAGCAAGGTATCAGGTAAAGTGTCGAAACAGCGCACAACTCATTAGTTTTTTAACCAGATGAATCATTTCCTTTAAAAAGAAAACGACAGGGCTGGAGAGATGGCTCAGGGGTTAAGACTCTGCCTCACAAGCAGAAGGACCTGAATTTAAAGCTGGGTAGACACAGCAGTGGCCTGTACGTCCAGGAAAAAGAGCCTGGGAAATCTCAGAGCAAAGCAGAAAGGAGATAGAGCAATCCAAGGCGATTCCCGATGTCACCCTTGGGTCTCTATAAGCACTCAAGTGCCCTCTGCACGACACACACACACACACACACACACACACACACACACACACACATCAAAGATACTATCATTCTGACGTGTAATATAAAGATAACTGATGAGGACTGGTAAGATAGATCATTTGGTAGAGTCGCCAGAGCACAGACTTGGCAACCCAAGTCAGATCCATGGATCCCGTATGGTGGAAGAGAAAAAAGACTTCTAAAGGTTGACCTTTGACTTTCATGTATTATGGCGGTGTGCATACTCTGTATATGAAACAAATAAATGATTTTCAAAAATAGCTCATGTATGCCTGGGGAGATGGCTCAGTAGGGTAACAGAGCTTGCTGCATAAGCAAGAGGACCTGAGATCAAATCCCCAGTTCTCTGGCACCTGCACGCACAATACACATATGTACATAGTACCACATGCTTTGAACACACACACATATACATACATACACATGCACACTGATAAACACCTATATTCTTTCTACAGTCCAAAAGTCTTCCAAATCTAGGACACATCTCAAGTGTACGTTGCAAGTTCTTAGCAGCCGTCCACGGAGAGTGGCAAGCATGTCTGATACACGGCAGAGATTTAGAACAGGAGCAACTTCTGTGGGCCAAATGATCCCCAGGGTTGTGGCATTGTGGCGTGAATTCTTCAGGGCTTGCTGGATGTCCGGGCCCATGAACTAGCATGAACCTGAATCTACAAACGTGGAAATCTGAAGTGGGAGTGGTAGGAATTAAAAGTTTCAGGCTTTGGGTCAGAGAGGGTCTTGGATGTCCGCTATCATCCAAGCCAACTTTATTGTAACGTACAGGGTTTTTATAATCAAGAAGCAGGGCCAAATTCTTTACAGGACTATGTAAAACGCATACATTTTGGTTAACAAAGAGAAGTCAGAAGTGACACCCAATTGTTGTGGGGCAGACATATCGCCAGGTAAGTTGAACAGGCATGTCACCTTGTTGCTAGAAGGGAATGGACAATGTATGTCTCAAAACAGTTACCTGGTCCGTGCATTAACATCTCTTTAGATAAGCAGGAAAGAACTGATAGGGAGAGAGGAACAGCCCAGCCAGTTTCTTAGAGAAACAAAACCATTCCAAACGACCTGGGAGTTTTCTCAACTTCCAAGGAGGGAGTTCAGCCTATGATTGTCTTGCAGACAAGAGGCAAACTCAACCACCCAAGGGAGGAGTCACTCAATGGCCCGTTCAGTTGCTAATGCATCATCCAGAGTGCAGGCTTCTGGGCCCACAGCTGGAGTCTGAGGACATCACCATCCTCTTTCCTCTTCTTCCTAGAAACGTTCTGGAATCTTTCGTTAGCTACAGCTGTCTCCAGACACTCTGTCCTTAGCTTTCTCTCCCCCTAAAACCAGCTTCAGTCTGTCTTCCTCCCTAGGTCCCAAGTGCCTTCCTTTCCAGACTTCCCAGGCTGCCCTGTCAGCCCATGTAAACAGGGGAGGGGAAATCTCAAAGCCAGGGCGATGCTGAGCCTGGGAAACAGCTGGAAGCTTTGGCCAGGTCTTTTGTCCTCCGTGCAGAACACTTAGCATTTGTGTCTAAGGATGAGGTTTGCCAAGACCCTGTACTTCTTTGCTTTTCACTCCCAGCGATGCTTATGGGTGGTCTGTCTCAAATGGCCCGTCTTCCCACCGTTGGCAAGACAACAGGGCCAAGATGGACATGCACCCCTGGGCTGGCTGGTATCCTCAAAATAATCTCACTCTCAGTCAAAAACGATCAGACGCCTCTGGGCTTTTCTCCCGTAAGATAAACTGAATGTGAAGGATGGCTTAGTTTGGAAAGGGGCAGAAGGTAACGGGGCTGGGAGGGATGTAGGAGTGTGCACGGACCTTGGATTGGGGTTGCCGAATCCCCTGCCGGGCCTCGTGGGCTCGAGGCGAGTGGGCGAGCCAGCGACGGGATCACTAACCAGATCCCGGGAGTCAGGCAAGAAGCAGGCAGAGACGAGCTGCAGCAGATTCAGATTCATTAAGGGTCGTTTGGGCTTCTATAGGGTCGGGGTCCAATCAGGTGTTGCCATCCCTCCTCCGGGGGACAGCCACCAGTCATTTAACTGTTTACTAGGTGTTCATTGCAGGTGCAGGTTACACAGCCGCTTTCCATTGGTTGTTCATCCTTCTGTCTGTATGGTTCCTCTATTGGGACATGTCTGTGTATGTCCAGGCTTGGCCTGAATTCCAGAGCTGGGCTAGGGCTTCCCTGGCCCTAGAATCGGTAGTGCCACAGAAGACCCATGTAATTACCATGCCAACAAAGATAAAAAGAGTCGGTCACCACCTGCCTCGCACACACCAGGCAGTATGGGCAGCTGGGCCCCGTTCTAGCTGCTTTTTATTCACTCATCTTCCCAGTCACCCACCTGTAGCAGAAGATTTGACAGGCTCCGTCCCAGGGGTGGGGGTGGCGTGGGGGGATCTTCTCTGGTGACCTCCATGCTAGGCTCTCACCTTTGTGAGGTCGTCATGGTGACCTGTACCGTCACCAGGGACTCTGGAAGGTTCTCTAGCATGGCAGCTGAGCTCACCGCCTGACTCAAAGGTCCTTCAGCAGCAGCTCTTCTAGCTGTCAAGAGAGGGCTGTCAAGAAAGCTCTGGTCTTTGATTCAGACACTCAAATGAAATAAGAGTATAGTCCGGATTCTGTCTCTGAAAAAAAAAAAAAAAAACCTCGTGTAGCCTGAGTTATCAATCCTCACCTGTCTTGCCCACGCACACTGTGTGGATGTTAATAAATAGCTTTTAGCCGGCCATTCTGTGTGCCTATGTTAAGTGTCTTGGGTGGATGTGGGGAGGGTTAATCTGGATGTAATCAGAGGATGGTGGGCAGTCTGTCTGCTCTTAACTCTTTCTGACATATGTCTGAATGCTCAGATAAATGAAGGGAAAGGTCCTGTGAGCCCACAATCACAATGAAAGATGTTGGGACTATTCCAAGCAATTAAGATATATTAAGTCGATTTCATGTAAGAAATATGCAGATCAGATCCATGGAAGGTTAATCATGGTAGACTGAAATGCTGAAACTTACTGTTTTTGGAAAGGAAGATGAAAGATTTAGATTTCACTGGATGATTGATGCAATCCACAGAAAAGACAGAGCTTTCTCCTGCTCTTGTCAGGATAGATATTCTCAAAGCTTCAAGTCATGTTAGAGAAGCTGCTTCTGTATCAGGCTGTCAGACCTTCCCATCTCCAGTGCCCCTCTTCCAGGAGCAAGGGAGTGTGGACTGCACATCGTGCCTCTGGCTAAGGAGATTGTCCAGGGAAAGAGCCCTAGACAGAAATCCCCAGTGACTTACTCCCAAGATAGCAACTATGACTTCTCATTGCCTGGTTTTTCATCCCCAGAGACAAAGAGACCATAGGTTATTCTCACATTAACACACCTTGACATGCCTTGGACACACCTGAGACAAATCCAGCTTCACCTGAGAATGGACCAATCAGACACTATGCATTTGTTCAAACTCAACCAATCTCAAAGTGTCACATCGCCAAGACTCTACCTCCTCCCTTCAGGGAAGGTTCTGAGTGAAGGCCTGGAAATCTGATATCAGCCCTGGATCCTTTCTTTGCTACCTTACTTTCCACCTGAAATAAATTTTTGCTTTGCACATACTTCAGTTCTTTCTTGCTTTCTAATTCGTCATCTGGAGCAGAAAACAAACCCATCCTCAAGAGACCCCTAGAGGGCAACAGTACACATCACCACTTCTGGTGTGCCAGGATCCCGGTTCTTGGTTCTCACCAGAGTGGTCCATGAAGCAAAACTCATCGCACGCCAGGGCTTCTCTAGACTCATCTCCAAAGTTCTCTAAAACGTCCCCCAGTAATCCAGTCCCCAAAGCTTCTCCACATGGTCAGATTGAGTCACAGCAGCAACCCCACTTCTGGTACCAATTTTCTCAGATTTGCATATGTGTTGCTATGGACAAAAATACCAGAAAGAACAAGAATTGAAAGAAAGAATTCTTTAATTTCCTTCCTTCCTTCCTTCCTTCCTTCCTTCCTTCCTTCCTTCCTTCCTTCCTTCCTTCCTTCCTTCCTTCCTTCCTTCCTTCCTTCCTTCCTTCCTTCCTTCCTTCCTGTTTTGGCTCAGAGTTTTGGAAGATTCAGTCTGACATGATTCACTCCGTTGTTTCTGAGACAGAGTATCAGGGTGAAGATACCCTCACCTGGGGCACCTCATGGTGGCCAGAAAATAGAGAAAGAGAATAGAATCAGGACCAGATATGACCTTCAAAGGCACACCCCCAGTGACCTCTTCTGTGGAGCACATTTCATGCTCAAACCATATCAAGACTTCACTCTTTTGCTCCTCAGGATACAGGCTGTGATTTGCTCAATTGTCTTCTGTGATCCTTTCTTGTGGTTTACTTATAACCATAAGGCATGGACATACAGCCCTGTTGTGCCTAATAATATGAATTATGAAGAAACTATTGCCTTTCTAGGGGAATATTTCCTTCTGAGATAAATTGGAAAGAACTTCTAGAGATCCATCTCGTAGAACAAGAATTGAATGTCTGCATTTCATCTTGGATTATCAAGAAGACAACTCTAAGAAAACACTTATTATTAAAAAGAGAAGACAGAAAGGGTTGTGACAATGGGAGTCTTTAATAGAATAGAGAACCATGGGGCAATAGTTTGTCTAAAGGTGGGAAAGGATTCGGATGGGACCAAAAGCTTAAAGTAGCAAGAGGTGATCACTGTAGACGCAGGCAGCGGTGTGGTGTGGAAATCTGCAGGAAGTCCCTGGAACTAAGAGAGACCTAACTTTTATAGACTCTCCAGTATGGCAGGAAGATCCACATCATGTGACACAGGTATGTGCCTAGGATTGTAGATACTGACCCGGGCAGGGTGTGGGGGAAGGAGGGTTCCTGAGGCCTGGTTTCTATTAGAAGCAGCGACAGGGGTTTTGATCAAACAGAAAGTTTCTATGGAGTATCATCGTAGGAAACAGCAATAAGAAATGATGGAGGAAAGGATGGAGATAAATGGAATGTGATTGCTGCACATGTCCTGATGGGTTAGAGTTGCCTCGTCCCAAGTTCTTATCCATCATTTCCCAGGAGATGGAGTGCTGCTCTGAGAATGCGTTCTTCTTGACCCTTTCTTCTTGTCCAGGTGATAAGAACATTTCTGTATCTACAGAGGTGAAGATAGAGAATCGCAGATACATTGGGAGGGTGAACCCTGAGGAATGTGAATGACAGGTGAGGCACCAGATTCTTCTGTTAAGTATATAAGGAGCTGTCTAGGAAGCCATGTTCCCCCAGATTTCCTTCCCAAAAAGTTGTTTCAGAAATCTCTGCTTTTTTTCTCCTTTTCTCTCCTGTCCCCTCCCCTCCTGTCCCCTCCCCTCCCTTCCTCTCCCCTACCTTTTCCTCCCCTCCCCTCCTTTTCCCTACCCTTTCCTCCCTTTCCCTCCCCTTCCTTCCCTTCCCTCCCCTTTCTTCCCTTCCTCTCCTCTCCTCTCTTCTTCTCTTCCTTCCTCTCTCTTTCCCTCTTTTCTCTCTCTCCCTTCTCTCCCTCTTTCTTTCCCCTTTGTCTCCCTCTATTCTCTTTCCCTTCTCTCTCTCTCTCTCTCTCTCTCTCTCAGGACCTGGGTCACTGTTTGATTTGTACTCCTTAGTCTTAGTTTCTTTTCTGTTATGATAAAACACATCAACAAAAACAACTTGAAGGATAAAAGATTTATTATGTCTCACCAGGGTTTAATGATAGAGTCTGTGTTAGTATGGGTGGGGTCAAAGTGGCAAAGACTCGAAGTTCACCCATGTCTGGGCATTGCCTCCAGGCTCTTTGTAGGCACCTCAGTGATCTTGAGCCATGTTCCATCTGGCAGGATCATAGAACATCCATGAGCATGAAGAAGAGAGAACTGAATGCCTATGCTCAACTTGCTTTTACCATTTATAGAGTACAAGATTCCAGCCCAGGGTCTGGTTCCATCCAGGTGAGCAGCCTTCCCACCACGATTAGCATAACCAAGATCATCGCTCATAGTCTGACACAGAGGCACTTAGGTGATTCTAGGTCTCATTGCACTGGTAACTGAGATTAAGGACTACGAAGTGGAAGAGTTCTATGCCTTGCTTAAAGTCAACATCTACTCTGATGACTCAGTCAACTTTCTTAATTGGTCAGGGGCCAATGCTGTGGCATTTAGACAGTAGTTCAGATCTTCTTGTGATGGAGAAAGCAGCTAATAAACAGATACTCTACGGTTGATGTTGTCATTCTTTAATTCACCAGTTAGTTACTAACCAAGAGACCTTCCCAGAACACCATGTTTACCATATCATTCTCTTCCTTTAAGGCCACAGTTTATTTATTTTTTATTATATTTTTTACTATTTATTGTGTGTGTGTGTGAGAGAGAGAGAGAGAGAGAGACAGAGAGAGAGAGAGCACTGTGTGTCCCTGTGGAGGACCAAGGGTGACTTTGGGAATCATCCTGGATTGCTTCTGCCTCCTTCTTGATTCACTCTGGGATTTCCCAGGCTCCTCCTACCAGAGCCAGAACTGCAGGCCATCATGGTTTCCACCTGGGATCCCAACTTAGGACCTCCTGCTTTTGAATCAGTCTTAACTCTTACTCCATCTTCTCTCTAGTCCAAACCCACACTTTAAAGATAAAATTTCTCAACGTGACTTCAAGAGCTTCTTCATTCTTTGAAAACCAATCCTTATGCTAGTATCACCCACTCAGGCTTTGGATGTGGGTTGCCTCCCACCCCATCACAGGTCCATGTGTTTGAAATGTTAGCTGATGTGTATGTTCGGAAGATCGTGACCCCCTTCAGAAGCAGTACCCGTCAGAGGAAGGCATGGCACAGGAGGTGGGTCTTGAGGTTTGGCAGCCCAGTCCTACTTCTCACTCTTGCTCTCTGCCTCCTGATGGCTTCAGTGACCTGAAGCAGCCTCCTGCTTCTGCCTCCAGCCACACCTTCTGCTATGCATTCCCACCTCAATGGACGCTACCTCCTCTGGAACTGTAAGCCGTGCACATCTTCCTTTCTCCTTAAGCTGTGAACGAGTATTGTCTCACAGCAAAACAAACAAACAAACAAACAAACAAACAAAAAACTGCAGTCGCCACTAAACTTGTGCACTGACCTTGAGGGATAAGAGTACTATTTACCATTTAGTGAGTACATGTTCTTAGCCAATATTGGAAATTGCATGCATACATCCATCATGTGACCGTAATTTAGAAAACAATCCCAAAGGATAGGTAGCATCCTCAAAACCATTTTGTAGATGAAGATCCAGAAAATGGAGGTGTCAAGAAGTTACACTGAACAGAACTCCCGATTCTTCTACAGACTGTAGATATCAAGATATCTATGGTTTTCATTCAGTCCAGAACTCCAGCCCATAGGTTGGTGCTGCCAGTGGTTAGGCGGACCTTCCCACCTTAATCTACATAAATCCCTTACAGACAGGCCCAGAAATGTGTTTCCATGGGGATTCTACATCCTGTCAAGTCACCCATCAAGGGGAAGCATCATACTTCATAGTTCATTCTCAGGTACAACATATGCTTCTGAGGAGCATACGTGTGTGCCTCAAGTTTGACTAGTGCTTTGTACAGGTTTCTTGGCACACATCACAGATGTCTGCAAAGCACTTGCTGAATGGGAGCTAAATGGGAGCCCACCTGCTATTATATTTCCTTCTGAGCCTCTCTCTCCCTCTCTCTCTCGCTCTGTGAAAAAGGAGGAAATTGCCCCAAGATTGATAAGGAAAATAATATAAATCAGAGCCAACCGATTTCAGTGTTTATCAAGGGCATGTGGAGAAAAGGAGGTTTCATACATTGCTGATAGATATATGTAGTTCTGCTGTTTCAGAAACTGATTTGGCAGTTTATGTTAAGATAAATGACTGTACATTCTCTCAGTCCCATCAGCTACAAATTGTAGGGATTTATCCCACAGAAGCAATAGCAACAATGTATAAGACATATGCTATTTTTTTGTTATATCATGATGGCAAAACAGCAGAGAATAGATGAATGTCTATCCACAAAGAGATGGCTAAGTACATATGGCTTATAAAATATATGAAAGCTTATGCAGATATTAAAAAAGATACATGGCCTTCGATGTGATTTTAAGAAATTAGCACAAGGTAATATCAAGCCAGAAATGCCAGGGATACAAAACAATATTAAATAGAATCTTGGTTTTTATAAACTAAAACATTCTGGGGATCTCTGTGTGCGTATGAACTCTGTGAACAAGAAAAAAAATATTAAAACCAAAAACAGCTACCTTGACTGACCTAGGCAGGGGCTCAAGACTGGCATGGAAAATCATTTTGAAGAGAGAGAAGCAATCTACTGAGGGAAAGAAGGGAATCATTTCCTGTGTGCATCTGAACAAATTCAAATGTGTGTGTGTGTGGCTGGGTGTGTGGCTAGATGTATGTGTAGGTGGCTGTAACAAGGTTATTAGATTAGCTTGCATGATACAGTCTGAGTTGTTCAACAGTGGCTGTCTTCACCTTGGAGAGACTGAGAACACTGTAGGTTGCTCAGACCAGGAGGCTGAGTAATTCTGTGGTACCAATCTAGTGTTGAAGGTCTAGAAGATTCCCTGACAGCTCTCTCTTCTTCATCCCCCAAGTAGCTCCTTTGCGATGGTGGCTCAGGGCGGTTCAATTTTTTTGTGGTTAAAAAAAAAAAAAAAACCTATAGATTTAGCACTCTGGCCAAACCCTTTGTTGACAGTGAGTTACTTTGCAGAATCACTAGCAGCTTCAGACACTGCTAATAATGCCTTACATTTGTGCAGTGATTTACAGAAAGCGATTTACTTGCTTTCTTGTCCAGCTTCTGCCAGGCTCCTATGGAAATTCATTCTGGTCATCGATTAAAAAAAGTTTTAAGGGAAGAAAAGGCTATATTTAGCAAGTGTCTAAAATAAACCAGAAAGTTCCTTGTTAAATCAATTCTAAGTCTCTCTTACCACCCCTCCTCTTAGATTCATGCTGGGCTGGATTGGAAACTTGAGATGGTTTTGGGATCAGGCATCCAACAGGATATGAGTGATTTCCAAGAAGAGTAAAGAGTAGGTTGAAAATAGGGTTGTGCCCAAAAGCTCAACTTAAAGTCTGGGTTGGGTCACACTGGCTGTGTGATGTTGAGGGTATTATTTAAGCAGTCTGTGCTTTTGAACACTGTGCATGTGAAATGTTCACCATATAGCTCTGGATTCATAGTCTCATGAATTAAAGTTGGTCTGTGATGATTCATGTTCGTTTACACCTGGCGGGATCTAGAATCATTAAGAAGATAGGCCTCCAATTATTTCTTTGAGGGATTATGGAGATTGAATTTGGCCTTCGAGAACATCCATGAAGGTTATCTTAACTATGGGGAAGACAGGTGCATCATGGGTAGCATCATTTTCCTGGGATGGGATGCTGGATTGTATGAAAAGGAGAAGCTGATCCAAGTACCAATTCATCACTCTCTGCTTCTTCTTCTTTTTTTTTTTTAAAGAACGTAATTTATTTACTTTTTTTTACTTATTCAAGTGTGTGTGTGTGCGTGTGTGTGTGTGTATGTGTGTGTAAAACCAAGGGTGAATTCGGGAATCATCGTGGACCGCTTCCACCTCCTTTCTGCTCTGCCCCGGGATTCACAGGCTCCGCCCACCAGGACCAAAAGCACAGGCCGCCCCCACTTCTGCCCGGCGTTTGTACCTGGGATCCAGGATCCGAACTCAAGACCCTCTGCTTGCAAGGTAGAGGCTTAACCCCTGAGCCACCTATCCAGCCCCACTCTCTGCTTCTTGGTTGAGGACCCGCCTAACCTACTCCTACTGCCTCGACATCCCCAACCAATGGACTGCAACCCTGGCCTGTAGACCCAAATAAATCCTTTCCCACTTATTTTTTCCTTCTTGTTCAACATGTTTTCATCACCACCTCAGGAAAAGAAACAAAGTCATCTTTGTGGAGAATAAGGCACTGATCACACGGGAACCGAATCAGTGTTCACAAATGCCAGCTAGGGTTAATACTTCCGACCTCTACCTTGTATTGATTATCCATGGGTGGCTTTCCAGATGGCATCCACAGCAACCCCATAAGGTCTGGGCTAGAGGCTTGGCACAGGTGAGCCTTGTAGCCCCTGATGAAGTGCTTACTCCTTTTGCTCCTTCCTGCTCGCTGCCTGCGCTGGGGGTTACAATGTCTCTCCGTGATATTGATTTCTGCAGGACTCAGAGGCCAGTGTTTCCACAGGAATCCCACGTGGAGATAAGTATTCCGTGCAGAAGGGACGGATGCTCCCCTAGGGTTTCAGCCAGACGTCATGGCTGGGTTTTGTAGATTTGGGGTAAACTGGTTGCTGCACCTCCTGTCTGGATAAAGAGATAAGAATTCTGTTTGCCTGGGGATGGGATTTCTGTGCATGCAGTGCCTTCCAGGAAACGGTAAGTAATGCTTGAAATCTCAAGTGGCTCCCCAAGTTGCTTCAGAGCTGAATTTCAGAGCTGAATAAAGCACTCTACGTTCTAAAGTTCACTTTCTGAAAACACCAATTCTCGTGGCTCAGCTAGCTTTGCCTGTTCCGAGACCAAGGAAAATATCCAGCGAGTCAAGGTCCGGCTGTCCATCCACAATATGCTTGTGGCTAGGACCAGAGGAGAAGTAACCTCAGGGAGGAAGGTTTCAGGAGATGCAAGTCACCAAGGCAGGGAAGACGGGGTGGCAGCTGGTCGCGTGACCTCCACAGTCAGGAAGCAGAGAGAGGTGGATGTTGGTGCTTAGTATCTCCACTTGTTTTCTCCTCCTCTCCGTCTTATTCCATCCACGTGGATGCCGCCCACGTTCAAGATACATCTTTCTGGAAACATCCTCCTGGACATCCCTAGGGAGGGCATTTTAAATGGGATTCTGAATTCTATCAAGTTCACACTCTGGATAAAACATTGTACCGTCCTCAGACATTCTTTTTTCCCTTTGGATCTTGAAGTGTCTTTATGACATTCAGAACGTTATCTGTGGAACGGAACCACTCCGTGGTACTTGTCTTGCATGCACGAGAACCTTGGGTTCTGTCCTGAATAACACCCACACCAAACAAAATAAGAAAAAGATCACACATGAATGACCATTTAGGGCTGGAAAGATGGCTCAGGGGTTAAGAATCATCTGCCTCATAAGTAGAAGGTCCTGAGTTCGAATCCCAGGTTCCACATTGTAAACATTTTAATGATACTTCAAAAAGGCTCTATAGGAGCTGGAGAGGTGGCTCAGGGATTAAGCCTCTGCTTTGCAGGCGGAAGGTCCTGAGTTCGGATCCTAGACCCCACGTATAGACACTGGGCGGAAGCGGGGGCGGCCGCATTTCCGGTCCTGGTTGGGCGGAGCCTGTGAATCCCGGGGCAGAGTAAACAAGGAGGTGGAGGCAGTCTATGGTGGTTCCCGAATTCGTCTGTGGTTCTACACACACATACATACACACACACACATGCATCCACGCACAATTGAATAATAATCAATTTAAAAAACTTTTAAAAAAAAGGCTCTATAGTAAATTCTGATATAAACTTGAAGTTTCAAGGGGAGCACGATGCTTCCTGACACAGCATCTTCCATCATTGTCTACATTTTGCCAGTCGAGAGTCCTGAACCTGCTGTGCTGGCTCCTTGTGCTCTTGACCCGACACATTGTTTCCTCACACTGCCTTGCATCTGTCTTTGAGGTGTCTGCAGAGGAGAGTCCAAGCCCTGGAGCCCTGGCCCTGACTTCTTGCTCACTCTGTTGTTTGAACATCTTCCTCAACTCCACTTGGGTAGAGACGTTTTTCTTCCTGCCGCATGAAAAATTTTCCTCTGATTTTTTTTCCCCAATGATCCCTGTGGACGGTAGAAGTGAATGTGAAGAGGGATTAATGAGGGTGAACATATTTCCTACCAGGTGAGCCTCACACAACCTGCCAGGAGCTTTGAATATTATTAAATATGCAATTATAATTTCTTTATGTAAATAAACTCCATGTGGATATCAGGTGGTGGTGGTGACTGCATTGTTGAATATTTAATGCTAGCTTGTTTCTTTTACAGACAAGGAAATTAGAACTAAGGAACTTGAATTAGAGCATTCAAGATCACCTCATTAACATACGTTGGAGTTGGAAGTGAAACCCAAACCCAACTCTCTACATAGCCACAAATTTAACTGCTGAGACAATAAAAACTAAACTCCCATGAATCCAATTGGAATTAGGAGATGGAATGTGCAAGCCTGGAGGTTGGGCCAAGGTAACTTATAATGGCTTAGATGGAACGGCAGATTGGGCAGAGCTACAAGGAGTCATGTAGTCCATACCCTGAATCCACTATTGGCACACAACTGGACCATGAATTCTCTGATGGACAACTTAGAGATATTAACTACACACGAGATTTCACAGTCCTCAAACACTTTTTGCTTTCTATGCTGTTTCCAATAATAAAAAGGAGAAACCTAAAGCTTTGTGATTTATTTGCTTAAACAAAGACGTTTTGCGGTTTCCAAGTCCGTAGAAGTAGGCAGCAGGCTGTGACTAATGACCTTACCATTTCTCCTCCAGATTTTTCATGCGTAGTAAACAGCACTTTTAGCTGCTTCTTGGTTGGTTTCCAGGATGGTGACTATCTTCTGTTCTTCTGAGTTGCGTGGGCAGGAAAGGGAAGATATTTGAAATGTGTATTCTTTAGTTTCTGTGGGGTCAATACTTGCATAAGTGACTAATTTCTCAAAAATGTACCAGGCATGATGGTGTAAGCCATTAATCCCAGTACTTGGGAATCAGAGACGGGAGGATTGTCATAAGTTCAAGGTCAACCTGGTCAATAGAGTGAATTCCAATATTGATAGCTGCATTGATGCTAAACGGCAGCTTTCACCCGGAAGGAGATAAGAGATCGTTTATAAATAGGAGGGCCATGACTCCGGAGAATCAGATTCAGGTTGCACTAAATATGTTCCAAAATGGTGACAGTGCCATTTTATAACTACAGAAGAATGACATCACCAATCAAGACATTTTCAAATACATGGGTGGGAACATCAGGGAAATGGGTAGGTAATTGCAAAGCAGGGGGATGTGAGTTGCAGATGGCAGATGTCACCTGATCGTGTTCTTAGTCTTTGGAGGGAGCTGGTGGTCTGTGAACACATTCCTGAAGGCTTCACTTGAGAGTCCACGAGGATATTAGACCAGACAAAGAGGTGGACAAGAAATGACCTGATGATTCTGGTAAGTCAGAATTAGACTCTGGACTGGCAACATTCCAACTTCACACCCATCGCAATTCTCATCCGTGAATCAGACCCACTCCTAAGCTGTCCTCCAAGAGTGTTCTTACACAACCAAATCTTCTGACTTCACGATAGTACTGAGCTTGGAGACACCTCAGTGTTAAGGTTATATTTTAGTGTTAATGACAGTTGCAGACTGTTTGGGGGAACAGCTGTGGAGAGCTGATGGTTGTAGCAGACCCCTGAGCAAGTCTGTAGGTACTCAATTGATGCGAAAAACTCAGCCCACAGTGGGTGGTGCTTTCCAGTGGTGGACTTGATACTAGGAATTGCAAGGAGGAGGGACTTGCTCTTCCCTTATCCTGTGTTCATTCTACTCGTGTCGTTGACTTTTTAGCACATCATGGCCTTCTTCGTTGCTGCTGCCGCTGCTGCCTCCATCCTTGGCTGACGCGGAGCTCCGTCCTTTCCACCTGCCGCTGTTTCCGCTGCCTCTGGAATATCCTCTCTGGGCTCGTTGCTGTTCACTGTTCATTGCTGATGTCAGAGCCCAGCGGTTTTCACCGACGTGTGAGTCCAGTGTCTTTGACCCTCCAGCAAAGTAGACGCTTAGACCTTCTTAGGATCTTTTGGCTTTGTGGAACATTCCGGTCAAGAACAAAGCAGCTACTTTGAAGGACACTGTTTTTTATTGAGTTAATTTGATATATATGTATCTATGTATATATTACATTCTAGAGATTCTGTTCTTCAGAGAGCCCTGACTAACACACTTAGTGTGAGAACCATGTTTTCTGATCTTGGATGTCTCACACTACTCACCCCTCTATTAGTCTTATTAAGCATTATGTTTATAAAGGGCTTGAAGTTTGTGATTCAGTGCATAGCATCTCCAGACCAGATGGCTCAGCTTGCTGTGTTCGGTAGGAGATGAGAAGCAGGTGCAGCGGATGTGTAGGAAGATAAACAGGGGCTGGAGAGATGGCCCAGGGGTTAATTCTCTGCCTTGCAAGCAGAAGTATCTGAGTTAGAATCCCACATCCCACGTGAAAACACCAGGCAGAAATAGAGGGCAAAGCCTGAGAGGCTGAGGCAAAGCAAAAAGGAGGTAGAGCAATGTAGGATGATTCTGGAAGTTACTCGTGGGCCTCCATAGACACACAGTGCCCTCTGGTACACACACACACACACACACACACACACACACACACACACACACACTCACCATGCTCCTATGTAGAAAAAGAAGCAGCTAATCATAATTGAATAACAAGGTCCTAACTGTACAGAATGTCTCAGTGGTAGCTCTGTCTCAAATGATCAGTCAGGGGAAACAAAGTCTGGACCACAGGCAAGACAGGACTAGAGACATCAAGAAGGTTGACAGTCCTGAAAAAGAATTGGAGATAGGGACTGGAGACGGATGAGAGGTGTGAATAACAACATCAGGGCTATTGTAGGAGGACACTGCTCACGGGCATGATGGTTAAACTATTTAAGTGCATAGCATTGTGTGTGTGTGTGTGTGTGTGTGTGTGTGTGTGTGTGTGTGTGTGTGATGGTAAGATTATGTGTTTGCTATGGGAATAGTTAGAGTCTGATCCCACTGTTCTTAACAAAAAGAAATACTGGTAAAATTAAATCAGATGATTCACCATGGTGCACCTGTAGCTAAGACCCCTAAGTATGATGCACCAGATGGGACATTGTATTATGAGGAATAGAAAACCTAATTCTGATCAATCTTTTCAAAGAAAAGGATTTATTGCATTGCGTATTCATATACCTGGGGGTGGCCCCAGGGACTCTGTGTCCTTCCCTCTCCCCTCCTGGCTTCCTTAATGCTGTATTTTTCTCCTCACTCTAATACCCCCTGGGTGGTGGCTGCCATAGGCACTGTGGTTGTGGGGATTTGGATTGCTGCTGGCAATCTATACATGGTGTAATGCCCCGAAGTCTGAGCAAGAGACCTGAGATCAAGCCCAGTGGGACAGGTCTGGACTTTTGAACCTGTGCTTACTGAGACCAATCAGAGACTACCGATGGAGTAAGAGAAGAGCTGAACTTATTCTGGAAAGAAAAAAAGTATGGGATATGTGAAGGAGGGTATGCAAACAAAAACTGGGTGACACGGGCCAGTATTTTAGTTGTTTTCCTGTTGCTGTGTGTGATGAAACACTCCGACAGAAGCAACTTGAGGGAGAAGGGGTTTATTTGATCTCACAGTTTGAGGGCCCAGTTCATTCTGGTGGGGAAATCGGGATAGATGGTGTAGATGCAGGTGCACCACGGTGAATCGGGTGATTTACTTTTACCACAGCCACAGTCAAGAAGGCAGAATGGTGATTGTGCTCAGCTTGCTTTCTCCTTCTGATACAGCCCAGGCTCCCAGCCCAGGGGACGGGCCACCTACAGCGTGCACATATTCCCACCACCTCTTCTTCCACAACGCTCCCCGAGCCCTGAGTTGTGAGTAGGGGAGCTGAGGGCGACCTGGACATCTGGTTTACGGTTGAACAGTCACTTACTCACTGCACTGCACACATTCTTAATATAAAATGTAAAAATTACAGGGAAGGTGGGACAATTCGAAAGGATTTTCTTACTGTGTGTTTGTCTGGAGAACAACTATTTCTCCTCCGGACAGAGAATGGGGGATTAATCATGAGCTCTGAAAAAAAAAAACCTGCCTTCCTTTTTGATGACTGCTTCGCATCGCATTAGAATTCCTCGACATCCTCAGAGCAGTTTTGGGATCTTGCCAACAGCTAATGGTCCCAATGCTCTGTTAACACAGGGGGACAGAGAACCTTTGCCACGCTTTCACCAAGCTGGGCTCAGTGGAGAAAGCCATTCATCAAAGTTGGCAGAGCACGTTGTGCATATCCGACCAGTGGAAGGCGATCAGTTCCACAAGGGGTCGTGCACATGGGGAAGGTGGGAATGTGACTCAGCTTGTCTAGAAACTATCGGTCTCCAGACTGAGGGGCGTCTTTATTGGGGTGGGGGGAAGATCTCTGACTTGCAGGTAGGGATTCTTGCATTTGCATATTTTGAGGGTGAACTAAGCTTGTCTTTCTACACCTGTGCATTCCACTGTACGCCAGAACCAGACAGCTGGGCAGGCCGCTGCTTATCCTGCTGGGTTCACATTTTCATGGCTAGAAGGAAGTTTAATTAATACAAGAAATGCTTTGTAGATGTGACTAAGAACCCCAGGAGAAAGGCAATCCTGGTGTCTGCAGACGTGGTGGATGTTCAAGGTGAAGGCACCTGCAAGTCTGGGCTGTTGGACTGGTTCCTCATCCTGACTTAAAAGTGGCTGTCCACACACGTGTTTTCAGTCTTTCTATGGGGTGTGTGGAGAGGCTCTGTGGCTTTTTGCTTCTACAGAAACACTAACTCCATGGGATCAGGGCCCCACGTTTGAGATCTTCACTTAACTTCAATCGCTTTCTTTATAGGTCTGATTTTCAAACAAAGTCACACCAGTGACTAAAGGTTCCAACAACTAAATTTTGGAGGTGGGCACGGTTTGGTGAACAGCAGGGGAATTTAAGAAGAAGAAATTATTAATAGATGCAATCTAAGATATTTATCCTGCCAAGTAGACCAACAGGTGGTGAGATTGGTCCTGCAGAAGATTTCCTCCACATTGGTGTGAAAATTATCTCTCTAGCACATGTTTCCCAGAGATGTGTGTGCTTTGTCCCGAAGCTGTGCTCAGGGCCTCTTTGGCCACAATTCCCAATTAACTTCAGCCAGTGAGTACGTTCCCTACTTGTCATGATTTGAAGTGTCCCCCACAAGCTCGTGTGTGAATCTTTAGTTATTTGAGAGGTCATGTCACCTTTAAGTGGTGGAGACTTGCTGGAGGAAGGCAGTCCCAGGGTGTAGAGGTTGATTAGTCCCACCCTGCACCTAGGAGAGTTCTGTTTTTACACTTTGCAGGTGGCAGTTTGAAGCTCTCAGCCTCCAGGGTAGATATGATTTAGGTAACCTCCAGCTTCTGCTACCCACCATGTCTTTCCTTCCATAAAGGTCTATGTCTCCCCTCTGGAACCATAAGCCAAATAAGAGTACAAATTGTTTTGGAAGGAAGAAGTCAAAGGGTGGAGTTCTAAAAGAAACATCTATTCCTCCTCCGAAGCAACTGCCCAAGAGAGATTTTGCCTACAGTCAACACCGAGAAGCCAAATCAGTTGTGATTCCAAGGGGCCAATTGCCACCAGGAGTTATAGCAGAACTTGGCAAAGTTGTCCACATGATCCTGGTTTTAGAAGCATCAAAGATACAAGAGGGCGGAGATCATGAATCCTTCCTCCAAGGTTTCAAAGAATGGTGGAAGCTAGGTAGTGTGTGGCAGGATTGGAGATCCTAGGATTGGGCTTACAGTCTAGAAACCCAACTGTATTTTGTGCTGTGAAGTTAAAATCTGGCTTGCCATTGAGAAGTGAAGATGTTAGAGATACCAGAGCCAATGTGGGATAGCTGCCAAGGAGAGTTGTATACCACAAGAGCAGCCAGCTCAAGAAAACAATGTATTTTATGGGCAGCTTTGCTGGAGGGATGGAACCTTTGAAACTGAGATGATTCAACAAGAAGTTGCTCTGCTGGATTTGAAGTGAAAGATTTAGAGTTTGTCCTGCTTGTTTTCGGTCTTGTTATGGATTGACCTTTCCTGACTATGCTTCCCCATTTCTCCCTTTTGGAATGGGGATGTTTATTCTGTGCCATTGTGTGTTGGAAGTATGTAACTTGTCTTTTGATTTTACAGGAGGCTTTGGACTTTTGGATTGTGTGGAGACGACTGATGTAATTTATGTGACTGTTTAAGTTGGACTGAATATATGAATACATAATGAGATAGCAATGATCCCGTGGGGGCCAAAGGTAGAATGTTATGGTGTGAAATGCAAGCTGTCCCCACAGTCTCATGTGCTTGAATCTTTACCTTTCAGAAGGTTATAGCACTTTCCAGAGGTGGACACTTACTAGAAGGCAGTCACAGAGGGCTTGATTATCCCCATTCTGCTTCTGGGAGAAATCTGCTCCTACAGTTTGCACTGAGCACTTTTGTATCTCTGAACCTCCAGAACTGACATGACTTAGGCCACCTCCGGCTTCTGCCAGCCAGCCATGCCTTTCTGCCATGAAGGACTGTTCACCCCACTGGACCCATAAACTGAATAAATCTCCCTTTCTCCCTTAAGTTGTTTCGAGGCTGTGTTGCCTCACAGCAAGAGAGAAGAGTACCTAGTGTACTGCTCCTGGCATGGCCTAAGTCAAGCTCTTAATGACTTTTCTCATTGCCTGCAAAAGCAATTTGAGGAAGTGATAGTTTATTTGGGCTCGAAGATTAAGAAGGTATGTATACAGGATATCACAATAGGGAAGGCATGGTGGGGGAAGCAGGACACAGCTGGTCACGATGCATTTGCAGACAGGAAGCAGAGAGAGGACAGGAAGTGGGGGCGGGCCACAAAACCTCAAGGTGCTCCTGCAACTGCCCTGCTTCTTTCAGCGAGGCTCCACCTCCTAAACATTCTACAACCTTCCAAGACTGGCGCTAGCAACTGGGAACCAAGTGCTCCGCCACCGGAGTCTGTGGAGGACATTTGATATTCAAGCCACCAACAACATACTCTCAGGAAGCTAGGCCTATTTATTTTTTTCCAGACTTGTACCAAGAAACACATAGCTCTAGATGCCATTGGTAAACATCTAGTGGACTTGTAGTACTGGAACCAAGGCATAGAGGGGAAGACTGCGCCACATGGGATGACTGAGCCAGGCAGCAGGTCCACCTTTCCCTCATTACACTAACAAATTCCCTTTACTGCCTGGCCTGGTTGTAATTGAGTAAGTTCTTCTATGTGACTAGAATGCTTCCTTTCATTTCTTTGAATGCAATTTTAGAAATAAAAATTAAAATATCCATTTATTCTTTTATGCTGCAGTTCACAGAGACATTTCCCATCCATTATCTCATTTGACCCTGACAAATAGTTTGGCATTTTACAGCTGAAGGTCGTTAGTGGACCATTTAGAAACAGAATTCACATCTCTGATTCTCTTTCACTTCATCACCATTAAAATCCCTTTTAGATAAAATCAGCTGAGCAGAGGACCAGCAGTTTCATGTTTCCCTGCTGGTTTTACCTCTTCTTTATATTTGTATTTTCATTTTGTGTTCTACACCATTGAGCCCTTTGTAAAGACCATAGCGGAGGTAAATAGTCTGCACCTCAGTGTTTAATGTGCATTAGACATTCATGAGTTCATTGAAAACTCACAAAAGGGGCTGTGGAGTTGGTTCGTGGGTGAGAGCCTTGCCTTACAAGCAAGAGGACTTGAGTTCACATCTCTAATCCCACGTAAAAGTGCCAATGGCCTGTAATTCCAGTCCTAGAAGGCAGAATCTAAAACATCCCAGAGCAAAGGAGGTAGTACAATCCAGAATGATTCCAATGTCACCCTTGGGCCTCCACAGACACGCATACTCAAGTGCCCTCTTGTATAGGAAGGAAGGAAGGAAGGAAGGAAGGAAGGAAGGAAGGAAGGAAGGAAGGAAGGAAGGAAGGAAGGAAGGAAGGAAGGAAGGAAGAAAAAGAGAGAGAGGGAGGGAGAAAGAGGGAGAAAGAGAGGGAGGGAGAGAGGAAAGGAAAGAGAGAGGGAGGGAGGGAGGAGAAAAGGAAAAAAGGAAAAAATATTATCCAATGAATGGATCTATCCAAACATAGATGATGATATTCTAGAGTCCCCAACTTTTCCCCCTATATTTATTATTGTTGACACTGTTATTATTATTATAAGTGTCCTTTTGAAGACTTCTGGAGAATACAGGAGTCATAAGAAGGGGTATAAGAAAATATTTCCCAAATGGAGACAGTGAGCATCGCCAGTCTAAATTTTGATATGAGAAAAAATTAAAAATCCCAAGCAAAATTATAGACAAGAGTAAAGAAGTAGTTCTTTGGTAGAAATGTGGATGAGAATTTCACAATTACTGATAGAAGCAATTCCATAGTATCCTTCCCTTCAAGGTGACTTGGTAACTAATAACAAACTCTAATGGATAATGATAAATTTTAAAAATATGGGCATGACTGCCTTTTAAATATTTATTTACTTATTTATTTGAGAAAAAGAGAGAGGAAAAACCAAAAGAGAGGAATTAAGTGTGCACACGCGTGCCATATGCATGGAGGGGGTCAGAGGACAACATTCAGAAGTCAGTTCTCGCCTTCCACCGTGTGGTCTTCCAGGCCAGCTTCCTGTCCCCAAAATATGCCATGATTTTTAATAGGTCACTGGTATTCCATATTTGGTCAGGATTTTGGCAAAGCCGTTGATAGGCTTGTCGTTGAGGTGGTAAGATGAAGGCTGTCCGATCAGAAGGTTTAGTAGACGTACAGGAAACTTGAAAGCTTACCGTGACTGGTGAGAATGCAGAGCAGATAAAGGTCCCTGTGCACAAATCTGATCACCTGAATTAAAGTGGTGGAAGGAGGGAGCTAATTGCTGAAAGTCGACCTCTGACCTCCACACACACGTCATTGCACAAGCCCTGTGGCGCAGGCTTAGCTCCTCTCTCTCCCCTCTATCTCTAAGTAAACCATGATGTAGGGCACGAGTGTGCATCCCTTTGTCGTGTGACTCGGCTGTCCATCGTATCAGTCTCAAGCTTGGGTAAGTGGCAATCTTCCCCTTTGTTCCGTGCACGACTTCTCCTTCATTCTGTTTTACTGTGTTCTTTTCTCTCCTGTCTCCACCTCACCTCTTCAATGCTCAATTCTGGCGTATTTAATAAGCGGACTTCCCGGGCTGGCTGGAAGATATTTATTTTGACGTTGTCACGGCTTTGGAAATGGAATGCGTTGCCTGTGTGTTTTAAAATTTACACAGCATAACTGAGAGATAAATCAACTTCTCTCTTGCATTTTTTTTTAACCCCATTTCTCTCCATGCTGCATCTTGAAGTACTATTTACATATGCTCTGTGGTTTATTGCTCCTGATTGGTCTATGGTTTCCATGGCACTTCATTGCGGTCCAGTCTACTGGTCCATTCTCCCCGAGAGGAATTCACACACAGTGCTGTCAGAAACTCCCGCAAATGGCTCTTCATGGACGGAATGAGAGGTTCTCTGGATGTGTTCTCAGGAGCCAATACTGCTGAGTCTGTCCTTACATTGTCTGAACCAGTGTGTGCTTCCATCTAGGTCTGTGAGGCTCCTTTCTCTCTGAACTTCTAAGTATTTGATGCTGTCCAGTTTTCTGTTGTGGCCAGTATTTGTGCAGTTTGATCTTTTCATTGACATTTACCCAGCCAATAGACTTTTAGATTCTCTTCTGTTGTCATGATAAAATACCCGAAGAAAGCAATGTAAGAAGGGAAGGCTTTACTCCTGCTTGCAATTCAAGAATGGGCCCAGCATGTCAGGGAAGTCAAGGCAGGAGGGTCTTTTTTTTTGTTTGTTGTGTGTGTGTGTGTGTGTGTGTGTGTGTGTGTGTGTGTGTGTCTGTCTGTCAGAGGTCCAAGGGTGACTTCGGGAATCACTCTGGATTGTGCCTCCTCCTCATTGTTTTGCTCTAGAGTTTCCCAGGCTCCACCTTCCAGGATGAGAAGTACAAACCACCCCTCTTTCCTGCTGATGAATCTGAACTCAGGATCTTCTCCTTTCGAGGCAGAGGCTTAACCCCTGAGTTATCTCTCCAGCCCAAGGCAGGAGGATCTAGAAGCGGCTGGTCACCACACGTACACAAGTGGAAAGCAGATAACTGGAATACAAACTCTCTTCAGTTTATACATGCTCAGAAAAGGGTGCCCTCACCTTTAGTCTGGGTCTTCCCACACGGATGAATACCATCAAGACAGTCCCTCCCAGGCACGCCCAGATGTCAGATCACCTTAATCTCTTCATTTATCAGTTGGACTTGGCGACTTGTCCCCTGGCTGTCAGACTGACGTTCAATGCTAACGTCACAGTGAGATCATCTTTCCGTAGTTCTCTAAACTGTTTGTCTTCCTTCCTTTTGAAGTTTTAAATCATATTAGCTGATTTTCGCTCATCTTCAGAACTTCCTTACGCTTTCTAGATATTGATTTTAACTATCATAACTCTAAATGTCCCTATTATTATGAGCTCGTCATATGAATAATGAATCAACTATGTCTGTGAACAGTAGACTACTATTCAGTGATGAAAAGGAATAGAGCCTGTGGGTGACGACATGAGTAGATTTAAGAACATTAGGACTAGTGGAAGAAACCCTGTGTAGAGGAGTATATGTTGCACAGTGTGGTTTATATAGTTCGTGAATTTTCTGTGCTGGTTGACTTTGGTACAGGGCAGGCTCTGGCTAAGCAGGGTCATGTGCCATATCTTGGCAAAGACTTGGGTGCCACGCCTGTTGTGGCGGTTGTTCTGCATGTTGCTGATAAATGAACCATAAGACGGCTTGAGGGTGAGCAAGGGGTGGGGTGGGGGCTCCCGGGGATGTGGAGACACATCAAAACCACAGGAGAATTTACCAACAGGCAAGTAGGGTGGCTGTCTCTGAATCAGATAGGCCGCTGTGAAATCTAGCTTTGGGGTCTTTTACAGGGCAGGGGTGTGTGACTGGGAAAGGACTAGAATGGGAGAGGGCCCACCCCAGGGTATGTGAAGAGGCCTTGAGAGAGTATGCCAGCTTATCTTAGCTTCCAGTGGGCCAGGGTTGTGAGGCAGATGTGGGGAGGGGGAGCAGCTGGAGCCATTTTGTGTTCAACATGCCTAACAAGGGGTTTTATTCGTCTATATGATTGTCCGGTTACAGCTCTTAATCCAGGCTGGCAGGAGAGCTCACACCAACACCAGGGCCTGAGAGCACAAGTCCAACCATATCTACAGGACTGTTGAGAGAGGGGCAAACTTCTCCTGCCTCAGCATGTCCGCCCAAGTGTATCTAGTGAGGTATCAGTGGTGGAGTCTGTGTAGAGAACGTATGGCCGTGAAATCTTTTCAGCCCAGGCTATTCTAATCATGTGCTCATTCTCTTGAGTTGTCTGTGTAATTGAACTTGCAGTTTCCCAATAATGACTGTCTGTGTTCTCCCCTCACTGTCTTTGAACACCTGCAGCCGAACAATAGCAATGATAGCAGGTGTGGTGGGTGTTTTGAATTCGCTCACGAAACATCCGTTGCAACCTTATCCCAGAGCAATGAGCTGGAGAGAGTCTTTTGCTATGGAGAAATGACAGCATCATCTGTGTGCCGACAATACCCAGGGCAAAAGCTTCCTGGTTATAGATCATTCTTATTTCTCTTTCAGGATCATTTTTATCTAATACTAAGTCACAGTGCATAATAAGAAATGGAGCCCTTGTGCTATACATCTGCAGATCAACTTAAGAATTCTAGATATTGTTCATAATAGGATTCACCATATCTGTATTTTTTTAGAAAACCTTTTTCTTTTTTTTTTCAATTCATTTTTTCCCAGTGGTCTTTTGCATGCTGGACAATCACTTTGTTATTGAGCCATCTCCTAGCCTCATTATTTATTTTAAAGATGCAGTTATTACAGGCAAGTTATTACAGGTTTGCTTATAGACTTAGTAATAATTGTGTGTATGATGTATTTGCTTTAAGGGCATATGAATGTATCAGTCTTCATTTGGTCTCCTTATCTTTGCTGCAATTCTCAACATTGTTTCTAAGATTCATTGTCATATTTAAATCTATAGTTCATTCACTTTTGTGAATGACACTTTTGCTACAGTAACCCAGGATAGCCTTGAACTCTTGGTTCTCTTCCTAGCCTCTCATACTGAGATTAAAGGTGTAGGACCCTCTGCCAGACCTTATTTACTTTCCATACTGTAAAAATGTTCATTAAAATGGATCTGGGGGGCATAGTTCAGTGGTTAAGTTCTTGACCAGTTTTATCTCCAGATCTGTGTAAAAAAATGTCAGCTGTGGTAGTTATGCTAGTTAGATGTGAGAGACAACTTTGATAATTGAAGACTGAGCTTTGGGCAAATCTGTGAGGAATTAGTAGTGAGGCAATCCCTTGGCAAACTTGCGGGAGATTATCTGACGGATAGACCCAGGCCGCGGTGGGCAGGCGGATATAATGTAGTCTAGCATACTTCAGCAGAGTTCGGTAGATTCACAGTCTGGCGAGTGAGGTTCGTTCCTCTCTCAGCAACCCCTGTGGATATGATGTGGGAAATTCCCTTGGATCTCAGTGTCGATATAAACTTTCCTGCTAAACTGGGCTAAGAATTGTAGATAAGAACCATAAGAAAAAATGAAATGCTTTTAAGCTCTTTGGATCTCTCAGCAACATGCAGAGTAACTACAGTTATGCTTATAATCCCAGTGTTGGGGAGGAGGAAACGGTCAGATCCCTGGGGTTCACTGAGCAGCCACCTGGCCTACTCAGCAGTCCTAAGTCTCAGTGACTGTTGCAGTCAGCCTGGATGGTTGCTGATAAATGACCATCAAACGGCTTAAGGGAACAAGGGTTTATTCTCTCTTACGATTCCTGGTTACAGTTCTCAGTCCAGCTTGACCGGAGAGCACGCACCAACACCAGGGCCGAGGGAACTGGCCACACCATCACCACATAACAGCTGAGAGAGGGATAGTCCTTACTTGCCAGACCAGCATGTCTGGCCAAGTGAACAGAAGGATGCCAACTCTCTCAACCAGCGCTCTGTGATTTTATTCCAGGGCCTAATCCTACCCACCATAGGCTGGGCCTTCCCCATCAGCTAGACAATCTCTTCAATTTGCTCTGGGCTTAACTAAACCACTAATTCTCCACAAATGTGCCCAGAGCTCGAACCCTCAACTGTCAAGTTGACACCTGTGCCTCGCTATGACAGTGACAGACCTTGTCTCAGGACTATGTCCTGAGGAATGACATCTGAACATGCTTCCATAGGCAAACACATGAGCGTTCATACCTCCACACACGAGTATACCAATGAGCACATGCAATATATACTAGTGACTATATATCTGATCAGTTTTCCTGTGCTCATGCTTAGTGACCCCCCCCTTTGCTACAATTCTGTTAACTGAAGCAGCTGGCTTCTCCGGAGTGTATGGAGCAAGGAGTAGCCAGCCCTCAGGACTCTTGAATTCTGGAATCTGAAAGTCGAGGGCCAAATTACTTGATAAATTTGCTGTAACAATTTCCCATCTGCTAGCAATGCGTGAGTTTTCATTGTCCTTTGGGACACCATGTTATCTCTTTGCTTAATTTCCGCCCATTTAATCTATTTGAATGGTATCGTATTATGAGCTTAATTTCATATTTCCTTCTTAGATAATGCATTTGAACATCTTGTGCTTGTTAATTGTCATTTTTGTCTATGTGAATTATCAGTTCATGCAGTCTGCCTGTGCTTTCTGTAACTTAGCTTTTTTTTTCTTTAAGACAGTCTCATGTTGCCCAATCTAGCTTCAAACTCACTAAGTAGAGGAGGATGGCCTTGGACTTGGGATCCTCCTGTCTCCACCTCCCCTGTGATAGAATTACAGGCATGCACCATCATGCTCAGTTTTATGTACTGCTGAGACTTGAACCCAGGGCTTTGTGCATGCCACGCAAACACTCTGCCCACTGAGCTGCGTCCATAGCCACCTATATCTCAGATATTTATTCTTTGCTTATTGCATGCATGATTGGATCCTTTTCCAATTTATATTAATTTTATGTACTTTTAGTGTTTTTTTAAAAATGAATAGCATTAATGTGAGATTTTTTTAATCCTGTCTCTTATGTTTGATTCTTTTTGACATTTACCGAAGAATTTCTTTCCTTCATTGGGCCACTGGTGTTATGGGGCGAATAAAATGAGGTTTTTCATATTGTTTTCCAGGTTAGGCGACCGAGTTTATTCTAAAGGAGAAGTTGTGTGGTTTGGAACGATATGTTCTTTGAAGATCTGATAAAACCTCATTGCAAAACAACAGTCTGTAAGAACAGGGCTAATTGCTGGGCCATTTGCTAACAGTTCTCAGAGAGGCCAGCACGGACTTCCTCTCAGTCAGCATCAACATGCTTTGTCAGAAAACTGTCCACTTTTTTTTTTCCATTGTCAAATTCATTCACAAAAATCCTGCAGTGTGATCTGTGATACTTGCTGGAGCATGAATCATGTCAGGCATATGTCATCAAAGGCAAACCAGATGAAGCACAGTGGGCCACGAAAGTGAAAGGAAGTGAAAATCAGAGGGAGTCTGGCAGGGGAGATGAAGGGTTGTGAAGGGGAAAAGGAAGGGGGATGGATGGGAGATGAAGGGGTGAAAATATCATAAATTTACTATATTCATGTATGCAACAATAAAAAATAAATTGCATATGTTATGTTAAAAAAAACCCATGCAGTGTGCTCTTTGTCATCTCTGAAGAATCTACCTGTGTAGTCTTACTTCTGGCCTCCTTTTCTCTTAATACCAGTTGGTGTTTGTCCCCCTGAGAGTCCTTTCAAACGACCAAATGTTGGTCTGTTGTTTGGTTTTTGGCTCCGTTCTTATCTGGCCTCCTTTTTCTCCCCAGTTCTGTTTGGGGACCCTCTGCTGAAAGTCTGATTTGGATGTCCCACAGCTGAACTTTCAGTCTCTCCTCTCTACAATACAGGTATTTATTAGATGTGGCATATTTACTCTCATAAGCTCTGACAGAGAGTGTTTTCTTTATAATTTAGATATTATCAGGGTTTGAATGAAAGCTCACCCTTCCCCCCTACCCCCCCAACAAGTTCATGAATTCTTAGCTGGTGTTAATGTTTCAGAAGGTTGTGGTACCTTTAAAAACTGTCATAGTTAGGCACAGGTATCAACTTGACAGTTGAGGGTTTTGAGCTCTGGGCACATTTGTAGAGAATTAATGGTTGAGTTAATTCCCAGAGCAAACCTGCAAGAGATTGTCTAGCTGATTGGGGGGGGGGGGAAATCCAGCCCATGGTGGGTGGGACTAGGCCCTGGAATAGATCATGAAGGGCTGGTTGGGAGAATCAGCATCCTTGTATACACTTGGCCAGACATGCTGGTCTGGCAAGTAAAGATTGTCCCTCTCTCAGCCATTACATACAATATGGCTAGTTCCCTCAGCCCCGGTGTTGGTGTGAGCTCTCCTGTCAAGCTGGACTGAGAACTGTAGCCAGATAATCATAAGATTGTTCCCTTGTTCCCTTGGGCCGCTTGATGGTCATTTGTCAGCAACGACGCAGGCGAGCTGTAGCAAGAGCCTTGCTGGAGGAAGGAGGATCATGGGAGGAGGTGGGGATGAGGTTCGTTAGCCCAGCCTGCTTCCTCTCAACTTCCTCTTGCTCTCTGCCTTCAGTGAGGCAGACCTCAACCCGCCTCCTGCTCCTGCCTGCAGCCTACACCTGCTGCCAGCAGTTCCTACCACAATGGACCATGTCCCCTCTGGAAACACAAGTCAAATAAATCTCTTGTTCTTCTTGAAGTCGGTTGAGTCTGAATGCTTTCTCACAGCAGTGCCAGGAAAGAGCAACTGTAACCATGTAAATATTCCTACTTTATTTATATGAGAAAGAGAGAAAGCCTGAGAGAGAGAGAGAGAGAGAGAGAGAGAGAGAGAGAGAGAGAGAGAGAGAGAAGGTACACATGTATCACTATGTCCATGTGGAGTCGGAAGGATGCTAGCTGTTCAGAACAAGAATCGACAGTGGTTTCCCATTGTCTTCTCTTTACAGTTTGCGATTTTAGTTACTTGTGATTAGCAGTAGTCCAAAAATAAGCTCATCTTGATTTATTTAGTACAGAGATCAAAGAGACACGCAGCCGTAAGATTTTCTTTTTCATAGAACACGTTTAGCAATCGTCCTATTTCTTAATACTGATGGCTAATTTCCTACTGCATGAAATTTATAGATTAAACTTTCTTACAGGTATGCATGTATAGGAAAAGAAAAGCATACGTAGGATCAGGTGGGACAGACAAGGGAATACACTGGGGGTCCTGGAATGGTCCTCCTGTGGACAAGGACTTCAGATGGTGCCAGTCACAGTACGGGGTGTGGGCAAAACCTCAGGAGACGGGCAGCCATCTTGTCCTGCCGCCGGGGAGGTCTTAGGATTCACTCAGCATCAGGATCAGGGCTGATCTGCCCTCTGTGGGGTCCCCTGGGGATAGCCACCCCTGCCATGGAGCCATTTTGGGAGGGTGTCTGCTCCTCCTCCTCCTGGTCTAGCTTTCCAGGAGCGCAGGTGAGCTGTCCCCAGCAAGCTTCCACTAAAATCAAATGGCGGGATGGGTGAACACAAGATCTGTACACTGCGACTGTAAGGGGCCTCAGGACTCAGACATCAGTGGCTGGAGTGCTGCTCTCCGGTAAGATCTAGACAGGACACAGAGATGAGGTTGGGTTTCTTTCGGACCCTATGCAAGGGCCACGAGTGGATGTCAGCAGGGGTGAACTGCCTGACATATGGTTGGAGCTTATTACACCGTCAGATGAAACTTTAAGCTGGAAAAGTTAGAGTTCTGTATTTCCAAGTAGTCTGTGCTCTGAGAGGGTTTGATAAATCTCTTCAGTAGCTGTGACAGCAATGCCACAGTGTAGAAATATGTTGATGGGACCGGAGAGATGGCTCAGGAGTTAAGCCTTTGCCTCGCAAGCAGAAGGACCTGAGTTCAGATCCTGGACCCATGTAAAAGTGCCGGGCAGAAATGGTGGTGGCTTGTATTTCCAGTTCTGGAAAGTTCCTCATGGAGCCTGGGAAGTCCCAGAGCAAAGCAGTAAGATGGTAAAGTAATCCAGGATGACTCCAAAGTCACCCTTGGGCCTCCACAGGCACACACAGCACTATTTTCTACGCGTGCACACACACACACACACACATACATACACTCACACACACATATACACTGGCACCTCACACATGCAAGGAAAAATAAATTGATGACATCTTATAAGTATACCGTATATGGCAGAAGTGGTTACTTCTGATAATATAGCGTAAACTAATAATTGCCAATTAATTAATTATTAAATTAATAAATACATTTTGGGGCCAGAGCCAGGAATCTGTGATTAGAGGTACTTGTCCACGTAAAGGTGGACAGAGACAACCTGAGTTGACCTTTGACCTCCATTGCCCACACGAGCCCACGAGCATTCTGTACGTGCCACACGATAACAAATACAGACATTTTAAAGCAATGCAGAGACTCGCGTTTCTCCTCCACTGTTTCCAGACATTCTGTTTCTCTTCTGCTGCCAACGTGTACTTTTTTTTTTTTTCAAAACCGTAATTCCCATAGAATTTTAGAAGCGATGCATGCTAAAGATTCAGCCGGCTCGCTAACGCGTTCACGAGGAAGGGAGCGAGGTGTGTTCGGAGGACTTAGGAGGAGCGGTTATTTCCAGACTGAAACAAGAGGGATCTTCCAATAAGATTGCTAGGATGCGTTCAAGGCTGGTGAATGTTCCTTGGGGGCAGGAAACAAAACAGGGACATGGAAGGTTCTCGTCTCTGTGGACTGTGGAAGTCGGTGGACGCCAGCCAGATGAGAGGAGACATAAGGGAACTTACCAGTCACTTCGTCTCTGGAAGGAGTTCTTGGACATGCAGAGGGGAGGAGGGAGAGAATGTTCTGGGTCGTCCAGTAGGCAGTCATGAAGCAGTCGTGGGTAGACGTCACAGGAAGCGGGATGTCGGTAGTGACTCACTCTTCTGCCGTGAGAGAACACGCATGCACCACTCAAGAGAGAGAAAGGGGGATTGACTTGGTTTATGGTTTCAGAGAGAAGTGCAGTCCTTTAAGGCAGGAATCACAAAACAGAAGGCGTGGCTGGAGGCAGAAGCTGGAAGGATGTCAGAGGTGACGTCACAGAGGCAAGAGAGAGAGAGAGAGAGAGAGAGAGAGAGAGAGAGAGAGAGAGAGAGAGAGCAGCAAATGGGAGGAGCAGGGTAGGGTCACCCAACCTCAAGGCCGACCCCCTGTGACATGCCTTCCTCCAGCAAGGCTCCACCTCCTAAAGATGCCACGACTTTCCCAAGGTGAACATCGCTAAGGATTCAAACACGTGACCCGTGGGGGACACCTCGCATCCAGACCACGACAGGGGGCATTCTCTGTGATTGACTGGCACGCGTTGGATTGTCTCCGGTTGGCTGTAGGCAAATGTCGGTTGTTGAGGTCGCACTGACCACTGGGGACAACTGTCATGAGCTTCACTTGGCGTCCTGGTTGGTTCCTAGATGGCGGTCTAGCTTCCCAGAACTCCGCCTGGCTGTAGTCAGAAGCAGGCTTCTAGAACTTGCTTTCTGGATGAAGTGTTGATTTCCTAGGCTGATCTGCAGGACGGAGGTGAGTCGAGAGTGCGGTTTTCATGGTCTGGCAAATGGTCCTTTGCATATTCAATTTCACCACAGACAACCTTGCAAATTAACAGGGAACTTTGTATGTCTGGGCTGTAATCAAATAATAAATGACACACAGTGTGTGCTCTTAGGAAGTGACACAAGTTTCTGTATCAGGACAGGATAGAGAAAGGGAACTGTGAATAACCCATCTGATTCTGTAAAAGCAACATAGGAACTCGACAGAAGCCCTGTGATCCTGTCAACATAAATTACAGCCAGAATTAGACAAACCCGTGCTGACGACATGTTGAAGAACATCTTCCCCCATCTGTTTAACCAAGTGTGAAATTTGTATTTTTAAGTCTTCCTCTCGTTCACGTCTTTTGTCTAGTTCTCAGTTCATTCTCCATTTGGGAGCCAGAGAGACAGCTCTTGCTTTGGCTCCCACCTTCACACTAATTACTTCCAACAAGCTATCATTCAATAAACCAGAGAGGTGGAGCTATTCCACGGAGTCTCTCCATCAGTGCAACGAGAGAATCTGGACACACAAACCTCTCCCGACTCTGGATGCCCTGAGCACATAAGGCAAATTGCTCTCAGCCTCACAGCTTTTTTTGTGCAAATATCTCTAAATTCTGAAATTCCTTCTTGGCAGGTGGCTTTCACCTACTGCTTCAAGCGTGTTTAGTAATCACCCGACCTCTCCTTTATGAAGACATAAAACTGAAAGAAGCCCATTCCATTTGGGGAGTATGTTGAACATTATGTTATTTGTCTTTATATGGACATAAAGTTAAGTGTTTTGGTAGGCATCTAATTATGGACATTTCATAAATAAATGGAGTTTTTTTTCAAATGTGGGAAAAATCTTCCAAATAGACTATTGACCTTAATATAATGAGTTTTTTTAATCAAAGGAAGAAAGAAAATCTGTTTCTACATCAGATATTATTTCTGTAAGATAAAAGCCCAAACACGCCATGACGTAGACAAGAGATGGAAAAAGTTTATTGGCCATTGCGTGGTGACACAGACCAACTCTCCAAGGGAGAAGAAGCAACTCCTGAAGACGATGTGGAGATTTTTATAGTCCTTGGATTCGTGGGCCGTAAAGGACAGAGCCCCTGTCCCCATAAGATACATAACTAAGAATCACGTAAGTGTGGGCTTTATAAGCGCTTGCTGGCCATTAGGGGCTGGTAGAGCTTTTGCTCTGCATGTGGGGGTTGGAGAAAGGCAGGCTATCGGTTTCTACCATGTCTTTTCAAGTCCCACATTACATAGCTTGACAGTTTCTATGGTGCCGTTTTTTTGTGGCCAAAACTATCGCCCACCTGACTGTCCACTAGATGTCTCTGTGTCCCCACAGGGAAGGGATAGGCAGGGCACACATCTGGTGATAAAAAAGGAAAACCATCCAGTGGTCGGGCCACTTATGGCCCTCGCTCCCTCTGACCCGGAGGAAGGTCCCCCCAAAGAGCCCAGCTGCATCCTCGTTCATGGAGATTCACATTGCTTCAGTCACTGACTGACAGACACCCAGAGACTCTGGCTTTAATTATCTCTTGCTGACTTTTCACTGGACATGGCAGGCTCCCGTGGAGTTGGATGAGGAGATCGATGCTTCGTACCTTTTTAAGCTAATGATGTAGAGTGGAACTCAATGCCAAGACTGGGCGGTGCACAAAGACATGTGTCCGTCAATCATGCTCTTTGTTTTCAGTGACTCCAGGGTAAACTATTGCACAGCTAGTGACTACAGCCAGACGCTGGCCGTTGGTCATGACACTGGATGGTATTTTCCCAACAATGGCTCAAAGCACGTGCAGAAAGAACAACCTAAAGCATTGGGCTGGGGGATGGCTCAGTGGTTAAAGCCTTTGGCTCACACCCAAAGGACCCAAGTTGGGCTCCCCAGATGCCACCTAAAAATGCCAGGTGGCTATGGCAACCCCTCTGTAGTTCCAATTCTTCAAAGTCAAACTGGGAATTCTCAAAGCAAGCTGACTAGCCAGGCTAGCCCTAATGGTGTGCTCTGGGTCTGATGAAAGACCGAGACTCACAACAGTAAGGTAGGAGAGCAATTGAGGATGATTCCTGATGTCACCCTTGGGCCTCCACAGACATTCCCATTCTAGTGCACCCATAGTTCGCCCATGCAAACCCCCACCCTCCTTACCCCTCACCACACATATACCCCAAAGAACAGCAGAATTATATGTTTGTGGCTTCAGGTCAGCAAATGTTATGTATTTATGTACTTGCACATGCATTTATTCATTCATTTATCCGTCATAGTGCTGGGGATTGACTCTAGAGGTGTGTGTGTGGTAGACAAGCACTCTATGACTGAGTGGCAGCCCTCCCCCGTGCCACAACCTGTCACAAGCAAGTATTTTCATACTTGTCCATCTGGTCTCAGATGCATTCATGTGATTGGTAACTACAGTTTTAGAAACTCTTTCAATAGGATCAACTCACAAGCAGCACACACACACACACACACACACACACACACACACACACACACACATACATATATAGTGAGCTGTATTTGTCCAAGGATGTTTTGAAGAATGCTGGTCTGGCAGGATGTGAGTCAATGATATGAAAAGAATTCATAGAATGTTCTGGCAAGACCAAAATACAACATACTGCTCTGATGGAGGATTCCCCAGAATCTTCAATGTGCTCAGTATCTAAGAGGATCTAGGACAACATTGGGGGGGGTCTCCTGTCTTAGTTTTACAGCTTTGTTGCTATGATAAACACCTGGCCAAAATAACTCAGGGAGAAAGAGGGCTCTGTTCATGCTCCTGATTCCAGGATGGAGCTCATCGTGGCGGGAGAGTTATCCCAGCCTCAGGAACCAAGAGAACTGGCCAGGGTATCCACAGTGAGGGCAGAAAGCAAGGACCCGGTGTATCAGCTTGCTGCCAACTTTACCAACCGGCTCCCTCCATCTTGTCCACCTGCCCATGTGATAGTCCCGCCCACTATGGACGGGGTCTTCCCACATGGAAGCTTGGGAGAGATGCTGTCTGGATCCTGAGAGGCAAACCCCGGGCTCCTACCCCCAGGATCAGTGCAGAGGGGGCCTCATGTCCCAGAGGGAAATTGGCAGGGGAGCCACCTGCCGGCAGAGCTGTGGGCCTGCCCTGGTGTGTCCTTCGACCAGCAACTCCTTCCTTCCCCGGCACACTCATCTCTCGGAACAGATTCCTAGTGTTCTCTCAAGAACCCACAGGGATGATTCAGAGAGGGAGTGCTAGAAAGCATAATATCATCTCCCTGACAGAACATTCAAAGATCAGCTATGAATCTACCTATCAGCTATCTATCTATCCATCTAACCATCTATCACTCATCTATTATCTATTTATCAATCTATATATCTAAGCAACCATGTACCATCCATCTATTATCTATTTATCAATCAATCTATCCAACCATCTGTCATTCATCTATTTATCAATGTATTTAATCAACCATGTATCATTCATTATTTATCAATCAATCAAACAATCTAACTAACAGTATCATTCATCTATTATTTATCAGTCATTCTATCTATCCATCCATCCATCTACCCACCTATTGTCTAATTAACTACTTATTACCTTCCTATCTGTCAATATACCTGACTGATAGCAAGGAAGTCATGCCCAAGAGATCTGCCATTTGCAGGCCTGGGAGATGGGTCAGTGGTGAAATGCTGGCCATGCAGACATGAGAACCCGAGTTCAAATCCCCAACACCCACCTAAAAAGCCAAATGTGGCGGCACATGCCGGTAAGACCAGCACTGGGGGAGAGGGAGAGACAAGAGGGTCCCCTAGAGCTCGGTGGACTAGCACCCTAACCAAGTCAGTGGGCTCTAGGTTCGCTGAGAGATCCTGCCTTTAAAAACAGGGTGGATAAAGACAGAAACACCAGTTAGGCAGGAGAACATGATAACCTGATTCACTCAGGAGTCAATAACATCTGTTCATCAAAGGTGGTGCCAGATGTGGTCCCGGCCCTCAGGAGGCACAGATAAGAGGTTTGAAGTCTTAGGTTTGAAGCCAATAAGTCCTGAATCACGAGTTCCAGCCAGCTAGGGTACAGTGAGAACCTGTCTCCACACACACACACACACACACACACACACACACACACACACACACACGATTTGTTCTCTGAGCTTTTATAGGAAAAATTACCAATAATTGACAACAGTTGCTGTAACCTCAGGCGAACATAAATATTTCATGCAATTCCAGACTTTCCGGGCTGCATGTCTTTCATGGGTAAACTCTACAAGCAGGAAGAGCTGAAAACTATCTTCAAACTTCATTTTGCTGAATAGCTGCTGTTACCCATGTTGGCGGGGTTATTTTGAATGCATCCTGTGTCTCTGGAATGGGAAATTGGACATCGTTATGGTGACGTTCAGAACCAGGATCATGAGCGTAAGGAAGAAAAAGCCTAAAACTAAAGAAGGCAAAGCCAGTGTGGTGGCGACTCGGGTCCACGAACCCAGGACGCAAGAGGCTGAGACTGGAGGGTTGCCATGAGTCGCCCTGGATCAGCAAGGGCTACAGTATGAGATGCTGACTCAAAAACAGTTATACTTGGGGCTGGAGAGGTGGCTCAGGGGTTAAGCCTCTGCCTTGCAGGCGGAAGGTCCTGAGTTCGGATCCTAGACCCCATGTGTAGACGCCAGGCGGAAGCGGGGGCGTGTTGTGCTTCTGGTCCTGGTAGGGCGGAGCTGTGAATCCCGGGGCAGAGTAAACAAGGAGGAGGTGGAGGCGTCCATGGTGGTTCCCGAATTCGCCCGTGGTTCTACACACACACATACATACATACATACACGTGCACACACGCATCACACACAATTGAATAAATAATAAAAAAAATTAAAAAAAAGTTATACTTGCCGTATACGTTTGAGGCCTGAATCTGGACCCCCAGTACTCATGTAAAAATCCAGACATGGTGACTCATGTTTGTGACCCCAACACTGAGGAAGCACTGAGTTCTAGCACCGACTCCTCCAGCACTGAGGCAGCACTGAGTTCCAGCACTGTTTAGAGTTCCAGCACTGACTCCTCCTCCAGCACTGAGGCAGCACTGAGTTCCAGCACTGAGGCAGCACTGAGTTCCAGCACTGAGGCAGCACTGAGGTCCATCATTGAATCCTTTCACACTGAGGGAGCACTGAGCTCTAGCCTTGACTCCTCCCGCCTGGAGAAAGCACTGAATTCCAGCACTGAGGGAGCACACTGAGTCCCACCGCCAACTCCTCTGCCACTGAGGATAAGAAGGTGGAGAGCAGTAGAGGAAGACACCAGACATCCATCTGTGGCCTCCATGCACAGGTGCATATGTGCACATGCATCTGCATGTTCATGTGTCTATCCCCCTACACACATCATCACTCACACACAAAACCAAAATAAGTAAGGTAAACCTGAGGAAGCTAGAGCAGAGCGTTCTCTCTATCCTTACTAAGCGTGAACTTCTCTTTTAAATTCTTTGCTTATTATTATGTGGCGGGCGGTCACATCATGACTCATGCATGACGGTCACCAGATGACTCTGTGGAGGTGGGTAACGCTCTGCCCATGTTTATATGGTTTCTGGGCATCAAATTCACACTTGGGCTGCAAGTACCCATATCTGATGAGCCATCTCTTCCACTCCATGTGGGTGTCTCTGTCGTCTGACTTGTCCAAGACAGCACCATCCGGTGACACCGATCTCTTCTGGGTTCTGGAAGTGGCTGCTAGACATCACTCCTTAGCACATGACCCAGACCCTGCAGAAAGGTGTGTCTGGCATGGGGCATACGGTGTCCAGATGAGTTGTCATTCAGGAGTAGAACCAAAAAAGTGAAGGATCAGAAACAAGAATGGCCACATCACAGGTCACTGGAGGTCCTTGATTATTTGAGCATTAAAATTTTAGGCATCAGAATGTAAACAACCTAAAAACCAAACCCTTCTGGTCTCTTAGGGGCTAGCTAGGTCATCAATGCCTCATGTTAGTAATACATACAGGAAAACTCAAAAGCATTCTGCTTGCCCATATGACCCGTATTTCAAGTACCCACTTTAGTTGGAAGGGGACAGTTACTTCATAGAAAAGCTCCTGATAATGCATTTAGAATGATGAAATGTAAACATTATTATCCAAAGCGAGTGCAGTTACTCTTCTCTTGCAGTAATAAAATATTCTAACCCAAGCAACTTAATAGAGGTTTATTACGTTGGCTTACAGTTCCAGAAGGGATAGAATCTATCATGGCAGAGAATGAGTGGTGGCAGGCCTGGGGAAAGAAGTAAGAAGCCAGCTGTTTCTCAGGAAGCAGGGCAGGGGAGGGACAGAGAGAAGCAATGTGGAGAGTGGGCTACCAAAGCGCACGGTCCACGCCAAGTGCTGACCTCCAGCAAGGTTCTGTGTCCTAGAGGTTCCAACACAGCACCACCAGCCAGGGACCAAGTGTACAAACATGAGCCTGTGTAGCCCAATTCGTATTCAAATCATGGCAGCCGCATTTATGAAATAATGCCCAAGCCACCAGAAGATTCGTGGGGTGGTTGTAACTAAAACCTGTGGAAAGACAGACAGATAGACAAATCCATCATCAACAGAGATAAAATTCTGGGACTTGCCATGTTAAATCATATGGAAAACACATCATCCTGAGTAGGCACAAGCCCCTGGTAAGCCTGCAAGGAGTGAGCTCTTGACCTAACCTTAACTTTGCAAGACTCACCGAGGACTGAGGAACAAGTGAACGACATGGTGAGGACATGAGCAGGCAAATGCTAGTGTGACACACCCGACCCAGAAGTCTGGGAAGTTTCTTGAAAGTCAGCAGTGTTAAGAAAGGGAGCAAGTGTGAATGACAGAACCAGAGACGGAAGAGACAGAATCATCCGAGCAATGAGTATTTAGGGCCTGATTTGGAGAAACTAAGGGCCAGAGTTATCTTTGGAATAATTGGGAAGCGGATGGAATGTTTGATGAGAGCAGGAAAATATTGGTAGTTTTGTTAGGAGCATTGCTGGTTAGGAAGTTACATAAAAACATAATTTTATGTAACAGACGCATATGGAAATTGCTTGATGTTAGTTTTTTTTCCACCTTAAAACCAACAACAAAATAAAGGCAGGAGGGCTAAAGTACAGCAAAATCTTAATAACTTTTAAACTTAACAGTTGGGCATGTGGGCGTTCATTATACTATCTTCCCTATTTTTATCAACTGTCATTGTAAGATGTTTGATCCTAACATCAAAGTCCTGGACAGAAATGCAGAGAAAATTGTCACCGTGGAAAATGAATATAGTTGTTCATTACAGCCTTGCTTCTCACAGAGAGAAGTGGAGTTGGATGAACTTCTTGTTCATCCTTGGGGGAAATGGATAAGTAAAAGGTGTTGGAAGTGTGGTAAAAAGGTGTAGGCAGCAACAGTTGGAAGTAAAAAATTCTGTGGGATGCACCGGTCTGGCTAAGATTTCAACATAATAGTGTACCCAGGGAGAAAAAATTGAAAACTGCAAAGCCTTTATAGCCACTTTATTTGTATATAGTCATTGCCAAATGGGCATTTATCATACTTAAATATTGGTGTCAACTTGGCAATTGAAGAGTCTGAGCTCTGGGCACAATTGTGAGGAATGAATAGTCGAGTTAAGCCTTGAACAAACCTGCAGGAGATTGTCTAATTGATGGGAAAGCCCCAGCTCATGGTGGGCAGGTGAATAAGATGAATGGAACTGGCCGAGGAAGCTGGCATCCTTCTGTATACTTGGCCAGACATGCTGGTCTGGCAAATGAGGATCACCCCTCTCTCAGTGGTCCTGTGGATAATGAGTGTCCAGTTCCCTCAGCCCCTTGTGTCACTATGAGCTCTTCTACCAAGCTGGGCAAGGACCTTTAACCAAGAAACGTAAGCCAAAATAAAAACCCCTCGCTCCCTTATGCCCTTCGATTGTGAATTTATCAGCAACAACGCAGAGTACATACATAGCTGCAACAGTATTATTTACGAAATGTATTTTGTCTTCACTTAAAATATTTTGTTGATACGCAAATTCACATAAAACCACACTAAAGAGCTTCCAAAGATAGTATAAAGTTCTAGAATTTGTCTGCTATGTTGATGTGTTTGCTTGGAATGGGCAAATGAAATTGAATAAGAAGACGGGAAAGAAGTAGAGAGTAAAATAAGAAAGAGTTTTTCCATGCAGGAAAACACTCCCGATGCCATTCATTACCTCAGGTTTCTTAAGACTTCAGTTCAAAAGATGCAAACATGTCCCTACAGGGGTGGCTTGCACTATGACGGGAAGCAGGTGGTTGTCAGGGAGTGGCAGATGTGTTAGCCACAACACACTGTATGTAAACCCCTCCACCATGGCTAGAATGCTGTGATTTCCCAAGGGACCATAAGAGCCATTCTAGTCCAATTCTGATTTGTCTCCCCAAGTCCCTGACCTCTGTACCCTGGTGGCATTGAGAGAGGACGACCTGTTGCACTGCATTCTCCCACCCCTTACTATAGAAGATTTGTCCAAGGTCTTTCTCTCTCCCCCCCCCCTTCCTCTCTCTCTCTCTCTCTCTTTCTCTTTTCCCTCTGTCTCTTTCTTCTTGCTAAGGGCTTTCTTCAGATTTCCCCCACTATGCAGTCCGTGGTGGCTCTCTCTCTATCCTCTCTGTCCTTACGCTCTCTCTTCTGCTCCAAAGCTCTCCAACCTTAAGGCTAAACTATGCTTTCCTTGGCCGCCAGACCCTTAATCCTACATAAACATCTCTCTCTCAAGTTTCTCCCTCGAGCCAGTTTTTTATTCATGGACCTCTACTCAGTGCCCACACATAGTCTAAGTTACTTCCCGTTCCTTCCCCCCTATTCTTCCCTTCACCTAACAATCAACAATATTCACTCAGAGACGGGGTGTGGCTACATGACCTCTTCCCCCATGTGGGGATCACTAAAGCCTTGGCACATATCTGAGACAGGAAGTTGCAGGCAGAGAAAACTCTCCCTATCAGTGAGGGATGAACACCTCCTGCTTTGTGTTTTGCTCATTCTTGAGACAGAGTGTCCTTGTTCTGCTCGGGACCAGTTTTGGGGGCCAAGGTGCACTTTCTACAGTTCCTTCCTTCCCTGTTTATCTTGAGATCACTGAGGAACCTTATCTATGGATCGTTAGGCTACTGACATAGTCACAGTATATAGTTAACTTTGTCTGGAGACACCAAGTCTGTCCTCATAAAGTGACTAAGTGTCACATCTGTTTTTTCTTGCTAGCCCAGATGAGTTTTAGAACGGGTCTGCTTAACAAATTCCTGTAAAGAATTTAGTTGTACTGTTCCCTAGTTTGGGGATATAAGTACTTTTGCTTGCTGCAAATAAAGTTGGCTTGGATCAAAGTCATCCTTGCTCCCTCTAACTCAGCCTGATTTTCATTCCTACCACTTCCACTCGTGTTTCCCATGTATAGCACAGGTCTGTGCTGGTTCATGGCCCAGACACCTTGACCCAGAATGCAATGCTAACGGGCCTAAGTCCATGGATGTAGTGGCCTCATGCTTAGAGGCGCTGTTTGACAGTGTTCCTCTACATCTTCCAGTGGCTCTTGCATTCTTTCCATGCTTTCTTCTGTCTTGCTTCTTGAGCTTGGAGGGGGGGTCAGATATCCTGTTTAAAGTGAAGCACTCCACAGTAGCTTCTCGTCTCCACTCTGGCAAGTTGTTATTCTCGGTTTTAACAACTGTGCATTAAAGAAAGAGGCTTCTTGAAAGTTACACTAATTTACAATATGAAGGTAATTGCTCAGAAAGTGCTTTGCTACAATACATACTCCACAGAACAATAGTAGTGGCTCTTCTCTACAGCCTAAGACCTCTCCATCCACAGGCTCTTAGCCAGGTTTATGGCACCAGGTATTGTCGCGGGATGCTCAGGTTCTTGTGTTAGAGAATTGGAGATTGAAACCAGAACATGCGTAGAGTATTAAGGCAGAGCTTACCAGAGGAGAGAAAGTGTGGAACTCATGGACATGAATTCTGTGACTGGCAAGAGTTCACAGACTCCAGGTGTGGAATCCATAAGAGGCAAAGGAAATGAAAGGAACTCACAGGACTGTAGACATGCAGTCCCATGAGGGCTGAGAGAAAGCCAAAGGCGACTGCTGGGGTCTGGGTTATTTATTAGGTTAGGCAGGCCTGGGAAAAGCAGGTTTTCCTCATTCTGATTAGAGCTTTTGGTCCTTTACACTTCACTGATCTGTTTACAATGAGTTCAGCCCAGTTAATTTTGTGACTGACCTCTTGGTAGAGTTTATCTGCAATGGAGAGCTCTTCTTCATATCCTTTCATGAACAGAAGATTGGGGGAGGTTGATTACCTTATCTCTGTGAAGGATAAGAGTCAGTTCCTCTAGATTAATATAATATAATAAAGGGTGTATTCCTTCTGGGTAAGGTGTATTCCAGCAGTGGGAGATTACCTGTGAAGACCTTTAAAGACCTCCCAGCACGGCTGCTCTAAAACTGCCTAATTACCAGTTTCTTCCTGTTGAATGGGCTTCAAGCACAATCAGAATGCATTGGTTACCTCCATAGTATTCACGCCACTATTACATGATAGAATCATCTTGTCAGGCTGGTTCTTATTATAAGTTCACAGGATTTATGGATCTTGGGAGAGACTATTGACTTTTTTTAGGACAGAACTCCATGTACTGGTAGAGACATGAGGTTACAGAGATGTGGGGGAAACTCTTCTGTGGATTTCAGAAAGTCTGATGACATTCTTAGCTGTAGGGTTGGTGGAAGCTAATGGTCTGCTAAGTTAATTCATCAGTTTTACCTGATAGTCACAATGATCCTAGTCCAGATGTAGAAGCTGGTAGTAAATGACTGCTAAGGGGACTGAAGACGTTCCCACATGATTTTGGCCCTTCATCTGCAGTATTTCACTTCTTTCAGGTGAAAAAGCTCTAGCTAAGCTATCCATCTTCTGAATCTTCACCAGGCAGATGGGTTTTTCAGAGAACCTCAGTTCACAGCTCCCAGGAAGGGGCCTGCACAATTCCCTTTGGTGTCAAACTTTTGTTTGTGTTTAAATGTGAGTTAGTTAAGGCTGCATTACCTCTGAGAATGAGAGCTATATAAATGCTAATTACTCCTGGGCAAAGTTAATCTCCTATTTACCACTTTGGGAATTTCCTTTTCATTTCATCTCAAAGGAGGGAAAAAGAATCTATTATTATTCTGTTAATTATAATGAGTTAAGCATAACACAGGAAAGAAAGAAAGAAATGATGATAGGTGCCTTTGGGGAGAGCTAGGGACATTGACAGCTCCCAGCTGGGGTGATGGGCGTGTACATTGATAGATTCCTGCTTCCTGTCTCCAGGTTTCCTCTTGCAGAAATCCGTCCTCTGGAAGCACAATGTCAGGCCTATGTATAAGAAAGGCTATTTCAGCATGGATTGTCATTGAGAAAAGAAAGGAAACAACCCAAATGTCTTTCAGTATGGAAATAATTGAACACATTATGGAGAATCAGGGACTGCACAAAGAATGTGAATCTATACATACTAATGTAGAAGCGTTTCCAAGAAATATTGTGAAGAGGGAAAAAAAGCATATGGGGGAAACAATATGTATAATGTGACACCCACTTTGTTTTTCAAAGAAGAAAACAAAAATAAAATATGTCAGCAAGTGTGAAAAAGCAAAGTTGAATATAGATGCTCCAAATTGATCATCTTCAGAGGACGAGACTGTGTGTGTGTGTGTGTGTGTGTGTGTGTGTGTGTGTATGTTGCATATATTGAATGTTTGTATGTCAACTGACTGTATTATATTTATAGCTCAAGGGAACACAATGGTTTGTTTGGACCTCTTACCATATCAAAGAAAAAGCAAGCTAAGAAGTTCTCATTTACATTATATTCTAGAGGGTTTAAAGATGTACTCAGTGAAAACATGTCTCAATGCAGTAAACCTTCTACGGCCATTTAAGATAATAATTGATAGACTCCCTTTTCTCAACCTCCACATTCACAGCAAAAGCTCTGCCTGCTGGTCACTGCCCTCCCCCAGTGGGCAGCCAGCACTTGCAATGCCTGTGCTTAGTCATATATCTCACTGGGAAGGGACTAATGACTCACTCCCCTCTGTCTTTCACCCCACCCACAAGCCCAGGGATAAAATCTCCACCTTTCACATCCTGCTTTTTCTCCCTACTGAGAATTACTTTCTGTTGCCATGTAACTATGCAATCAATAAACTTTTTCCATTCCTTGACCATGTGTGGTGTGTTCAGGCTTTATATCTTACTCTAATATGAATCAATGGGCAGGGCCAGAAGATAGCTCATCAGCAAGGCACGGCTTCCAAATACAGGGACCTGAGTTCAATCTTTGGAAGCCCACATGGTGGAAGGAGAGAGCTGACTTCTGAAGGTTATGCTGTCACACACACACACACACACACACACACACACACACACACACACACACACACATTTACTGCTCTGGAGACACCCCAGAAGCAAGTAAAGACTACCCCAACGAAATGCTCATGTAGTGAATAACCCAGCTAGAATCTGTGCAGCTCTAAAAACTATTTGATCTTTGGGGTCAACCAACTTCTGCATTGATTGTTTTCTTTGTTGCGTCCCCCACTGAAACACAGAACGGAAATCTGTTGTAGCAAACTGCAGGCAGGTGTTACTTCACTCTTCATGCTGCTGATAAATACACAACCAGTAGTTGGTTTTAGGGATTCTAACATAGTAGCTAAGAGAGAGACCGAGGGAGGGGGAGGGGAAGAAGGTGAAGTGAAGAGGGGAAGGAGGAGGGGAAGAAGGTGAGGGGAAGATGGGAAGAGGGAAGGGCAGGGGGAGAGAGAAACAGGGATGATTTCTAGAGAAATAAGACTGCCCTTATCGGGATAGGGCACGAAGGCATTGCAGGATCCCCTCTGGAGTCTTTATGTGTCCAGGTTCTTGTGTTTGGGAGTAGACGATTGAAACCAGAACATGTGTAGAGGATTAAGGCAGAGTTTATTAGAGGAGAGAACAAATCCACAAGGGGCAAGAGACCCCTGGAGAACTCACAGACTCCAGACTTGGAATCCATGAGGGGCAAGGAAATGAAAGGAACTCTAGACATAGAGTATTATGAGGGGCAAGGGAGTCAAAGATGGCTGTCAGGGTCAGGGATATTTATAGGGTTAGGCAGGCCCGGGAAAAGTGGCTTTTCCTCATTGACTAGCTTCAGTTTAGAGCTTTTGGTCCCCTACATCTCATTGATCTGCCCATATTGGGGTGCAGCCCAGTTGATCTTGTGTCTTACCTCAAGGTAGGGTTTATCTACAATGGAGAACTCATCTCCAGATCCTTTCATTTTTTAAAAATTATTTCCATTCATTCAAACTTAATAGGTACCCTGGTCCCCTCCCTCCCTCCCTCCATCTCTCTCTGGATCTCCTTGCTCCCTCCCCCCTTTCCCCTTCCTTTCCTCCCCCCCTTTCTCCCAGTGGGCCACCCTCCCAATTCTGGAGCATCCTTTAGTGTGCACGTCAAACCTCCCTCTGGGTCCTCCTCTCTGAGGAGGTGTAAGGACTCAGTAGCATTGCCTAGAACTCTTTCTTGTGTTCCCCTTTAGTATAGGAACACTATTGTGACTGTTAATCCTTTGCCTGTAAGGATCCTAGTGCCTGTGATCCATGCTAGACTTTGGGGGGTCAATGATATGTCAGTCATTGTGCAGGTCATGCAAAGTCCTATTATGGTTACTTGGGCCGTAACTTATGTGGAGTATCCAGCATATCGTTGCTCCTCCCCATCTTTAGGCTCTTACAATCTTACCGCCCCCTCTTCCACAAATTTCCCTGAGCTTTAGGATGGGGACAGATTAGGCTGGCCTGGTTCTAGGTAACTAATGTAAAGTCTCTGATGTTCTGAATTATGGTTTTTTCTTCCAGTTTTGCTGTTCTTGCACCGCTTCTGGCTTCATCCTGATGGGTATTGCATGTCCCCTCCTGAGGAGCACTGTGTGTCCTCCCTGGACCGAGAGCATCCTGGGCGGAAAGGTCCACATCCTTTCATAAACAGAGGACTGGGGCAAGGTAGTGACTTTATCGTTGTGAAAGATTACATTAAGTTCCTCCAGATTAATAGGGTGTGTTTCTTCAGGGTGATCCCAGCTGTGGGGGTGACCTTCAAAGACCTTCAGAGACCGTCCCAGCGTGGCTGCTCTAAAACTGTATGCAAGGGACACAGGTTTTCCTTGGGAAAGAATGCCTGAGAAGTTCAGGTAGTGATGAGACTTTTGTAGTTCCCTGAGGAAGAGGAGTCAGGAGATGAAGAAAATGTCTGAGTATTAGAACAGTGATGGGAGCGATTTTTGTGGGTCAAGGGTCCTGAGATGATTACCTGGTGTAGAGATTTCATCTGCAAACAGAGGGAGGGGACCAGGGTACCTATTAAGTTTGTATGAATGGAAAAAAATTTTAAAAAAATGAAAGGATGTGGAGATGAGTTCTCTACTGTAGATAAACTCTACCTTGAGGTAAGTGGACAGAGGTCTACAAAGAAGTGCTTATTGTTTTCTTTGGGGAGAGGAAAGGGGGCCTGTGTGCTCCCTGCAACTGTCATTAACCATTTCACAGGGACTTATTCTTGCTTATGATTCTCGGCTACACTTCACCAGCAAGGCAGAAGCAATCACAGATCGTAGGAGCTGTCTTTAGATTGAGCTTTGTTGGCGAGACCTTCAAGGCCATGGGGGCCATGATTGTAACGGAATAATTTTTGCTGGACGGTTAGTGTAGTTAGGAATTTCCAGGCCTGTGGGAACCACACTCACCAAACACTCCAGTCTTTACTATCTCACTTCCCTAGTAGCTCCTGCACTACTACTTAGCAACACCAGATTTCAAAAGGTGGTAGCTCCCGCCCTCCCTTCTCCCCCACAATGAGGTCATGTCATGGCGGCTTCCTTCTCTCACGAGGTGCTTTTGGCAACTCTCTCCCCATTCTCTCTCACTTTAAGCCATCTCCTCTGCTCTAAGGCTCTCCCACCTTAACACTAAGCTATAGCTTTCCTCCTTGCTTTCTCAGACTGAGCATTTCAGAGTTGCTTCCTTTTCCTCTTATTTTCAATAATATGCCTGCTTTGACCTCTCCACATGTTCTGGTTTGATTTTCAAATCCAAAGCAAACTTCCCCCAAATCTTCACCCCTTCCCAAATAAAAGTAAGCTAGTGTCAATTGGACCTTGAAGTGAAAAAGCATAAGGGGCACATCAGATCTACTTGGGTGGCCTGGCCTCTCCCAGAAAGCTTGTCAGACCCAGGAGACTCTAGGAACCTAAAGGGGCATACGCCAGGATCAAGGGAAGGAGTCCATGCAGCCCATTGCTTTGAATTCGAGTTTTCGTGACCTTCTGAGAGACACAATAGAGTACCAGTGAGGGGAACCCCTACGTGGGAGCCTGGGGACATGACTTGCATCACCGAATAGACGTTGACACTCAGCAAATCAGTTGTCTGGTCTAGGCGTCAGTTTGCTTATTAGGAAACGAGATAATAATAGCATGATCTAATTCAATCACTTGTCAATGAAGGTGGTGATAAGGATTAAGTAACGGAATGCTTACAAAATGCTTAGTGGGGCACTGACGAATAGCAAGAACGCGGCACGCATACAGAGGACGGCTGTCTCGCTCATTGAAACGAGGTGTGATCGGAGGCCACTGGGCTTTCAGACGGCCCACCGCTCATCTGCACAACCCGCTGCGGTGGTTTTTAAGATGTCATACAGTTTCTAGGGTCAGGAATTTGAATGGCGTATCTGGACAATCTCCCTAAAGAGACTGTCCCATGAGATACTGCAATCAAGGTGAGCCTGGGGGTGCTAATCTTCCACAAGCTTGTCTGGGGGTAGCATGTGCCCCTTTTTTATTTGTCTCCTTTTCAGACTTTCTACATACATTCATGTCACTTTTTCCCTTATTACCCAATCCCAATCTTCTGAATGTAGCCATTGACCTCTCAACAACATAGCCCACTAATCAGATGACGAATAGCCCTAATCACTTCTTAAAGGTCTCCTCTAGCTCCACCCCTTATTACCTCAGAACAGGGATGATATCTCAGCATGCAATTCACCAGGACAAAGCACATTCAAGCTATAACACCTTATGTATCATTTTTTTTCCCACAAGTTTCCATCAGATACACATCAGCCCTACCTGTCGGGAGAGTCTAGCTCCACAGAATTTATACCTTCCTTGCATCGAGTGGAAGCACAATTCTCCATTGGTCCAAATCTTATTTTTGTCAGTCATCCGTGAGCTCCTCACTGGGTGACAAAGCACGTGTCGGGCAGAACAAAGCAAAGACAAATGAGCAATGATAGCGATGATACCTGCACTCAAAACATATTTTTTAATCTAACAGAGAAAACAGTCGTGAATGCAACCAGGGAAAGAAACATATAAATCAGTGTTGTGTTTCATCTGGATTGTCAGTGATTGATTGACAGGCACCAAGGATATTAGTAAAGCACCGTCCTCGGTGTGTCTGTGAGGGAATTTCTCGAGAGGCATGTCATGGTTTGAACGTGGGCTGCCCGCCATGGGCTCACGAGTTTGAATCCTCAGTTGATGCTAATGTTTAGGAAGGTGATTACTGGGCTCAGTGTTGGGATCCGACAGAATAGTTCAGAGAGAGAACAGAAAGCAGGCATGATCTCCACAGAAATCAGACTGCCCTTTAGTGGAGATGGAGGGATGCAACTCTTCTGCGGGAGCAAACATCTGCTTGGGGAGTCCAGGGAGGGGCCAGTGTTTTTACAGGACTCTGAAGGGGAGAGGGGCGGGAGACAAGGGAAATACCTATGTGCTTAGAACAGTGTTCTGGGGTGAATGAATTTGTGGGTCAAGTGTTCTGAGGTGGTTACCTGGTTTAGAGGTTTTATCTGCAAACAGAAACTGTTGATGAAGTGGGCCAGGGTCGGGGGTCTACAAGGGAAGTGCTGTTTTTTGTTGGGGAGGGGGAAGGGTGCGCGTGTGCTCCTGGGAAAACTGACCCTTTCAGTTGTGGCAACTCTGAGAGGTGAAACTTCGCTGGAGGAAGGCATGTCATGGCAAGTAGGAGGAGAGGGCTTGAGGCTTGGTAGCCCCTTCTTCCTCTCAGTTTGCTCTTGCTCTCCTGCCTTGATGGTGGTGGCAGTGACCTGAACCAGCCACGCCTCACGCTGTGTGATTCCTGCCGTAATGAAGGCATAAGCCAGATAACATCTTCCCATTCTCCGTTAAGTTGGTTGTCTGTGAGTCTTGTCTCACAGAAAAGAAAAGTAACTGAACCAAGTGGGGAAGATACAGCCTAAATGTGAGTGGAATCCCCTCATGGGCTGGAGGCCCAGATGGAGTAAATGGGGAAAAGATAACCTTTGAGGATAGGTGTTTCCTGTCTCCCTGCTTCCACCCTCTGAAACTGACAAATCAAATCTTTCCTCCTTTAAGTTGTTTCCTTTGGATATTTTGTCTTCACGACAACATCTAATGCAGTGTTTAATTTTTGGGGGGTAGGAAACATACTGGTAATCATAATATTAACCGACATATACTAAGTGTTGTCTATTTGTTAGATAATGTATGACTGTCTTCCAAGCAGGGAACGCCTCACTCCACACAACCATTCTGCCACGTGTTGCCTTGGGTATCTCTCTCTCTTTTTTTAATTGCTCCATGTATTTATCCGGGTTCTCAATTAGAGCCAGCAGAGCCTCCCAAAATATTGATTATAAAAACTGGAATCTGGTCAGCTGTGGGGAGACCTGGCGAAGTGAGGGTCTCCACATACAAGTTGAGGTGCCAGAGAAAGGTCATCTCTCAGTCTCGAAAGCTGGGGGGTGATACTGAAGCATCACAAATGAGACCCTCGCATGACGTTTGTCCAGAAGCCCATTTCTGCCAGGCTTCTTAGAAGCGCCAACCCAAGATGCCACTGGGTCTAGCTTTTCTGAGCATTGTCACATGGTCTCTCTGTGGACACCTGTGTTTGAATCTCTTCTTTTGAGGGTCGCTGGGACCATGCACATAATCTCATTTTACCTACTATAAAGGCTGTGGTGCAGTTGCTGATAAATGACAATCAAACGGCTTAAGGGAACAAGGGATTTATTCTCTCTTACGATTCCTGGTTACAGTTCTCAGTGCAGCTTGACAGGAGAGCACGCATCAACACCAGGGCCGAGGGAACTGGCCACACCATCTCCACGTAAAGGCTGAGAGAGGGACAATCTTTACTTGCCAGACCAGCAAGTCTGGCCAAGTATACGGAAGGATGCCAACTTTCTCAACCAGTTCTCCATGATTTATTCCAGGGCCTAGTCCCACCCACCATGGGCTGGACCTTCCCCATCAACTAGACAATCTCTTGAAGGTTTGCTCTGGGCTTACCTCAACCATTAATTCTCTACAGATGTGCCCAGAGCTCAAACCTTCAACAGTCAAGTTGACACCTGTGCCTAACTATGACATTCTGTCTCCAAATTGAGTTTCCTTCTTAGATCCATTCAACGTGTGAATGCTGTGGGTGGGGGAGGGGGGAGGCGTTCATCCCTTTGGTAGGTTGCTACCCAGTCCTGGCGCTGGGGAATGGATGAGCTGCCAGGGCAGTGTGAAATGACTAGTCGCAAGCAGGTACCAGAGGGCAATGACAAGAAGCTGCTGGAGAAGTCCTTCCGGGGTATGAGCTGTCAAAGGTCAGCTCACAGGGATGGAAGACCCGATAAAAACCTCATGCTACCAATCAAGACAGGCAGGTGGGAAGGAAAACTGGGTTTCCAGAAGGAAGGGAGCGGAAACATCGGAGCCCACCTGCACCTCAATCTCACCTCCTTCAGCACGGACTTCAGATTACAATAGCTGCTGCCCGACTTCTATGTCTACATCATCCACAGCCTCACTTGTAACTGCATGCCAGACCATGGGAATCATGGGAAATGTAGTTCCAACAGAGCATCATGGGAAATGTAGTTCCAGGCATGATTAGCGCAACACTGCCTCTTACGCCATGCCATTTCTCTGGAAAGATAGAAAGGCTTCTCTGCACTGGATCTGCATGGGCCAGCATCTTGACACATCTCACAATTCATTTGACTTAACGGGGAGCCCTTGCTACCAGCACAGAAGAGAAGGGACCATCCACAAGTGCAGAAAAATATTTATCATGTATCAGGCACGATGCTGGGCCCTTTGAATGTATTGTACTATTTAATACTTGGCTTTAGCAATATTATTGACATACCTGATTTAACAAGGAGAGAGCATAGATCCAGAGGGATAAGGTGATTTTCTCAAATCACATAGTTAGCACTCATAAAAGTGTTGGCTGACTTTTACTGAATGGCTTGCTAAGTGCCTGACACCGTGATTTAAATGCCCATTATCAACTCTTATTACCTAGAGACTTGACTCAGAGACCATTATCTTTGCTGTTCCAAGAAGAAAATTGCAACACGGGATATTTCAATGCCTGGTCCAAGGTCACACAGCGCCTTAGGTGTGGCAGGAACAGAGCTGTTTCATCAATAGTCCGTCTGATATCTGTTATCTCCCAGAGTTCCTTGCAGATAGCTGTGACCATGTGGCTACTTATTTTGGGCAATGGAGAAGTAAAGTGTCACTACGGAGCTGAGTGGAAGAGTGCAGGTGAGGTTGCAACAGAAAGGGTTCCTATGTCTTTGGCACATGCCCAGAAGAGCGAGTTTGACTAACCCAACACTTGCTAGTCTGTCTCTGGGGCTCCCCTTGTCTTTCTGAAGGATCGATCTACACCTTCTCCAAGTGATAGCGGGGAACGATGGCTTAAGGGTGAAGGCGTGCACATGAATTGGTTGCAGAAATCAGTAAGATACCAAGATGTTGGGGAAGGACCTGCCATGGTTAATATTGACATCAACTGGACAGGATCTAGAGCCTCCAAGAATACAAGGCTTTGGGCATGTCCATGAAAGAGTTTCTAGATTAGGTCAATGGAAGCTGGAAGACTTATCCTAACTGTGGATGGCACCATGTCATGGGCTGGGGTCTGGATGGAATAAAAATGAGAAAGTGAGCCAAGCACCAACATTCATCTCTCTCTCTCTCTCTTTCTCTCTCTGCTTCCTGGCTGCAGATGCCCTGTGACAAGCTGCCTCACATAGCTGCCGTTGTGCCGGACCTCGAACTGTGCCCTCAACCCATGAGCCAAAAATGGACTCTTCCTGCTTTAGGCTGCATTTGTCAAATACTTTGTCACAGCAATGAGAAAACTAGCACAGACTCAAGTGACCAGAACACAGCACTCCCCAGGGTCAGTTAGAACAATCCCTTTGTGGGAATTTCAAGCAATGGATAATTTCTTTTTTTAAAAAACTGGTAAGCAAGCTCCATTTTCCTGAAATGGCAAGAGTAAAGGGAAATAAATTAAAAAGAAAATTTAGAACCAGGGTCAGTGAACCGTGGTACCGCCAAGTGTTTTTGCCAACAAAGCCTCCTGGGAACACAGCTGGACTCCACTCTGTTGCTCGTCCAGTTATGGCTTGTTTATGGTTACTACTGCGTTGGCACGGCACAACTGCGTGTCTGTGGCAGAGACCACCTGACCCATCAGATGTACAATACTTGCTGTCTGGCACTTTACAGAGAAGATCTGCTAATTCTTGACCTAAAGGCCAAACGTGTGCATACTGACCACAAATAACAGGTTGTCTCACAGAGAGATAAACTCGAAAGACCTTCCAGGTCTACCGGGCAATTCTTTCCTTAATCACCCTTTCAAGTTAAATTAAGGCCTTAAAGAAGCACATAAAAGTGCAATTGGATTATCTGCTAACTCATTACCCCAATTAGTATGGTGAGTTGAATTCCTTCGGCCATCTTGCCTATTTCTAGTAGTCTGATGGAAGGTGGTAGACCGTGGCTGGCTGAAGAGAGGAGAGGGAAGAGTTGGGACCACCCTAGAGCCCGGTCAGAGGTTTTAGTCACCACCACTGGTGTGCAGGGCAAATAGAGGGTCTACGCATTGCTCTAGAGTTTGGACTCCCACAAGGTGTTTAAAACTCAGCATTACTCCCTTGAGATCCAACTAAGTGTATTCAGACTGTGGGAAGGGAAGGTTCTGTCATGAATGATGTCAAGAGCTGTCCTAGATGGTGACGTCCCACCAGTTGGCATCCTGTGCCCTCACTGGCTGCACTTTGGGCACCTCCCATCTGGGCACAGGAGCAGTAAGATTACAGATGTAGGTCACTGCATCTGGCTTGCTACGTGTGTTTCGGAGATGGAACCCAGGGAGGTATGCCAAATGGTTCTTCTAGCTGCTTAGCCATCTCCCTGGCTGGGAATCACTATCCTGAATGTCATAAAACTGCGCACGTCATGTTCTTATAACAAAGTCGAAAGAGCAAAATGTAGAAAACAAGAAAACATTCTCTTCCACTCCAACACCTTCTCTCAGGAGGCAGCGACTCTGGAGAATAGCCTTCTAGAAGTCTACACCTATCAAACATATAAAAAGAAACATATATCGATTGATTGAGATGGAATGAGACTATGTATTTATATATCTTATTTCTCCATTTCATGTGTATGTGTATGTGTGTGTGTGATGAGTGACATGTTTATGTGTGTTTGCATGTGTTGGTACATGCATGTGTGGATGGGCGTTTGGGCATGTGTGTGTATATTATGGTGGAAGTCCAAGGTTGATATTGGGAATCATTCTTGATCATTCTCCCACCTCATTCTTGTGGGATAGGGTCTTGAATCAAACCTGGAATTTATTGACAGCACTAGTCTGGCTAGCCACCTTACTGTGGGAATTCCCAGTCTCTGCCTTCAGAGACTGGTATTACTGGCTGGTTGCCACACCCACCTGCCATTTTACTGGGACCTGGGAGTGTGAACTCTAATCCCTTTGAGTGCAAAGCAAGTGGTTAACAGCCGACTCGTCCCATCCCCTCTCATTCTATTTCCCAGCTCTACATTTTTTTTTACTCTAAAAATACACCATGGGGTCTGGAGAGATGGCTTACGGGCTCTGCCTTACAAGAGAAGGTCCTGAATTTGGATCCCAGGTCCCATGTAAAAATGCCAGGTGGAAAAGGTGGTGTGGCCTGAACTTCCAGCCCTGGTGGAAGGAGCCTGGAAAATCCCAGAGCAAAGCCAAAAGGAGGCAGAAGCAATCCAGGATGATTCCCATAGTCACCCTTGGTCCTCTACAGGGACACACAGTGCCCTCTCTCTCACACACACACAAACAACAAACAATACAGAGAAAAAAGTTAAAACACACCATGGATTTTTGCCCTAGTGACTACCATTCACTAGTGTGACTGTATCTCATTCTGTGATACTGTCTTTTAAGTAGCCAGTCACATGGAGTTCATGTGTTTTGCTTGTTCTTCTTTTTCTCTACAAAATTACTCCAAATTTTACAGCAATAGTCAAATATATTATACATGTCAGTGGTGTGTGTATGTGTGTGTGTGTGTTATACACACGAGTGTGCAGATGCCTGGACCATGCACATGCACGCAGAAGTCAGAGCAGAACATCAGGTGTTTTCCTGTGTCATGTTCTGCCTTGCTCTTTGAGATAGGGTTGAACCTGAACTTGACCATTTTAGCACGGCTGGTGGCCAACAAGCTCTCAGGATCTGCCTGTTTCCCTTTCCCCAATGTGGAGTTACAGACAGTCAGACGATCTCAGCTTATGCTTGTAGACTGAGATAGCGAGACACAGGTATCACTTGATAATTAAAGGCTGGCGCTCTGGGCTAAGCTCTGAGTGAGCACATAGAAGATGGTCTAATTGATGGAGAGGCCCAGCCCAGGGTGGGCAGGTGGGTAAGATGGAAGGAACTCGCTAAGAGAGCTGGCACCCTTCCAGCATACTTAGACAGATAAACTGTCTGGCAAGGAAAGGTTTAATCCTTCTCTTAACAGTCCTGTGGATAGGGTGCGGACAGTTCCCTTGGCCTTTGATATTGGTATGAGCTCTCGTGGCATGCTGGATTAAGAACTGTAACTGCACAATCGTAGCCCAGAATAAAACCTCTATTCCCCCTTAAGCCATTCTGTGATAATTTTATTGGCAAAATTCAGGTTAACTGAGACACAGATTAACCGAGGTTAACTGAGACACAATATGGCTTGTGGAGCTGTCTGCCCATATTTCTGCAAAATGGCTTCCCAAGATTAAAAGTGCTGAATCCTCAGATGCTATCTTGGTGAATGGGGCTAAATTATCTTACTCAAAATTATGTGTATGTCCTCCACTTCCGGCAGGCCAGGAATGCTCACTTTTACAAATTCCAGAAGAAAATAAATGCTACCAGTACATCTAAGTTTTGAAAATTTGTTAAAGTTGCATTTTTGTATTGATATTTCTTGGGTTTTCTTATTCATTAATGAATCCAAATGTCTCATTTTTTATTTGTATTTCCTCTCTGGTCAATTACTAATTCGTCTTCTTTTCTCATTTTTTTCTATTGAATTATTCCCTCTAAAAATCAACTTATAAAATGTATTTTGGCCATTAGTCTACAATATGCATCACACACACTAAACCTCAAATCTATTTCTCTTTTAACTTTGTTTTATGCTGAGCTGTGCAGAAGTTCTAGAAAATTAAAGTATCTGGGGAATGGTTTTGTTTTATGTTACATGAGTTGTCCACACTTTGATATATAAAAGTATCACCTTATTCTTTTTTCAGGATTCTCGATTCTTTTGCTGGGAGATCACAGTCACTCAAGCAGCTTAAGAGATAGAGGGGAGAGTTGTTTGGTTTAAGGCTCCAGAGGGCAGCTATAGCCCATTATGGCAGGAAAGACATGGCGGGAGGCAGAAGCTTGGGGCTGCTCAAGCCACGTCCATCATCATGGAGGTGAAGGAGCACCAGCAAACTCTAGAGCAGAGTGCTGGAGGAAACAGGGAGGAGCTACACATCCTCAAGGCCTGCCCCCATGATATCCCTTTCTTCAGTGAGGTGCCCCACCTTTCAGAGGTACCCAGATCTTCCCTAACATTAACATTAGCCATCAACATGAATCTCTGGGGAACAACACACATTCAGACTATGATGTTATGTGTCTATTTCCATGGTATTGCTTCATATTTATTTATATGACTTGTACTATATCTGTCATATAGATTACCAGTTCCCATGTAGAAAGGGACCTATGATCATTGACATGCAGGATCCCTTTTTAAATGATGTCATAGTTAGGCAGTCATAGTTGGGTGTCAACTTGACTGTTGAAGGTTTGAGCTCTGGGCACATTTGTAAAGAATTAATGGTTGAGTGAAGCCCACAGCAAACTTACAAGAGATTGTCTAGCTGATGGGGAAGGTCCAGCCCATGGTAGGTGGGATTAGGCCATGGAATAAAATATAGAGAGCTGATTGAGGAAATCGGCGTCCTTGAGTACACTTGGCCAGACATGCTGGTCTGGCAAGTAAGGGTCGTCCCTCTCTCAGATGTTATGTAGAGATGGTGGGGCAACTTCTCAAGGCCCTGGTATGGGTGTGAGCTCTCTGTCAAACCAGACTGAGAACTGTAACCAGACAACCATAAGAGAAAATAAACCCCTTGTTCCCTTAAGCCATTTGATGATCATTTATCAGCAACCGTGCAGGCAGACAGCTGCAGATAATATGTGTAGGACACGCACTGATAGGAACATGTAGGTTGTACAATGTGGTTACATAGAATCTCTGTGGCATGAGTGGAGACCGGCATCCTTGCGATGGAGCATTATGGTAGACCTACTCAGTGCTCAACCCTGTCACTGACATAAATAACTTGGCTTGGTCATCTCCCGAGAGTTCTCTATTTCCTGTTCCCAAGTATCCACTGGGCCCATGAGTTCCAGGCCTGTGTCTTTTCTAATCCCCAGAACCACACTTCTTCTGTTGTTTGTCTCCTCGCTTTGCCAACAAAACAATGGAATACCTGTGCAGTTTCCACTAATCTGACCAGTCCTGGCAGAACCAGGCAGGCTTCTCTACCTACTCCTCCAGCCCAGGATCCTGTATATCATATTCATGCTCATTCATGAAACAGTTTTAAGTGAACCAGGACCTTTGTCATAGTTGGGCACAGGTGTCAACTTGACAGTTTTGAGAGTTTGAGCTCTGGGCACATTTGTGGAGAATTAGTGGTTGAGTTAAGCCTAGAGCGAACCTGCAGGAGATTGTCTGGCTGATGGGGAAGGCCCAGCCCATGGTGGGTGGGACTCGGCCCTGAACAGATGAATAAAATACTGAGAGCTGGTTGAGGAAGTTGGCATCCATGTGTACACTTAGCCAGACATGCTGGTCTGGCAAGTAAGCATCTCTCAGCCATTACATAGAGATGGGGTGGCCAGGTCCCTAAGCCCTGGTGTTGGCATGAGCTCTCCTGTCAAGCTGGACTGAGAACTGCAACCAGATAATCGTAAGAGACAATAAACCCCTTGTTCCCTTGAGCCGTTTGATGGTCATTTATCAGCAACCGAGCAGGCGGACTGCAACAACCTTTTAATAGCTAATCCTGTCAACTTGCATCTAGAACCACGTAGGAACACTACCTGTGTGCTTGTCTGTGAGGGAGTCTCTACCCTGGATTCTTTGAGTGAGGTGTGTGGGAAGACCCATTCCAAATGTGGGTGGGACCATCCTGAGGGCCGAGGTCTGGGACTGAATCAAAGGGAGAGAGCAAACTGAACACTAGCATTCATCATGCTCTGCTTGCTGACTGAAGACGTAAAGTGCCTCAGGCTCCTTCCTCCATGACTTCCTCACCATGATGGACGGTTCCCCGGAACCCAGGAACCAAAATAAACCCTCCTTCCTTGTGTTGCTTTGGTCAGGAGTTTGATTAAAGCAGCAAGGAGAATAACGAGGACAGCAGTGTCTCTCTGGAGACTGTTAGTGACTGGCATCAGTGTAGCGGGGATCGAGGGAAGGAGGTGTAGCTGGAGGAGGGGAGGAAACTCTGCGAGCCTGAATCATAGGTGGTGAACAGAGCACTTCACCATTGACACCTCTCCCAAGGTCGCCCACTGGACAAAGGCTTTGCCTGGGGAATGGCTTGTGCTGGGGGGACGGGTCTTCTAGACCAGAAGAATAAGTGAAAAGTAGAGTGCATTGAAGCTCTAACTTGACTGAGCCCAGCTGAGATCAATCAGCCCCTCTGTGGAGCCACAACTGATCCAAGCCACATGAGCAGAAAGAGGAGTATTATGACACCTCCACACTCTTTCTCCTGCAAGAGAACTTGGCTCCCTTCCCAAAGCACCTCATACTCCTCAGGTGACCACAGAAGCTCCTGTTTCCATAGTCACTAGAAGAGAAAACTCACTCGACATCGACTTCAACCCTGCGCACCTGCACGAAAGTGTATCTGCTCATTGTCATCACACCATGTTTGACACTGGTTCCATTCATCCAAGATCGCAAGACTTCGGCTGTGATAATTCCTACATGTGACCATCTGCCACAGTGGTCCCAAGGACCCACGTGGACATCGAGGAGGAGACAATGCTTTGAAGATTACAGCGGCCTGTGGGAATACTAAGAGTCTTGGAGGAAGCACGTGACTGACATCTGCAGGGGTGACCATTGCAAGTCATAAAGTGAGACACAGGGAGACACACAGCCAGGCACAAATCACATGCAATCAAGAATCCTCGGACACCTCCTCAGACCTTGTGTTCTGAATATAGTCTTTGGGAAAATAGTGAGGGAGATCTCTTTTGATAATCACAAATCACAAGCCAGCAACAGAAGCACACAAGTAGCATCGCCCAAGATGAAGCCCTTCCCCTGCTGAACACTCTATGGGGTAACTGTTATTCTCACCAGCTCCAGTGTGCTATTAGGGACAAAGAATTATACTGGGGATAGGTACTGTTGCAACTGTGTGGTGGCCTGCTCGTTTAGAGCACTTTCACAGCATTAAATAATATTCAGCCAGGATGTTCCCAGGATTTCCTGGCCATCAGGCTTGGCACTAGATGTGAGTGCTTGCCTGCCTCATGATGTGTTGGGAAGGGGAACAATGCATTTATCTCCAATAGAGCAAATGCAAGAAAGACTCAGCTATCTTCTGGCCTCGTCTCCTGGTCTGCATCCCTAAGGGTGTGTCTATAGATTCAGGATGTGGACTACCATCACTGCCTTGGGACTGTTTCTTATACAAAATGGCAGGTCCAGGGAAGGGAAGGTCTGGAAGCAAAGAGTCAGAGCTTCTGAGAAGCCACCACACATCGGGACTGCTGAGGCCTGATGTAAGTGGATAGTCAGACCCTGCGGGAAGCTGTGGGGGTGTACGTGGCTGGCTACTGCTGTCAGATGCTAAGAAGGCATTGGCAGAACAAGATGGAGAAACAGCTGGTTCCTTTCAGTGTGTTTCTTTGGTCGGCTCTTACCAAGTGCTTACAGAGACACTCTCGGTCAACAGTCAGAAAGGGGACCTGGATGGAGAATGGAAGAACATGATGGGTCTTCTAGATGAATCTTCATCTGCTTGTCTTTGTATTCATGACCTCACAGCCTTCTAAGCCAATGGATGCTGGTTCTCCCAGATCTCACTGATTCTCGGTCTTGGTTAACTTTCCCCGAGTCGTAAGGAAAGGTGGCGCTGGGAAATAGCTTCCCGCTGTGCAGAGGACCTATGTGCCTGGTTGCTAATGCTCCCTGTATGTAGTCTGGAACTGCAATATTTAACAGATGCCTCGGTGCTGGGTGTTTTTCTCCTGTGACGTTCCTTCTAGAATACATTAGTGGCCTGAGGGACAAACGCTGTTGGAGGCTTGCTTTTGTAAATAAAACTTTATTGTTACATCATCATGCCCATAGGTTAATGGAATATAGAAAGTCTGTGGTGCTTTCTATCTATAATGTGTCTCATCATGTTAGAGACAGGATGGCCACCGAGCCTAGAGCCCATCCAGAAGAAGTTTACTGGCCCCCTGCTCTGCACACTGGGAGCTGCCAAGACAGATACTGCTTTACTCCATGTTTCTGTCCCTGACATCAGTGACTTGCATGTGGCATGGAAGAATCTAGTAAATATTTATGAAATGATTGAGGGTTGGTTAGATGGCATCCGTTCTTAGACCTGGAGATCTGAGTGTGAGCCCTGGAAGTCCACATGGCGGAAGGAGAGAACTGACTTCTGACACGATTGAATGTATGTGGAGAGGCACCAAAACCAGGCAACTGAATCCGATGTGCTTGGAAATAAGTTTAGCATAGTTACTATAGAAGCTCAGAGCTTTGCTCACTGGGAGCAGAAGGTGTAAATTATTGTCCCGGTGGTACGGGAGAGAGCAGGAAATCGTGGGTGGATTTGATAGAGGTCCTACTACGTTCCTGGATGAGAAAGAAAGAGGGGTGTGAAGCGGCAAGCGGGGGTTTAGACCTGGCTCAGACCTGTCCTAGCCGTGTGCTCTAGCGGAAGGCACGCGGAGCTCACCTGGCCTGCTTGTCCCCAGCTTGGGGTGTGTACCAGTGCCCGATGGATCACACATGCAGGGGGATGTGAGAACAGAGGGGAAATGGTTGGAAGGAGAACATCTGGGGTTGTACGGGAGGAGTGTGTAATAGGGGATGAAGCCGTGTAATTTATTGTATTTGTATACCAAAGCTTCAAAGAATTAAAAAAAAGGCAGGGTGGGGCTATTAGGGAAGGAGCCCACTTTAGGGGTGCTCCTCTAGGATAGGAGGGTACCCCAGCCCCTTCCTCTCATTCCCTTCATAGTTCTACATTTGCAGCATAGAGCAATCTGCTAATGCAATGAATTGTGTTTGCAGATGGGCTTCTGTGTTTTAAGGCTCAGCATGAAAAAGCACGAGGATTTTATTTCTTTTGTTCCTTCTTTAATTCCATAAAAAAGCCAACGTTTCACTCTGGCTTCTTTTCCATGTGCCTCCCCTCTCCGTATACCTTCCCCGAAGGCAGAAGTGAAAGGCCAGCTCGCTCTCTGCCAGATGGCGCTGAGAGTGATTCTTAGCATCTTCAGCGGCTTGTGAACCCTGGGGTCAGAGTCCTGGGGAGCAGGCAGAGCCAAGGATAACTAGAGACCAAAGAAGGAAAGAGATAATAAATGCTTGAAAAGAAAATGAGCCAGCTCTCCAAAGGGCACTCAATTGAGTGAATGCTCAACCCCAAGACCAGTAATGCTGAATGCCTGTGTTGTGTGGGGCTCTGAGCCAGGACGCATTCACTCTGAAGTAAGTGACTGTTAATTACTTTTCTCTTCTTTGTGACCCCATTCCTGACTAATCAACTGAAGGAAAGATTTAGCCAAGCTTTGAGAGGATGCAATCCATCATGTTGGGGAAGGCATGGCAACTGGTACCTCTGTGGTGGGAGGAGCTTATAGCAGGGACTCTTTATAGATCCGCAGAACAGGAATCAGAGACAGGCAGGGGACAGAAGCAGGTCTGAGTTAGAGCGCTCGAGGCTGGCCTTCCAGCACTGCAACTAGACCCTGCCCAAGTGTTCTCCTTATCTGGTGGTCTAGTGACAGGTCATTAAAAGCCCATCATGCAAAATCTGAGATGATCCACTTTCCAGAAGGGACAATTTTAGATCCTTTAAAAATTGTCAATTATTCGGCTTGAGAGTGGCTCAGGGGAAGCCTCTGCTGGGCAGAAGTCCCGGATCCTAGACCCCACTATAGAACGGGTGAAGCGGGGGCGCCTGCTTCGGTCCTGGTAGGCGGAGCCTGTGATCCAGGGCAGTAAACAAGGAGGAGGTGGGGGCGTCCATTGGTCCCGAATTCGCCTTGGTTTCTACACCCATACATACCATACATGTGCACACACCATTACACGCACAATGAATAAAAAATTTGTCAATTCCAGGAGAATTCTGGAAATTCCCCTAGTAATGACTCTTCTCTTCCTTCCTTCCTTCCTTCCTTCCTTCCTTCCTTCCTTCCTTCCTTCCTTCCTTCCTTCCTTCCTCTCTTTCCTTCCTTCCTTCTTCACTTTATTAGTGTACACACTGTGTGTGCATGCCTGTGCACACATCTGTGCAGATGTGTGTACACATGCTCATATGGAGGCCAGAGGTCAGTGCCAATTGTCTTCTTCTATTGTTCCCACCTTATTTTTTAGACAGGATCTTTCGGTGAATTTGGAGCTTGCTGATTTAGCCTGACTGGCTTGCCAGAAAGCCTTAGGGATCCTTCTATCTCTATCTCCCTAGCGCTACAATTATAGATGAACATCTTGTTTTTATGTGGATGCTAGGGATCAAACTCAGGTCTTTATGCTTCTACAGTAAGCACTGTTACTGACTATTCTCTTTCTAGTGATTATTTTAAATATTGAACTTAGTTTTGTCATCTCACGATATAGTTTACAAAATTCCAAAAAACTTTTTTTTTTTACAAAAACTTCAGTTCTTTTGAACATGATTGCCAACTGTTAACAAAACTTGAACCCCTTCTCTAAGTAACACAGCAACCTAGAACTGACCAGGGCTGTTTCCTTCTGAAAGAGCTGATGGCTGTAGGTTCCTAAAGCCATGTTATCCACCACTGTCTCAGTATTAACTGTCAAACTGACATCTAGGAGGCGGGTCTATGGATCAACCTGCAAATCTTTCTCTAGATTAAGGAAGGCCTTTTGGATGGCCTATAGGAGACTGTCTTGCTTGCATAACTGATGTGATAAGACTCTTCCCATTGCTGGTGGGAGCCATTCCCTAGACAGGTCTGTGTTAATGAAGAGAGAGCAAGCTGACTATTGGCAAACAAATGACAACACACACAGTGGTCTTGCCCTTTGCCATTGCCAAGGATGTGATGAACTAGCTGCTTCAGATGCCCGCCACTGTGGCTTCTATACAATAATAGACCATGACCAGGAACTGTGAGCTGAAACAAAACTCCTTCCCTCTACATTGCTTGGGTCGGGTCTCTTGTTCTGCAGCAGGGAGCAATGAAACTAAAACACAGCCCAAGTCCTCTCTTCACTGGTTACCTTTTCTCAGTGACCTGGTCCCCATCTTCCTTTTCTGCCCTCCCCCACCCGTCCTCCCGCCTCACCTCGCTATAGCTACAAGTGGAATTGTGCGTGACATGTGCCTAAGCCACACGCAGCCGATGATGTGTGTCACTTACAGTGTCTGCTCCAGAACGGTCACCTGCATTAAAACTTTCCAAAGCAAGGCCGCTCATTGGTCAAACCAGCTGGGACCTGATAATCAAAAGTAAATCTGCAGACTCCATCTGACCTCAGCATCAGACATTCTCTGAGGGGCACTAGGCGCACTCTGCTTTTATTATCGGAGTATTTAGGGTATTGGATTGGGTGTTTAAGGCTCATAGTCCCAATATACTAATCTTGGCTACTCACCCCCACATGTGTGTTCATTTGCATGTATGTGTGTGTATATGTATATATGTGTGTGTGTGTGTGTATACATTTGTGTGTTGTGAGTTTGTGTGTTTATATGTGTATATTTACACATGTGCTTGTGTTTATGTGTTTTGTGTGTTTATGTACATGTTGTGGGTGTGCATTTATGTGTGTGTTTGTATATGCATTCGTGTGCTTCTGTGTTCCTGTGTGTGTACATGTATGTGCAGTATGTTTGTATAATGTATGTGTTTGTAGGGCGTGTATATAGGTACGTGTGCATATGCATGTGTAGCGTGGGTGTGTATGTATGTGTGTTGTGAGTTTCTTCAAGTATGATGCTCACTCCACACAATAGCTCCGATGTTTTTCCAGTGAATTCATTACTTAATTCTATTCATGACGTGGGGTCGTGGAAGAGGCACGTGAGCAAATGCTAACGTGTGAATTAATGCTTGAAGCTGCTATGTTCTCAGGGAAGAGCACTGCAGTGGAGCCAAGCACAGAAAGCGTCTCTCGCCTCTACCCTGAACTGGCAGGGCCCAGACAGGCAAGAAAACGTTCCAAAGTTTCTCCCCACATCCTCGGAGGCTGAAGTGCTGCCTCTGGCTGCCCTTCCCCCCCTCCTCCCATGACTCTGTCCTGGGTCGGGAGCAGATGAGTGACTTGACTTCCTGTCTTGTCCGCATGCTGCTTTCCTTCTCTGCCCCAGGGCCTGTGCACGGACATGGCCCCGGGACCCGTGCTTGGCTGTCTGCCCAAGCTACCCTGCGCATGCTTCCGCCCTCTCCGCCCTCCGCGCAGGTTTCTGTCTTTGTCCGGCCCGAGAGGTTCTCATGCAGACTGAAGCCGTGGAAATCTCTCTTTACCGCAGACAGCCATGAGGTCAGCCCACTGAGCTGCCTCAGGATTGGGGGCGAGGGGCTGGTTGAGGGGCTTCGCCCTGGATGGTGTCCCGTGTGCTGCGGATTCTTCCCCACTGCAGGCAGCAGGATGCCTGCGGAGAGCATCCACTGGGAGACAGGGCATGGGGGAGGCACAGTGCTCGCATCTACATCTGGGAATTTATATTCCAGAGCCACTACGCAAGCCCTTTGAGGTCAGCTCTGCAGCCCCGCTGAGTCTCGGCTCTCAGAGACCTCTCCCCCTGTTCTCCATCTCTGTGGCCCAACGCCATGGAAGCTGATCACCACTCCCTGCCTGTTCTATGGTTGGTACCCGTGGGCTTTTGCCGCCTGCTGTCTGAACGAATTTACCTGCAGGAATGAACATCTGTTCATCTTTCAAGGTCCCATCAGGCATGGCTCCTTGCAGAAATGAAGTAGCAGAAACTCCCACCGATAGGCTGGGGAGAAGGCTCAGACCTGAATTAGATCCCCGACACCCACACCAAAAGCCAGGAGGGGGTGCAGCTGTAATCCAAACCCTGGGAAACAGAGACAGAGACAGGAGGGACCCTGGGGCCTGCTGGCCATCCAGCCTAGCCTGACCCATAAGCTTCAGCCCACAGAAGACCCTGTCTCAACCTACGGGATGGATGGCACCTGATGAATGGTACCCAGGGTTCACCTTATGACCACCCCCCCACAAGCTCAGTGAGGTTCTTTCCCAATCCATTCCATCCCTAGGTACATCAGCCACTTGTTTCTCTAAGCGCCTCTCTGTTTATGCTGCAAGAAGCAACCTCTAACTGTCACTGTGAAACTGTCGCTGGAGGAAGGGCAGAATCTGTTTACGAGGAGTCACTCAGCTACAGTGAAGGGGTTTCATCTCCTGGTTACACTCATTAGATGATACGGGGTCTCCTTCGGGGTCAGGTATATTTATACTCTTGGATAAGCTTGGGAAGAACGGCTTCTCCTCATAGGTTAGCTCCAGTTTCTGCAAACCTGATTGGAGCTTTTGGTCCTCCGCATCTCATTAGTCAGTCCATATTGGGGTCCCAACCCAGCTGACCTTGTGCCTTCTTGGTAGGACTTATCTGTAAAGGAGAGCAAATGTCTATGTCCTTCCATGAATTGAAGGTTGGGGTGTTCTCCTTCAGGGTAATCCCAGCCCTAGGAGATGACCTTCAAAGACCTTCAGAGACCTGCCCAACATGGCTGCTCTAAAACTGCCTAATTCCTTTCTTCTTCTCCTTCTCCTTCTCCTCCTTCTTCTTCTCTTCCTCCTCCTCCTTCTCCTCCTCCTCTTCCTCCTCCTCTTCCTCCTCCTCCTCTTCTTCCTCCTCCTCCTTCTCCTTCTCCTTCCTCTCCTTCTCCTTCCTCTCCTTCCTTCCCTCCTCTCCTTCCTCTCCTTCTTCTCCTTCCTCTCCTTCCTCTCTTTCCTCTTCCGCTTCCTCTTCTTCTCCTTCTTCTCCTTCTTTTTTTGCTTGTTTGTGCGTGTGTGTGTATGCCTGCCTAAGGTGATATCAGGAATTGTCCTGGCTTGTTCTACCTCTTTATTTCTTTGCTCTGGAGTTTCTCAGGCTTTACCATATCTGCACTTTTATGTAAGATGAGGAATCTGAATTCAGGTCCTTAAGCTTGAGAGGCAATGGCTTTAACCCCTGATCCACCTCCCCAGCCCCACCTCTCCGTTCTTTATAAATGCTCTTTTCAGTGCTAATCAATCACACAGTTTCTGTGATCATCATTATTTATTTATCTATACATGAACGGCTTTTGATGAAGGTGGATAAATTTCAATTTTGTAAATGCTGTTAAGAGTCAGCCGACTATTTCATGTATGTGCTGAACGATTCATTCCTTAAGTAAAAAATACACTTCTGGCCCATGCTCCTTTGCATTCCGCACATTTCTTTTAGCACAAATGAAAACTTGCTGTGTCCATAGTATTGGACCTCAAGTGGTCAAGGCTCAGGGTCTTCACGCGTAGGCCATCTTGGTGACACCGTTCAGTCTGGTCCTTGTTTAAATGCATGAATACATAATGGAGGTTGGAGAGCAGCGAGGGGGCTGACGCAAGCTACTCTGAACTGACTCGTGGAAGAACCTCACGAGGAAGCTGGAGTGTCGGAAGAGCAGCTTCCAAATATTCTATTCTAGTCACTTTGTGTCGCTGTGATGGAACACTGGACACAAGATGCCGATAAAGTAAGAAGTTTTATTATTGTGTATGTGTGTGTGTATGTGCGCACATGCATATGTGCGAGGGTGCGTGTGTGCATGTGTGCCTCTGTGTGTGTGTGCACAAACTTGCATCCATGCATGCATGTGTATGCGTGTGAGTGTGTCTGTGTGCATGTGCTCATGCGTATACAAGAGGGCACTTTGAGAAGTGTGTAATCTGTGGAATCATCCAAGATTTGCACTTCTGCCTCGCATTTTCACATGGGATTTGGAGATCCAAACTCAGGTCCTTTTGCTATTGAGGCAAAGTTTTGACCCCTGAGCCATTACCTAAGCCCAAGAGCTCTTCTCTCTCTCTCTCTCTCTCTCTCTCTCTCTCTCTCTCTCTCTCTCTCTCTCTCTCTCCCTCTGACTCATGAATCTGGAGGCTTAAGTGCAAGACGGTGGGTGTCCCCATGGAATTGAACCTGTGTTTAGGGAGAAAGATTAAAGTGGGAATAACAAACATGCAGGGCCTTACATCCTAAAGCCAGGAAGTCGAAGGGCAGAGAGAATGAAGCCATGATTCAGTGAGAGAGACATCCTCCTTTCCCCCCTATGACCTCAGGCCTCTCCCCAAACCCTGCCTCTTAAAGATCCACAGTATTTCTCAATATTACCTCTCTGAGAGCCAAGTTCTTGATGATAGGTCTTAGTTGTCAACTTGATTCGATTTAGAATCACTTAGCAGACATACCTGGGGGAGTAATGGGTGTGGCTTTGTGGGTGCTTCCTGAGAGGATTAACTGAGCTGGAAGAGTGGGTGGGGCAGGTATCATGGGATAGGTGGCCCAGATGTCAAGAGGTCCAGCCGTCCTGAACACCCTCTAGGGTGCTCTGTCACTGTGCCGCTCCGCTGATGTCACACGCCTGCTTCTTCCACCTTCCTGTATTCCATACCAGCAACTCTCCAGGGAGCAACTGCGCTTTCATCATCAGATTGTGCTGCTGAGACATCTAATCTCATGGGCTGAATGGCTGTCAGGTCCCCAAAGCCTCAGTGTATGGGCAGTTATGTTGCACTGCCCACTCCCGTGGAAGACAATCTAAGAAACACATAATCTATATAATCTACTAGCTCTGTCCCTGTACAGATCCCTGTCTAATACAATGTTTTAAATGTCTTTAAATTCTTTTACAAATACTTTATTTATTTGAGAAGAAATAGGAGAGAAAGAGAGAGAGGATGTCAAAGCACATTTGTCACTTGTAGAGGTCAGAGGACAACTTTCAACTGTTTCTTCCTCCTGCCATTTAGTTTCCAAGATAAAACTCAAGTTGCCATGTTTGTGGGCGGGTACCTTGCCTGCTGAGCTATCTCGAGGTCTGTCTTCCAAACTACAGCATGTGGGCTCAAATGTTAATTAAAAGGAGATCACGGAATGTCACAATCTAAACTTTGCTATATGCCTAGTTAAAACTTGGCCGTGACCATAACAATTAAAATCAAGCAATGTTGTTCACCTCTGACATTCTAATAGCGAAGAATTAAAGGTTCATGTTGGCTTATAGTTGGTTCTACTGTGGTTTTAATGTCTCTACAGGTATTGCCACTGAGAGTCACAGTAGATGGCATGTAAGGCTGGCTCTTTCCAGGACACTCTTACACGGCCACTGGTGTTTTGAGACTAAGGGTAAGAAGACTGTATTCGTTCCTTGTCTTGTTGCAGTAACAAAATTCCTGCCCAAAGAAACATAAGGAAGGAATGGAGGGTTTGGTTTAGTCCATGGTTTGAGGGTACAGTCTATCATGGGGGGGAAGCAGGGTGGCAGGAGCAAGACACAGCTGGTCACATGACTTCCCAGTCAGCAAGCAGAGAGAGCTGCATTCAGGCGCTCAGCTCAGCTCATGTCTCCTTTTCATTCAGTCTGTGGAACGGTGCTGCCCACATTGAGGGTAGGTCTCCCCCTTCAGTCTTTACCCTAAAGTATCTTTAGGAAGTATCTTTAGATACTTCCATAGGCCTGTGTCATAGTCAGGCACAGGTGTCAACTTGACAGTTGAGGGTTTGAGCTCTGGGCATGTTTGTAAGAATTAGTAGTTGAGTTAAGCCCAGAGCAAACCTACAGGAGATTGTCTAGCTGATAGGAAAGGCCCAGTCTAGAACAGGTGGGACTAGGCCATGGAATAAAATACAGAGATCTGGTTAAGTTGGCATCCTTGTTTACACTTGGCCAGACATGCTGGTCTGGCAAGTAAGGATCGTCCCTCTCTCAGCCATTATGTAGAGATGGTGTGGCCAGTTCCCTCAGCCCTGGTGTTGGTGCGTGCTGTCCCGTCAAGCTGGACTACGAATTGTAACCAGACTGTCATAAGAAAATAAACCCCAGGGCTGGAGAGGTAGCTCAGCGGTTAAGCCTCTGCCTTGCAGGCAGAAGGTCCTGAGTTCGGATCCTAGACCCCACGTATAGACGCCAGGCGGAAGCGGGGGGTGGCCTGCGTTTCTGGTCCTGGTAGGGCGGAGTAGTTCCCGAATTCGTCCGTGGTTCTACACACACACATACATACATACACATTCCCACACATGCATATGCACAATTGAATAAATAATAAAAAAATTTAAAAAAAAAGAAAAAGAAAATAAACCCCTTGATCCTTTAAGCCCTTTGATGATGATTTATCAGCAACCATGTAGGCGAACTGCAACAACCTGCCCAAAGATAAACCTCTGAGGTGATTCTGAGATGCTGTTTCATTGATAACACACACACACACAGACACACACAGACACACACAGACACACACACATAGATACACACACAGATGCACACACACACACACACACACACAAATAACCCAAAGCACAAAAGGAGAAGAAATGGCGCTTTGCCCACAGGGAGGAGAATGTATTGGAAAACACATTCCAAGAGCTCAAGCAGAAGGGAAGAACCTGGAAGGAGATTTGACCACAGAACAAGCAAAGAGCTGTTCTCTGGAAAACTAAACTGTGATTCTAAAAGTTCACAGGTGAACTGGAAACAATGGCGGCTGTTTTAACCTGAATGTGAAGACTTAGCAGAAAGCTTGTTTTGTAGCTCAGAGTAAAACTGCCAAGAGAAGTCGTGCAAATGAACTCGGGTGGGTCCATGCACAGATCCTGAGTCTCTGTGTAAACAGCAGCCGTGCGGGATGGGCAAGGAACAGAGGGATGAAAGCTCATTTCTAGATAAATAATAAAAAGAAACGTATTCAAGCTGTTGGGAGAAGTGGAGCTGAAGAAACCTCTTAGTCTGCAGAGACATGACAAATGTTCAGAGCACTAGGTCGTGGTATTGAAGAGAAAAGCAATATAACTCAAGGTCCCCTGATAAAATCGCTGATCTTCAAGGGTGAGGGGGGAAAAAGTTCGAGAGAGCAAAGAAGTTTCTTATATAGATCCAACTGTCATTTGAGCTTTATTTTGGCAAACAGAAGCTGGAAGGCAGTAGAATAATGTCTCTATAAACCTCCGAGAGGAAGCGTGTGCCTCCTGACTCTTATGAGCGCGTGACATTATTACTCATCCGCTGGGTCGGAAAAAGACGCTATTTGTGGATGATGTAATAAGTCATAGAAAGAGTATGCCTGGCTCGCCGGGTACCCAGGTGAGCCAGATAACTGAGAAGGGATCCTCTGCATCTCATGGTTCTGTTCATATTGGGACCCAACCCAGTTGGTCTTGTGCCAGACCTCATAGTGGGCCTTATCTTCAATGGAGAATTAATTTCCATATCCTTTCACGAACAGAGGGTGAGGGAGTTGACGAGGGGCGTGTTGCTTCAGGGTAACCCCAGCCTTGGGGGATGACCTTCAGAGACCTTCTCAGCGCAGCTGCTGGAAAACTGCCTAATGCCTACTGTGTACTAGGTTTGGGGAGACCTACTGTGCGCCAGGTGTAGGAGCTCATTGACGCTGAGTAGCTACTGCGTGCTGGTGGGAGAAATCACTAATACTTGGCACCTACTGTGTGTCTGGCGTTTTATGTTTCTGCACCACACTTAAAAATTTAGTCACAGCTGACAAGTAAATTGGTATCATTAAATTTATTTCTCTATAATCAAGTTGCAATAGCTTTTTATCAGGGAGTTATTTATCAAAATGATTTAGAGTCGTCTGCCTAAAGTTTCAGTTTTTTTGAATCGATAATCAACCCAGGTTTCCAGTTATATCAGTTTAAAAATGAAACCGTCTGTCAAGGTTGACCCCCTTCCTCGTTTTGGGAGGGGTCTCTTGGTGGTGCCTTCTCGTCTTTAGGATGGGAGCTGAATGCAAAGGGAAATACGCAAGCTTTCACAGATGGAAAGAAAAGACCTGTTCCCCCGGGGTGTCCTTCTTCACCTTAGCCTTTTCTTACTCACACCCCGTGCTCCACAGACCTGACCATAGACCGCAGTCTGTGTCTGGCACCCACGCCCCTCCCAGGGTTTAGCCCCCCTCCCTCTGGACCCCTCCATGGGGCATGAGGGGCTGGGGATGCCTGGGTAGTCATGCACGGTGTCTCTGACTTTCGCACTTCTAAATGCCTCAAACCTATGCATCTACGTCATTTCCCTGCCTCCCTGTGGGAGGGCACACTCCCAGGGGACCTTGCTCACAACCACGGATGCAGGCTGGCATGATGCTGGTACTGTCAATTTGAGCTCTAAAGTCACCTAGCTGAACCTCTGGGGAGGTCTGTGAGGGAGCTTCTAGATCCCTTGAGAGGGGAGGACCCACCCTAAATGGGAGTGATACCGTCCCTTGGGCCAAGGTCCTGAACGTAAAGCAGCCAGTGGGGCTGGCGAGACGGCTCAGCAGGTCAGGTGTCTGCTGGCAAACGTGGAGAACTAAGTTCTATTCCCAGACGCCCCCATGGCTGGGAAGAAATGATTTTCAAAAATTGTCCTCTGACTTCTACCTGCTGTAATGGCATCTCTCTCTCTCTCTCAAATAAATGAATAACATATTTAATTTTAAAAAGGAGAAAGAGGGCTAGAGAGATGGCTCAGGGGTTAAGACTCTGCCTCAAGCAGAAGGTCCTGAGTTTGGATTCCAGGTCCCACATTAAAAAATGCCAGGCAGGCATCCCACTGTGGGTGGATGGGGCGGGATGCACTTCTAGCCCTGGTGGGAGGAGCCTGGGACATCCCAGAGCAAAGCAAAAAAAAAAAAAAAAAAAAAAAAAAGAGGTAGAAGCAATCCAGGATGATTCCAGAAGTCACCCTTGGTCCTCCACAGGGACACACAGTGCCCTCTGACACACACACACACACACACACACACACACAATTAAAAAGAAGGGAGCCAGCAGAGCGCCTGACCCCGCCCACATCCCCCATGATGGACTAGACCTCCCGGCTGTGAACCAAAAATAAACCTTTCTTTCCTCAGTTGTTCTTGGCAGGTATTTGGTCACAGCAGCGAGCAAATCAACTCACCCAGCTGTCCTTCAGCATGTCCTCAAGTCAGTCCGACCAGCTCATGTGTTCTTCTCGTCCACTCCCCCTCCCCAAGTCAGGACTCCATCTGCCCTTAAATCTTGCCTACCCACATGTTTCTGCCGACTACACCGCAGGTTTTCCCTTCTCCCCATGTGCCGCATTTGCTCCTCTTTCCTCTGATCCTTGGAGTTTAACCAGCTTTCAGGTTTCTGGAACCAGCACCCGCCCCTCCCCCACTCCCTACACATCCCAGCTTCTTGCAAAAGGAAAGAGCCGGTCTGTCTGCACAGCCGCAGTCCCCGGGTGAGCGCCGGAAGCCCTCCGTGAGCGTGCGGAGCTGAGCGCCCACGGGCTCTGCCTTCTCTGAGTCCCGTCTCTTCTGCGGCAGTGACCCCTTGCTGAGCCTCGACGGCCAAACAGCCCGACGTAGCCCCTCTTACTGCCGCCGCGGAGCCACAAGCACGTGACTGACGTATCATGAGTGTGTTGCTCTAAGGCCTCTAGACTCAGCCCAGATGGCTTTCACAGGACCAGTGGTGCTGCTGGTAAGCGAGGCTGTGCCATCCCAGAGGGTCTGCAGACAGCTGCTCTTCGGTGCTGTTGTTGGGGGGGGCTGTCTGTCTGTCTGTCCATCTGTCTGCCTGTGTTTACATGTGGGTGGATGTTCATGTGTGTGTGTGTACGTGTGTACAAGAGGGCACGTGAGTGTGTATGCCTGTGGAAGCTCAATGATAACATCTGGACTCACCCTGAATTGCTCTGCCTTCTTATTGCTCTGCTTTGAAGTTTCCCAGACACCATCTTCCAGGGCTGGGAAGTTCCCATCCACTCTGTGTATATGGGCTCTTGGAATCTGAACTCAGATCCTTCAGCATCGGAGGCAGAAGCTTTAACCACGGACCCATCTCCCCAGCTCCGCCTGTGTTTCTCGAGAGAGCGGTTTCCATTCTCTGGCCTTGGACTCATATTCCAACCTCTCTTCCTGTCCTCACATCTCCTTCGCTGCCTCTCTTGACTCTTGATCCCTCCAGGATAAGCCAAGATCATGTCCTCGTCTCAGATCAACATCTCTGGAGCCCCTTCCCCCCTAGGTGTGGCAGGTGCCAGGATTCAGATGTGGACATCTGTGGGGGCTGATATTGCCCACTGCAAATGAAAGGCTTATCAGAACATATTTGCTGGAAGATATTGTCTTGTTATCCTTTTAACTCTAAGTTCTCCCAGCAATCCTGCGAGCCAGATGCCTGCCTTTCTCCTTTATCTGTGAAGAAATTAAAGTCCCAGGCAGTGAGAACAGGGTGCGGAGGAGCTCCTAATTCATACGGGTCTAGGGTTTCGGAGCCTTTGTTTGCCCCACAACATGACGAATCGTTAAGTGGGAAAGGAGTTGAGCGTGTTCGCGTCCTTTCCAAACGGAAGACGATAGCACTGGAGAGTCTGGAGAGAGGGGCTGGGTGCGAACCCCAGCAGCAGGTGCCAGCGTAAAGAAGCTGGCGAAGAAGCTCGCTGTATAGGAGAGCCGGGAAGAAGAGGATCAGGAAGAGCATGTTAGACTGTAGCGGTTTAGGCAGAAGCACAGATGACAGAGAACGACGTTCTGCTTTCTGAGCTGAGCTCAGGACGTCTGTGGTTTACACAGCGCAGGTTGACAGTTCTTCAGTTACGGCTTCTGCGCGTGTCTTGCGGAGAGAGGAAGAAAAGGAAGGGCTGAGAGAAGGCTGCTGGGACACAAGACACTGCCCCACCTGGCTCTTGGAGACACGTCCAGGGGGATCAGAGTCCCTGGACGCTGGGACACCCCGGCCAGGCAAATGACCTGCTGGGTTAATTTAAGACTTCATTCTAGTGTTACCGTGGGGGACCGGAAGTGGACTCTGCTTGGTCCCCAACACGAATATCTGTGAAAAGCCACAGGAAATAAATCAGTGTCTTTTTAATACAGAAGAAGAGGGCTGGAGTACACTCCCATCTTTTTAAAAATATATTTTAAAGTGTGTGTGTGTGTGTGTGTGTGTGTGTGTGTGTGTGTGCACGTGTGTGTCTGGGGCACTGTGTGTGCCTGTGGAGGCTCAGAGGGGACATTGATGCCATCCCAGATTGCTCTACCTCTTATTTGTCCTGCTCCGGGGTTTCCCAGGCTCTGTCTTCCAAGGTCCAAAGTACAAGTTGCTGCCATTTCCACCTGAGTTTTAATGTGGGGTCCGGGATTCAAACTCAGGTTCTTCTGCTTGTGAGGCAGAGGTTTAACCCCTGAGTCATCTCCCCAGTCCCCACACCCCTGTTTCAACTGCCTAAAACTGGATGGTATCTCTGGCAGAGACATAGAGATACTGTGGAGTGTCCCAGAGAAGTTCGGGGCCCGTGTTGCCATTTTGCCTACGTGCTGCGAATAAATTCACCACCACTTAGGGAACGAGGAGATTCCATTCTTTCTTACAATTCTTGATGACTACTCTTAGTCCAGCTTGGCAGGAGAGTTGGTACAACGTCAGGAGTGGAGGAAACTGGCCACGCCGTATTCACAGGGATTGCTGAGAGAGAGAGAGAGAGAGAGAGAGAGAGAGAGAGAGAGAGAGAGAGAAACCTCACGCACCAGAATGTCTGCGTGCCAACATTCTGAAGTATGCCAAAGAACTCAACCAGATCTTTCCATCTACTCCACCTATCTAAGATGCTCCCACCACTGTGGGCTGAATCTTCCCACATCAATCAGACGATCTCCTACAGTCCTGCTCAGTGCGTACCTTGATTACTAACTCTTCACAGGTGTGCCCAGAGCTCAGCCTCCAGCGATCAAGTTGGCACACGTCTCTGTCTAACTAACACACGTGTCCCTGTGGAGATTTATGAAGTTTCAGAAGTGGCCTTCAATAACTCACTTGGAAAATTAGCATACACTAGCATATAGAAGCCCTAAGACATGCCTGCCTGGAAGTTAAATGGGGTTACACCCACCTTTTCCACAGACATTCGAAAGGTTTCAGATGCTGGGGTTCAAAGGAAGACACACAGGTGGACTGTTCTTTAGGGTAAGAGATGTATTAGAAGAGATATAGATGCTACAGAGACACAGCATGGGGGCTTGGAGGGGAAGTGAGGCCCGCGTCACACGGCTGGGAGGAGTTCAAACCTCAGAGAGAGCAGAAGTCCCGTGCAGGTGGTCGGTGAGTAGGCATGACGGAGTCTGCAGTGGTTTGTCTCCTGCACCCACCACGGGGAAGGACAGCAGGGTTTTTATTACAAACGGAAGGAAGGAATCATGCCAAGGCGTGACCTGGAGGGTTGGGGGTAGAGGGCCACGCCCCCTGAAGGGACCATTGTGCAGGCTGGGAAGAGCCCACCCGTGGCCCCTTTGTGGCTTGGAGTCTGGCAGCCTCAGGCTGGGCACTTCTCTGGGGTAGTGGGGTACCAGTGGTTCTTCTGGAAGCTGGACACCTGGCTTTGAGGACAGGGTCTACCTTTGCTTTTATAGGAACCAGGGAGGAGCGGAGAGAAAGAGAAGGCAGGGTGCGAGTGATTCACCCTTAGTGTCAGCTAAACAGCACTCCCAATCACCATCCATGTTCTCTCCCCTCCCCTGCCCTCTCCTTGCATGTGTTTGGGTATGTGTCTGTGTGTATCAGAGGGCATTTTGTATGTCTGTGGAGGCGCAAGGATGACCTTGGAAATCATCCTGGTTTTCCTCTACCTCCTTATGCTTCACTCTGGAGTTTCCCAGACTCTGCCTTCTAGTGCCTAGAAGTTCAGGTCATCACATTTCCATCTGGAGTTTTTACATGGGATCTGAGATCCGAACTCAGGTCCTTCTACTTTCGAGGCAGAGGCTTAACCCCCGAGCCATCTCTTCAGCTCTGAGGATTCTGCTTTCTAAACGCACAGTGCGTCAAAGTCAGAGTGAATGAAAGGACTTTTGGGCAACACCAGCTTAGCACAGGTGTGTAAGGAAGGGTGGAGGAGGAGGAGGAAGAGGAGGAAGAAGAGGAGGAGGAGCTACAGGGGAGCCATCTGCTGCTCCTCCTTAGAAAAGCAGGAGAAGACACTAAGGCTTCCTCCTGCTTCCTATGCAAAGCGGTCTGATGGAACATGTGGGTCGCCCACTGTTTCCGGAACCTTCTTACAATTCTAAGCCACACTAAGCATCCTCTCAGCCTCTTCGCTGATGGCGCAAGAACACCACAGCCTGGTTTTCTGGGTCAGAGAAACCATCTCTCCCTCTGCTTTCTCGAGCACTCTGTCTACCGCAGAGCCTGATGCAGCTGATAAAGCTGAAAACGCAGTTTCACATTCCACATCGAGAGAAGGTGCTGGATTCATTCCCCACCAGCTGAACTTTCTACCTAGAGTCAAAACAGACCGGCCAAGCTACGCCACCCACACGTGCCCAAGCCTTGGGCTGGGTCTGCCCAGCACCCTGGCACCCTGGCAGCCCGAGATGCAGGGAGAAGAAGAAGAGGTGCTCTGGGACCAATTCTGTTACCAATTAGGGTGGAGGAAGAAGAGTGTGATGCCAAGGACTGCAGCGCCCCTCCCCCTTAGTCTGTGCTGCTGTTTTATACGAAAGCAGGGCAGAGGCGGGGCACAGGTGGGACTTTACAGAAGCAATTGCCTTGGTTTAGTATCAGCGGAGGGATGGAACACAGACTCACCTATGACCTTGACTGTTACTAGATGCTGAGACCAGTACCCAAGCAGCAGGGAGGTGCAGGCTCAGGTCGTGGGGTAGGCTGGTGTCTCTGAAATATCCTCACTTGGCTGCCTTTGGATTTTGTCGGTACCGTTCTGTCTTATGTGAGCAGTAACTCCACAGTTCGCATGGTTCTACTTCCAAGGCTGAGAGAACCACCCAGCCTAACTCCTGTGGGACATTTTACAGGATGAGTTCCCCATGCGTTGTGGGGGGACAGGAAGTAAGAGATGGTGTGTGACTGATTGCGCAGCTGCGGGGGGCAGTGTGGGGAGCTTGTTACCAATTCCATCCCTCTCAGCAGCGTGTGTGTATATGGGGGTATGAGCCACACAGCATCGTTGTGCTTGAAAAGCACGTTCACTGTCTTGAGGGCTGATCGTGAAAGGCCACGCTTCCCTGAGCCGCACGCCCGGTGCGTTCTGGGATGGGACTTGGGGCTTCACGCTTGTGTGGCAGCATTTTGCCAACTAGGCTCTCTGCTGGGACTTCTCTTTACCACTTAATGATGGTTGGGCCACATCTCTGAGTCCAGCTTGGTGGGACAGCTCATACCAACACCAGGAGTCAAGGAGACTGACCACACCGCATCCACAGAACTGCTGAGAGAGGGCAGACCTCACTTGCCAGATAACCAGATACCAAAGAATGCCAACTCCCTGAATCGGCTCACTCCATCTTATCTACTGCCAGGGCCTAGCCCCGCCCACCATGGCCTGGGCCCTCCTCCTCTATTAGATAATCTCCTGCAGGCCGCTCAGGGCTTAACTCAACCACTAACTCCTCACAACTCTGCCCAGAGCTGGAGCCTTCACAGTCACGCCAACATCTGGACCTGAGCTATCCGAATCTTCTTCCCCACCTCCCTTCACACGATATCTGCATCCTCCAACCGCATCTCCTCTCCATCTTCCTTTCTGCCTGAGTCCTGGAGGCAGACAGTCCTGTTCTGTCTGGAATCTGCTGGAAGCTCCGTTGTCCAGACCGAGGATCAAAGACTAAGTCTTCACTTCCAGACACTTCCTTTCTCAGTCACTAGACATCCGGCGGTTTCCATTTTTTTCTGCACAGCAGATACCATCGCCTCTGTCGTATTTTTAGGTCAATAAATAGGTCGATTTTGCGCTCTTCAAAGGGCTCCCCGATACCACGCACATCACGAACACGTCACCCCTACCCCTCATCTCCCTTTCATGTTCTTCATCACAGAAAACAGCCCCGGGGAACCCAGAACCCCACGGCCCGGCTGCAGCTCTGTGGGGCAGATGTGGTCAAGATGGCGGGTGCTTCCCACAGACAGACCTGCCTGGGCAGCACAGGCCCCTGCGGGGTCAGAGGGAGCAGGACCAAAGGAGGAAGCCCACCCATCTCCCTTTTGTTCTGCTGGGCTCGGTGCTGGAATCCAGCTTGCAGATGATTCACTCACAGAGTGTCGGCCCAGAGTGTTGATTCAGTTCAAAGGGCCTTGGAATTGACTTGGCTGTTTCCGGTGGGCCCTTCCTTGAACTTCCTACGCATGCCTGTGAAGGACTGCCCCCACCACCACTGGGCCTACCCTTCTACTCCATGAAGCTTTCCATCTGGGGGATGTTGGCATGACCCCTGTTCTCGAAGCTCAGCCCAGGGACAGCTGCTGCTGGGACACATATGACCTCCGGAGAGACAGATTGTTTCTGTGAGGTGGTCGAGAACAGAATTTTTAGTGAGAAGAGATTTCTTTTCGTGTAGAAAGGCTGGGAAGGTGTTTCAAAGGCTACTGCTAACCCCCTGAGATAAGGTTGCCTCCTTCCCCCAACCCTATTGTCATGGTTAGGCACAGGTGTCAACCTGACTGTTGAGGGTTTGCGCTCTGGGCACATGCGTAGAGAGTTGATGGTTGAGTTAAGCCCAGAGCAAAAGTGCAGAGATTATCTAGCTGATGGGGAAGGTCCAGCCCATGGTGAGAGGGATTAGGACCTGGAATAAATCATGGAAAGCTGGTTGAGAGAGTTGGCATCTTCTGGTATATTTGGCCAGACATGCTGGTCTGGCAAGTAAGGACCGTCCCTCTTTCAGCTATTATGTGGTGATGGTGTAGCCAGTTCCCTCGCCCTGGTGTTGGTGTGATGCTCTCCTGTCAAGCTGGACTGAGAACTGTAGCCAGGAATCGTAAGAGACAATAGACCCCTTGTTCCCTTAAGCCGTTTGATGGTCATTTATCAGCAGCCACGCAGGTCACGTGTTTAGGAAAGGATCTGGCTGTGAGGTCTCAAATGCAGACGAGTTAAATCCTTAAAAGAAACAGCTCCGCCATGAGGTTAGCAGCCAGGTCTGGTCAACCAAACGAGTTGGGATCCCATATGATCAGATCAATCAGATGTAGGGGGACCAACAGCCCCAATCAGATTTATAGAAACTAAAACTAACCAATCGGGAAAGGCCACTTTTCCCAGGCTTGACAAATACCCTTGACCCTGCCAACTATCAGTGGACTTCCTTGCCCCCCACAGACTCTGTGTCCATGAGTTCTGTTCTTTCTCTCCCCTAACGAACTCTGCCTTAACCGTCTACGCGCGTTCTGGTTTCAGTCTTTGACTTGGGAGCACAAGAAACTGGTCATAAAACCCCACAATACTCCCAGAATGCAGGCTGCCCCCAGACATGAGCCTGTTGTGTCTGATGCTAAAGTCAATTGTAAATGCTGGAAGCGCCTGGCCCAGCCTCCTCTTTGAGGGAAACAACTCGTCCGTGGAGAGTCTGTTGGGCTCCCCAAGGCTCAGCCTAAGGCTATAGAGCAGAGAACCAAAGGTTCCAACCATATACATGCCTGATGTATTAGCACACGCTCCCGGAACCGAGAAGAAAAACCTAATACACACTCAGTGGGAGACAGGGAGTGGGAGGAGGAAGGAAGTGGGAGACTTCTTTGTATTCATTTACTTTGGTCACAGTTATTTTGTCATAGTTAGATACAAGCAGCAGCTTGGCAACAGTAAGTGTGAGCATTGAACTCAGTTGTGGAGAATTAGTTAAGTCCTGAGCAAACCTGCAGGAGATTGTTTAATTGAGGGGGGACCCAGCCCGTGGTGGGTGGGATTATCCCCTGGCAGGTGAATAAGAAGCAAAGAGCTGGTTAAGGAAGTTGGTATTGTTTGGTAGACTTGGCCAGACAGGCTGGTCTGGCCCGTGAGGATTGTCCCTCTCTCGGTAGTCCTGCAGATACGGTGCAGCCAGTTCCCTCGGCCCTGGTGTTGGCATGAGCTCTCCTGCCAAGTGGTACCAAGAGATGTTCCCAGATAATCATAAAAAACAAAACCTTTTGTTCCCCCTGAAGACATTTGATCATGAATTTATCAGCAACGCGCAGGTAAACTAGGATAGACACTGTCATGTTTTGAATGTGACGTGTCCACACAGGCTGATGTGCTTGGATCCTTGTACTTGATGTTTGGGAAAGTCACATCAACTTTAGAAGGTGGAGCTTGCTGGAGAAAGGAATGCTAGAGCGGTTGGGCCTTGAGGCTGGTTAGCCCCGCCCTGCTTCTGCTAGGAGTCTGCTCCAAGCTTGCAGTGAGCTCTTCCTGCCCGTATAATATCTGCAGTGACCTGAGCCTCTCTCAACTTCTGCTGCCAGCCTTGTCTTTCTTCCCATAATGGACTGTATCTCTCCCTCTAGAACCATAAGACAAATCTCCCTTTCTCCCCAAATCTCCCTTTCTCCCCAAAGTTATGCATGAATGTTGTCTCACAGCAGCAGAAGGAATAGCAGGTAGGGGCACTAAAGACAGAATCCAAGCCCTCTCACTTACAAGACAAACCCTACCACTGAACTATATCCCTAGCCCAAGGCCTGTGTCTTAATACAAGTCAGAATGTCAACTTGCTGGAGAAATAGACAGCCATGCTTCCAGTTAAGGGCGGTGTGCGGTCATGAGAGTCAGCTGTGATTTCAGGATTCCTCTCCTGTCTTAGGAAGTTACTGGAGGGCTGGAGAGATGGCTCAGGAGTTAAGACTCTGTCTCACAAGCAAAAGGTCTTGAGTTCAGATACCAGGTCCCACGTAAAAACACCAGGCGGAAATGGCAGTGGCCTGCACTTCTGACCTTGATGGGTAGAGCCTGGGAAATCCAGAGTGAAGCATGAAGGAAGTAGAAGTAATCCAGGGTGATTCTCGAAGTCATCCTTGGTCCTTCACAAGGATGCACAAGGTCCTCTGATACACACACACACACACACTCATACACACACGTAAAATAAATAAACAAAATATTAAAAAAGGAAGTTACTGGGAAAATCCTGACAGCATGCCCAGAAGCAAGGGCTTCAAAATTTTTGTATCCTCAGCAGAGATTTCACAGATCTTTCTGGTAGAAGTGGGGTGACCAGGAGAAGGGCAGAGACGTCTGCAAGATGGCTTCTCTGGAGAAGGTGGGGGAAGTTAGGAACCAGCCCCAGGCTCCTGAGTGGACAGTCAGGTGAAGGGAGGGGGGACCGGAGAGGGAGGAGGAGGAGAGGGGGGAGGAGGAGGGGAGCGTGCCAGGAGAGCCAGCTGCACCAGGCACCTCTGATCCTTGCTGTCCCAGGATCCCTCGCCTGCAGGAGTTTTCCAGGACTAACTCGCATGTGGGAGAACCATTGCTTCAGGCCCTGCTTTTGTAGAGCCCGATGTCAGAGCACTAGTGGACAGCAGGTGGTCACCAAAGGTCGTGTTAGGACCTGTGCCTCCCTCCAGCCTTCCACGCGGTGATGGTTACTCTTCCAGCTGCTCTGGGACAACACTCAGATTCAAGCAACTTTAGGGGACAAAAGGGAGATTGACTTGTCTTACGCGTCCCACCGCGACAGGAAAGGTATGGCAGGCGGCAGAAGCTGGAGGCAGCCTAGGTCATGTCCATCATCGTGGGGGCGGAGTCAGAAAGCTTCAGGTTGCAAGAGCAGACTACTAGGGCAGGCAGGGCGGGGCTACCCAACCTCAAGGCCCGCCCCCCGCGATGTGCCTTCCTCTGACACGGCTCCACTTGCCGATGTTTCCCCAACCGTCCCAAACATTAACAGCAGCTAAAAATGCAACACATGAGCCTGTGGGGGACAGCTTATATTCAGCTATGACATGGGCCCCCTAATAAATCCAGGCTACTTATGAGCCCACAGAGACTCCTAATACTCTGACTTCTTAGCTAGCTCAGCCGAAGCTCTTGGTTTTTCTTTTTTTAAACTCTGACGTCAATTAAAGTTTTTACAAAAATGTTCTGTGTGACACGGGATTCTTGGAAGTTTTTTAACAAATTAGAAACCAACTTTATTTTCTCTGTAAACACTTACACGTTGTCTGACTACTGCGGAACATTTTAATTTTTATCTTTTTTCCTTCTGTGAGTGGTTCTCATCCTTTTGCCCAAATCACGACTTTGAAATGCTTGAGTTTCCTCTTAGAGCTAATTAGCTGTAACTATATCAAAATGTCCTTTTCCTTCCAAAAAGTCTATCTATATAAACATTACAGAAACAGAAAGAATTTATTTTCTCAGAGATTTCATTCTGAGTGGTTTATTTGCACACTGGTGGGAAAGAGCCGAGGGTGCATGGATGGATAGTTGCATGCTGTGGCTCTCTTCAGTGGGCTCTGACCGCCTCTGTTTCTTCATGAATGGGAAGATCTCCTACCACAACTTCCCTGGCAGGAATGAAGGTTTTCCCAAAGAGACACGTCTACTCTTCCCTTTGGCTGTCAGACTACTGAAACAATGAGCCCCAAAGAAATTGAAATTTCCCCCTGGGATCTCATACCTAGAGACGGAAAAGGATGGGACCCCAGTACCTGCCAGAGGGGAGGGTGTCTTGTCTCTCAGAAGCAGATTTCACACCTTTCTGACAACTTGTCAGACCACCTTGCAGGAGAAAAATGGTGCAGGAGAAAAAATGATGATGGAAGACTCACTGACAGGCAGGACCAGCACCTCGAGCAGGACTGGACCCCTGATTCAGGGACCACCCTGCCCAACTGTGCTTGAAGCACTGGGAAGAGATCTAACCCTGAGACCTTGAAGGCCAGAGAATCAGTTGCAATTGTAGGAAGAGTGGATCCTGCGAGATGTCCCCACAAGGTCATGTGTTGGAACACTGGGTCCCCAGCTGGGGTGTAGAACCTTCAGGGCGGCAGCCTTTGCTGGAGGAAGAATGTCACTGGGGCAAGCCACGAGATTATAGAGCCGGACCACACTTCCTCTCTCGGCTTCCTGAGTGTGGCTGGGGATGTGAGCTGCCGGCTTCTTGCTCCTGCCACTGTGTCTTCTCTGCCGTGATGCGCTATAACTTGGACCTGTGAGACAAAAATAAACTCTTTCTCCCTTAATTTGCTGGGGTCTGAGTATTTCCTCATAGCAACAGCAAAGTAACGAAAACACATGGTCAGATAGGGAACGGTCCCTTCTGCATACATTCCTCAGCCTGAGACCCTCAGAAGAAGCAAAGCCCAGGAAGGGGGGGCCAGATGTGGAGGCAGCCCCCTCTCTGTGCCGCCCGCAGGTATGAATTCAGTTCCCAAGTCCAATGGGTCAGCCTTGCGGAAAGGTTTGAAGGGGACATGAGGTTGAAATTGAAAACCAGACCAGGTCAGTTTGAATAATGAAAATCGATGACATTGTTAAGTCTGCAGGTGAAAGGGAACGAGGTCGATGTGGAGGTCTGTTAATAAAGACAAACTGACAAGAGGGAGAGACTTCAGAAATACCATTTATTAGAGTTGAGGGCCTGGCTGCCAAGGGAGCCATGGTTAGCCTTAAGGTGGGCAGGCATAGAACAGAAGAGTGATGCAAGGCAGGAGGAGATATGCAAGGTAGGGAGAGAGATGCAAGGGAGAGAGAGAGATGCAGGGCAGAGAGAGATGCAGGGCAGAGAGAGATGCAGGGCAGGGAGATAGCAAAGGAAAGCTGCAGGGTCCACGGGACAAAGGGGGCGTCTATCTTTTATGGCCTTCGGATGTTGCTAAGGAGCTGCTAGGGAGGTACAGCAGTATGGAGGGGGAGTGAAGGAACGTCATTAGGGTGGGGAGGTCAGGGGTCTGGGGAGATAAGGCAGAAGTGGACAGGGAAGGCTCTCGGGTCAGCTCTGGGAATCGCCACATTCCAGCCAGGGCGGAGGAGCTATACAAAACGGCCTGAGTATGGCTAACCGCAATGGTTTGGAATTCCCCGGTGAAGCTGCCAAGAGACAAAATGTGTGGATTTTAAAAAGCTGGGGATTAAAAAAAGCAGGGAGAGGGGCAGGGAGACGTCTTTCATGTCCATTCTCTGACAAGGAAAAGTACTCAATGAACTAATCTCGTCGCACACATGGGATCTGAGAAGGCACGTGCTGGCTGCAGCCCTGTTGGCTGCCCGGCGAGGGGGGTGCATCTGGACACTGGTCCTGCCAGGGTCACTTGGGGAGATGGACTCTGTCCAGGTGCGACTGGACCCAAACAAGGGAGGAAGGAGCAGCCAGAGAACACACCTGGGGGTGATGGGACTAGTGGTGGACACTTGTGACCCTAATATTCAGGAAGGGCAGACAGGAGGAAGGCCGGTATGAGCTTCAAGGTGAATTTGAGACCAGCTTGAGTTGCACAAGAAAAGCCTCTTTCTAATCAGGGAGCCAGCCAATCACGAGGCAGGGCCGGGTCCTAGCTCAGGACTTGCAAACAGGAGGGCTTGAGTTCAGCCCCGCGGTACGTGTGCTGGTGAATCTGTAATCACAGCACTGGGAAGACAGAGAAGCCCGATCCTTGGGACTCGATGAGCAACCAGCCTAGCTCAGCGCGCTTCAGGCCAATGAGAGACCCAACTCAGAAATATGAAGAGGGTGTCGCCTAAGGAGTGACACCCCAGGCTTCCTTATGCACAAGCTCACATATGCATGGACAGTCTCCCCCACGCAAGCCATCCGTACACACACATGCACACAATGCACACACACACACACACACACACACACACACACACACACACACACATCCTCTGACCCCTCCTACATGCACACTTCCCCTACATCCTTCCCCCAACCCTTCCACATGTACCCCTCCCTCTATACTACACACAGGTACCTCTGACATCCCCCGCATGTGCACAAATCAAAAAGAAACAAGTAAAAATGTAAATGTCACGCTCTGACCAACGAGAGCTTGAATGAGCACACGGCACCCGTCAGCATTTCAATCTGTCTGTCTGGTTCTGGGGATGATTCTCGCCGGCGTCGAACCTGGAGATACAGACACATCCGGTCAAAGTGCTCCCAGAGAGACAAATGTCACGACTCTCTTCCGCTTCGCTCTGCTTACGGCAAATCAAAGTTCCTTCACTGAGGGATGCTCGGATGTGGCCCAGGCAGGGCGGGGCTGGCTCCCCTTGTGAAGGTGGGTGTTGCAGTCCGCCTGCATGGTTGCTGATAAATGACTATCAAACGGCTTAAGGGAATAAGGGTTTATTGTCTCTTACGATTCCTGGGATTCCTGGTTACAGTTCTCAGTCCAGCTTGACGGGAGAGCTCACACCAACACCAGGGCCAAGGGAACTGGCCACACCATCACCACATAACGGCTGAGAGATGGACAATCCTTACTTGCCAGACCAGCATGTCTGGCCAAGTGTACAGAAGGATGCCAACTCTCTCAACCAGCTCTCTGTGATTTATCCAGGCCCTAATCCCACCCACCCTGGGCTGGATCTTCCTCATCAGCTAGACAATCTCCTTCAGATTTGCTCTGGGCTTAACTCAACCATCAACTCTCTACAACTGTGCCCAGAGCTCAAACCCTCAACAGTCAAGTTGACATCTGTGCTTAACTATGACAGTGGGGTTTGCCCTGAAGGGGTTCGTGTGGCGAGAGTTAGAGGGGCTCAGGGGACTGTGAGGACCCCACTCACAGTGCTTTCTGGTAAGTAGATCCAACGAAGGGATCAGGCTGCACTTTTTCCAGAGTCCAGGTAACAGACACCCATCACTCAGAGCCCTTCTTCTAGAACCCCCTTCTCAGCCCTGTGGGACACAGTGCATCACTGTTCGAGAGAAAGGAGCCATCAAAGCTGGAAGTTTCCAGTTTGCTAATAATATTCACATTCATCTTGCAGATCAGAATGTGCCAGAACCAGCCTGTTCTCCCATCCCAGAGGGGCTGCCGCCAACACGACATGGACTATTCCAAGCCTGCGCTATAAGAAAGCAAGAGGCAGCATTTTAAAATCAGAATTCTGTTGCATCTTCTAGGGTATTAAGGTTGAAGGCAAGGTGAGCCGAATCCTCTTCTTCTTGATTAACATGAGGGAGAGTATTCTTTAGAAGTAGATTATCATTTAAAAATATTTACTTATTTGAGAGAGAGAGAGAGAGAGAGAGAGAGAGAGAAAGGATATTCAAGGTGTGTACATGCATGCTATGGGGACAGGGAGAAGCCAGAGGACAACTTTTTGAAGTCAGTTAATTCTCTCCTTCCCTCAAGTGGGCTTCTGGATATTGAACTCAGACCCACAGGTTAGCAACCAGATGTGTTCACTAGCCCTGAAGTAGATTATCATTAAACGTCTCTTTTTTATCTTCTGTAACTTTAGGATATTATTTGACTGTTTCACACCTTACTGATATCATATGTAATAAGGATAATTACAATGTCGACCTCAGCTTTGGCTCGAAGATCAAGGGACTTTTCTGTCTCTCATTTTAGATATCAGTCTAGACACAGATACAGATATAGATTATCTCAGCATTGTCTCCGGCACATGGAAAATTCTTGCTAGAAGAGTATTGCTGGTAGGGATTATTATCGGTTTCCTAGAGAGTAGGAGGCAGCATGGAAGAGGAGAAAGCAGAAAAATATGGGTTTGGAAATAGCGAATTCTTGGGCCGGAGAGGTGGCTCAGGGGTTGAGACTCTGCCTCAAAAGCAGGAGTTGAATTTGGATCCTGGGTCCCAGGTAAAAACACAGGCGGAAATGGCATCGATCTGCACTTCCTGCCCCGGAAGGCTGAGCTGGGACGTTTCATAGCGAAACAAGGAGGAGGTAGAAGCAATCCTGGATGATTCCCAAAGTCACCCTTGGTCCTCCACAGGGACATACATTACACACACACACACACACACACACACACACACACACACACACGTAAATAAATAAAAATTTTAAAAAGAAATAGTGAATTCTTGCCAGGGAGATGGTTCAGTGGGTAAAGTGCAAACACAAGGACCTGAGTTTGAGTCCCCAGAGCCCAGGAAGAGCCAGATGTGGCGCACAGGTCTGTAAGCTCGGCGCTCCCGACATGACGTGGGAAGCAGAGATAAGCCACTCTGCAGACATTCATGGTCCAGTCAGCTCAGTGCAGCCAGCAATGACAAGCCACCCGTCTCCAGCAAGGTGGAAGCCTGTCCTTGGAGCTCTACGTGTGTGCCGCAGCAGGCGGGTACCTGCCTTCACCTATGAATGCACACGCAAGCACCATACCACCTCACACATGCAAAACCATTCCGAATAATTGGATTAGAGTATCAAGGTTTGCCACCTGCTGTGTGTGCTTGGGTGCGACGAATGACTTCTCTGTGCCTCTGTCACTGTATGGGAGGGCAAGCTAAACCCGATGCAGGATGTTCCACAGGAAAGGGACAGACTGAATAAGAAAATATCTGGCAGCATCCAATTCCGGCACCTTATCTGTCACCTTCATTTCCAGAGGTGTAGCGGCTGACGCTGCATTTTACATCTGTCCATCTACCCCTGTGTCCTCGTGCGTTACCCTGTGAGGAGATGAGGTAGCTGATTTCCCCCATCCATTGCCTCTCAGTGGCATCGATTGATGGGGCGGAAGTGACTCAGCTTCAGGGACAGCTAAACCTGGCGTCCTCTGCCCAGGTGGACCTGCAAGCGAGGTCCCCTCTCCTCTCCCACAGCGACTTGCACTACGTCACCTTCAGCCTCACGCAGATGGGCTTTAGGGAGCAGTTGGGCATCCTGCTGACATCACGGCCTCTGCTCACAGACCGTGGGCAGGTGAAGAGGAATCACCCCGCCCCCTCGGTGCCCCTCCATCCCAGCCACACACTAGACCCACTCAGCAAGCCCTGGCAGAATTCTGATGATCGAGGCCACAACCCGGGTCCCCTAAAGTTGGATTTCCTGTGATTTCTGCATGTCCCCAGGAGTCAGGAGAGAGAACTGAGTCAGCTGTCAGCCCCCCCCCCACACACACATTCACACAGCCATTGAAAATCTACGCCCTGAAACAGATCTTCTAGACACTTGCAAGTAGTCTGGCTTTGTGAGCGACCAACCTATTTTTAGAATTCTAATAAATCTTAATGCGGTTCTCTTTTACGCAGGATGAGACTCACCTATTTTAAGCACACCGCTCAATGAATTTTGGAAAATTACACCTATGCTCATGCGCCCACCGCAATCAAAGCATGAAGTATTTCCACGGGACCAGAAATCTTTCTGCCCCCCTTGGTTGTCAGCCCCTGCTCCCACCTCTGACTCAGGAAACAGTGACGTGTTTCCGGTCACCAAAGGTGACTGACTGCTGCTTTCATGGGAAATTTACGTAAAGGGGAGTGGATTGGTCAGGACTCTGCAGAGGAACACAATCCGCGGAACGAATCTCTAATACAATGGGGTCTATTACACTGGCTTGTGCGGTTGTCTCTTGCTAGGGAGGTTGAGAATACTGTAGCTGATCAGTCCAGCGAGACTGGATAGCTCAGCAGTCTGATACTAACACTGAAGGTCTAGAACATTCCCAGAGACCAGCTGGTCCTCAGTTCAATCCAGAAGGCTGAAGAAGACGGAATCTAGCGTCAGTGAAGGGTTGCGGCAGTAGAGGCAGGCTTGGAGCGGATGCTCTCAGCGGAGACTGGAGAAAGGCACAAGCCTAAGAACCCGTGTGTCCCTCAGATCGCTTTATATCTGGGGTAGAAAATACTACTTATCCTCGGAAGGCTGTCTCTGCTTCATGGGATCCTTCCGGGAAACCCCTTCACAAACACGCCCAGAGGTTTGTCCCTGTGATAGTTAATCCTGAGTGTCAACCTGACACCCCTGGCATTCACTAAGATCAGCTGAGACCACCTAAAGAGATTATCTGGATCAATGCCAAGACCAGCCCCAGATTCCATCGGAACTGCTGTAGATCTCATTGGAACCTCCCAGTAGTGGAACAGATAAAAGGAACCGCAGAATAGAAGAAGAGAGACTCTCCAGGAATCCTTCAGCCACGTGGATGTCTGCCATGACGCAGCCTACAGCTTCAGCCACCAGCCCTGCTGCCTCTGCCGTGAAAGACTTAGCTGCCCTCTGGAACTCTAAGGTGAATAAATTTCCTTTTCTCCCTTAAGTTATTTGACTTAACTTTGGGTGTTAAGAGTAATCTTTACAGTCCCCTCTTGACCCCAGATGTGCCCAAGCTGACCTCCAAGAGTAGCCACAGGATTCGTCTACCCCTTGTCAGTCGATGAGAATCCATTTTTCTGTTTCTTTTTCACTTTGGAAAAAAATTCTTTTAGAGTTGCATGCATGAATATTGCTATTCATTTTGCATAGTCCTAATATTTCTAATAGTTCCTTTGAAGAGTCTCAATGGTGCCATAGAAAGAGCTGCACCGACCAACTTTCTCACGTGATACACGAGGGTCTCACTTTTCTCTGCAGCCATCTCTGTTGCCGTTTGAAACATCTTCTGCCTTTGTAAGACAGCTTTCGACTAATAGAAGTCCAGGGCCAGGTGGTTTTACTGGAATAGTCTACTAGATATTTAATGAAATAATCCAGGGTTTTTTCATTATTTCTTTTAATAAATTCTCTAAGACAATCATTATCCTGACACCAAACCCAAGCAAACAAACACACAGCAGTAAAAAACACGATAGACCAATAACACTCATGAGTCAAGACTCGAGAATCCTCAATAAAATTTTATTGAAGACAATCCAGCTTTGTATGAAGGGGTAATGCATCTTGAGTGAACAGATTTGTGCGTGTGTGTGCGTGTGTGTGTGCACGAGCATGGATGTGCATGCATGTGTGTGGGTGTGCATATGGAAGCCAGAGGTTGATATCAGGTGTCTTCCTCAATCCTCCTCCACCTTATTATCTGACACAAAGTTTCTCACTGAACCCAGAGCTCAAAGAAGCGTAAAACAGATGGTCAGCAAACTCTAGGATCCTCAAGTCTTCGATTCTCCCAGCACTGAATCCAACTTTTTTTTTAAACATGGATATTGGGGATGGAATTCAGATCTTGGCGGCAAGCACTTCTTTTTAAATTTTAAGCATATATATCTGAAGAACCAATGATTTTCACTATGTAGACAGAGTATTGAAGACAATTCATAGGATCATATAATACACTCATAAAAAGCACTCATAAAAATCCCACATCCATTCATGATGACATTCTCTGCAAAGTGACAATAGAAGCCAATGTTCTCCATTAGAAGGAATGACCCATTTGGCACCTGGAAGACACAAGCAAACAAACAAACAAAGCCGCGTCTAATGGCAACATTCCCAATGCTGCGTCCTGCATTCACGAGAGAGGATGGGTACTTGGGTTTAAATGGCATCTTCTGGGGCCCCGCTGTGAAGTTCCGTTGGTTCTCTATCTCCGTTTCTATGCCAACTGTGACACGCAATGGCTTCATGTCATCCCTTTCAGCAGTGATTTCTTTCACCTGCTTGATGGCACAGCCTGGGATTTTCAGCATGTTGTGAATGGATAGAAAACACAAACGGACATTTCACCAAAAAGACGCTAATCAGTACATGGATGCTCAGGGTACTGCCCCTTAGTTACTCTGTGTGTTCGTAGTTCTCAGATAGTCTGACAGTCTGCTCTCAGATAGTCTGATAATCTGCTTTCAGATAGTCTGATAGTGATAGTCTGCTCTCAGATAGTCTGATAGTCTGCTCTCAGACATGATTGCACTCTCACTCTCAATTTGATTTCCATTTGTTTTTCACGAGAATATCGAGATCTGCTTAAGACTCGTGTATAACTTTATGTCTTGTAGACCCACAGGAGGTTCTAGGCTGCACCACTTAGCAGGTGAAAGAAATCAAAGTGGAAAAAAATCAAAGTTGAAGAAATAATCAAAGTTGAAAAAGGATGATGCGAAGACACCACGTGTCACAGTTGATCTTTCAGGTTCACAACATGGGAAGCTACATGCCCATTCATGTTTCCTGCCCTCTTTCTAGTTGGATTGTTTATTGATGAATTTGGAGAGTTCTGCACATGGTCAAATTAGATAAATTAATTTTTTAAAAAAATTTTAAAGTGCATATAAAAATAGCAAATGAGGGTTTAGGAAGGCAACTCAGTTGGTAAAGTGCCTGCTATACAAATGTAAAGACTTCAGGTCAGATACTCAGAGTCTACTTTAAAGCCAGGCTTGGAAGCATGCATCCATAACACAGTTCTGGGGAAGGTGGGCAGCATATTCATGCATGTATGTGTGCTGTGTGTGTAGGTGGCATGTAAGTACATGCAGGTTCACAGGTGTGTGTTTTAACATGTGTATGTGTGTAGAGGGCATGTGAGTTGAATACATGCAGGTTTATGTATGTGTGCACATGTTTGTCATGTGCATGTGTTGTAGGGTGTACTTGAGTGAGTATATGCATGCATGTTCACTTGTGTGTGAGCACATATGTACACATAGATGACATATATGTGCATGCATGTGGAGGCCTGAGACTGACATTTTCCATCACTCTCCACTTTTATTACTTTTTAAAAAATTTTATTATTATTTATTCAATTGTGCATGCGTGTGTGTGTGTGCGTGTGTGTGTGTGCATGTGTAGAACCATGGATGAATTCGAGACCCACCATGGACCACTTCCCATCTCCTCCTTGTTTACTCTGACCCGGGATTCACAGGCTCCGCCCTACCGGGACCAGAAACGCAGGCTGCCCCTGCTTCTGCTGGGCGTCTATTCGTGGGGTCTAGGATCCGAACTCAGGGCTTTCTGCCTGCAAGGCAGAGGCTTAACCCCTGAGCCACCTCTCGAGCCCCTCCACTTTTATTATTAAGGTGGGGTTTCTCAGTTGAACCCAGTGGGCTACGGTAGCTACTAACTAGCTTGTCCTGAGGATTCCTAGCCTTTTCCTCAAGTGCTGGAATTACAGGCAGGTGCCACACTGCCTGGTTTTTCAGGGGTTCTAGGCATCCCAAGCTCTGATCCTCATTCTTGCGGAACCAGCACCTCATGCACTCAGCTGTCTCCGGGAAGCTCTTTGTGTTGTTAGGCAGACAGCTCTGACCGTGGGCTCCATAGAGACCCCGGGAGAAGCCAGGACCAGTAACGGAGGTGGGTGGCGAGGAAACCACGTGTTTTACGTCTGCACCCTGCCGAGCTCAGGCATTGCGAGCCACCCATGGCGCTGTGAACCCAGCGGGCAGAAGTCAGCACAGAAATAGCAGGACTGCTTGCGAGAGAGGATGCTGCGCTCTGGGGCCCAGAGAGACGGGGAGCGGCTTTCCCAGGAGTCATTGCAGTCCATTGTGTCAACAATGAACTGCAAAGTTAGCGGTGATGAAGGAGGGGGCTGAGCTGCCCAGGACCCGCGCTGGCCCACAGGGACCCAAGGATGAGGACTCGGGGCTCCCCCTGTCCAGCTTCCTTCCTTCCTACTTGGACCTGATGGGCGCATGCTTTTCCTTCAGCACCCTCTGTGTGGCTCCTCGGAAATCAGCGGGGAGAAGGAGTTTCCAGAAGCCTCCAGTTAAAGCATTTGAGGCACAGGCAGGGAGGGCTACATTTCACCTCCCTCACAGGCCACGGCTGGTGCTGCTGCTTTCTGGGGGGGGGGGTTTGAGAAGGAGGTCATGGAGGTCTGCAGGCCTTGTGCACCTCCAATAGGCTTACCCATCACTGCCGAACCCTGGGTAATTGTCTGCCAACCAAGAGGGTGGGCAGGAGCCAGAAATCCTGCAGGAGCCACTACTCAGCAATTCTCTCTGTCTCTTTCTCTCTCCTTGTTTCTTTCTCTGTCTCTGTCTGTCTTTGTCTCTGTCTCTGTCTCTCTGTCTCTCTCTTTCCTTTCTCTATGTCTGCTGTTATTTCCCCCACCCCCACCCCTGGTCTAGCTGCCTCCAAAGCAACAACCTATTTCTCTCTCATTTCCTGAACGCGATGCTCATTTCTGTCAGGCCCAAGAGATGGTGCTGCTAATGAAACTTCTATCAATGAGGAGGACACTGAGCGAAGGGAAATCACGCACAAGAACAACGGGACACATCACTCAGCGCTCGGGTTGGGGGAGAACGGGAATAATTATGTCCTGTGTTAGCTCTGAAACGCTTATTAGCAGATATTAATTATACTTAATGATGGGTTTCCTTGTGACATTTATATAATACACGTATATAATACATCTTGATCATATCCAATCCTCTCATTACCATCTCTTGTTCTCTCCCATATCCGAGGAGCCCCTTTCTCTTCTCAACTATCCCCCTTCTACTCCTGAGTCTTCTTTTTATCTTGTTTTGTGGACCCCACGCGTTTCGCTAAGATCACTTGCACGAACATGGGAAAAGTGTTACTTACAGGAGCGTGGGCACCTTTCCAGCAGTTTCTTCGCTGAAGACCCCCTGTCTCTCCCAGCATCCATTGCCTGCCTAGAGAGCCCCAGGGAGGGGCAGGACCCCATGAACCCACCAAGCAACAACTCTGCCAGAGACATTTTCTTTTTCTTTTTTATTCTCATATGTTTGGGAAGAGGGCATGCATGCGTGTGTGCATGTGTGTGTGCATGTGGGACGCATGCAGGTCCACGTGTGCATGTGTATGGAAGGCACGGCGGGGTTGATATCTGGAATCATTCTTCCATCTTGTTCTCTTGAGTCAGGGTCTCCAATCAAATCCCAGAGCTAGACAGCTTGCTCTGGGAATCCCAGGACTCTGTCTTCTGAGCTGAGTGTCACAGACGGGCACAGGCGTCAACTTGACAGTTGAGGGTTTGAGCTCTGGGCACATTTGTGGAGAATTAGTGGTTGGGTTAAGCCCAGAGCAAACCTGCAGGAGATTGTCTAGCTGACGGGGAAGGCCCAGCCCATGGTGGGTGGGACTAGGCCCTGGATAAATCACGGAGACCTGGTTGAAAAAGTCGGCATCCTTCTGTTCACTTGGTCAGACATGCTGCTCTGGCAAGTAAGGATCATTTCTCTCCCAGCTGTTGTGTAGAGATGGTGTGGCCAGTTCCCTTGGCCCTGGTGTTGGTGCGTGCTCTCCTGTCAAGCTGCACTGAGAACTGTAACCAGTGATCATAAGAGAAAATAAATCCCTTAAGCCAGTTGATGGTCATTTATCAGCAACCATGCAGGCGACTGCAACATTGGGATTGCAGATAAGCTGCCATACACACCTGACATTTCCGTGGGATCTGAGGATCCGAACTCTGGTCCTTTCTTGTAAGCCATCTCCCCGGCCCTAGAGAAGTTATTTGGGGGAGCGTTTTCTTGGGAGAGTTTCAGTGAAGCAGGAACATGGCTCAGAGGTCCTACTTCCTGCAACAGATCCGAGAGGGGGTGGTGTAAGGCCAAATAGCCCAGGACTCAGAGTCTAATGCTCCCTGCATAGCCAGTGCACCGCAGGACCCGGGAAGGGAACTCGGCCTTTTGCTTACACTGTATATCCGAGTGTCATAGTTAGGCACAGGTGTCAACTTGACAGCTGAGGGTTTGAGCTCTTGAGAACATTTGTAGAGAATTAGTGATTGAGTTAAGCCCAGAGCAAACCTGCAAGAGATTGTCTAGCTAATGGGGAAGACCCAGCCCATGGTGGGTGGGACTAGGCCCTGGAATAAAATACAGAGAGCTGGTGGAGCGAGTTGGCAACCTTGTGTATACTTGGTCAGACATGCTGGTCTGGCAAGTAAGGATCGTCCCTCTCTCAGCCATTATGTAGAGATGGTGTGACCAGTTCCCTTAGCCCTGGTGTTGGTGTGTGCTCTCCTGTCAAGCTGGACTACAGACTGTAACCAACTATCAGTAAGAAAATAAACCCCTTGTTCCCTTAAGCCCTCTGATGGTCATTTATAAGCAACCATGCAGGCAAACTGCAACACTGTTCAATGGGGAAATTCATCAGACCCTCTTCCTACAGTGGCTGGTATATTATTCCTGGGATGAGTTTCCATCCAATGCTGGAAGAATGCACACGAAAACAGATCATCAGTGTTTGCTGTTATGATTAGCCCAAAAGAAAGGTCAGTGCAAAAGTAATTAATTTTGTTGTGCAATTAATTTTGTTGTCCTTTCAGAAAGAACAATGAAGTGAGAGTTTTTTTCTTTTAGTTGATACACTCAAGAGAAACATGAGCGTGAAGAAGAAAGACACAAATTAGAATGTAAATACTGCAATTATCCCATGAAACAGCTGCAAGGCTTGAAGCAAAGCAGGGGAGAGGATGAGGATGGTAGCGACTAACCTGCATGCAACCTCTGGCTCTTTGGGAACCACTTTATCTTCCTGGTCAGCTCATCACACGCTCCGTGGAATCCTAAGAAGTGTCTGCTGTCGACAAGTCAGTCTTCTTCCCACTGCTGGGAGAAATACTGTCTTTCAGAAGTGATTTAGTTATCCAGGGAGCAGCTGAAGGTGGCGAAGGTGATCACATCTCTCAGACGTCTGTGTCTGCCTCTGGTTGTGGTGTGTCTCCAGGGCCCACGGCAGACACCTGCTACGTGACCTGTCACAGGGACAGACAACACACCCGCGATGAGGAATGACCGACAAGCAGAGAACGAAATAAGCATGAACACTTGGAGGGGGTGTGCTTAGCAGAGTGTGTGTGCATGCATGCACACACATACATTGCACATACACACTGCATGCATGCATGCACATTCACACACACTATATGCACACATGTACATACACACTGCATACAGGTGCATTCATACACATGCACATGCACACACTACATGCATACACACATTCATATACACACACTATGCACATACACATTTACACACACTATATGCATGCATACACATGTTCTTGTGCACAGATACACACTGTATACACACGTGCATGCACACGTACACACACTGCACGCCTTCACACATACAATCACATGTGCACTCATATTGCATGCACGCACACAAGTACACACACTAGATGCCTGTGCATACACACATGTGCACATACTCACATACACTACATACACACACTTGCATGTGCACACACACATGTTCACACATGCATGCACACACACTACATGTTCACACATGCATGCACACACACTAACATGAACACACATGACACATACTTGCTTGCACACACATGCATATGCACACACATATGTAGCCACAAACATTCCTGCATGAATACACACACACATACTGATGACTGAGCACACAATCTATATAAGTGCTCTTAAACTTGACCTCAGTTTATTTTTAACTACAACTAGTTAAGTAATACCTCATTAGAGTGGTTTTGATGAGAAAACTTAGCTTTATAGGGGTCAATTAAGTACCAGTACCCTCAGAAGAATTTCAGGCAAAATTCAAGCCCATATGCCACTAATGTTTGCATATTACACCTGTTATTCCTCTCACTTATATGACCAAATACCCAAGAGGAAGCAATTTAAAGGAGGAAATGGGGGCTGGAGAGGTGGCTCAGGGGTTAAGCCTCTACCTTGCAGGCGGAAGGTCCCGAGTTCGGATCCTAGACCCCACGGTATAGACGCCAGGCAGAAGCGGGGGGTAGGCCTGTGAATCATGGGGCAGAGTAAACGAGGAGGTGGAGGCGTCCATGGTGGTTCCCGAATTCGTCCGTGGTTCTACACACACACACACACACACACACACGCAAATAAATAAAAAATATTAAAAGGAGGAAATGTTTATTGTGTCTCATAGTCAAAGAAGGTACGGTCCATCGTGGCAGGGAAAATACCAGGACTGCTGGTAACATGACATCCACAAGCAGGAAACAGAGCCAGAAGAGGCAGTCGGCCTGAGCTGCAAAATCTCGAGTCCACTGAGGCTCCACCTCCCAAGAATTCCACCGCCTTCCCAAACAGCACCACCAGCTGGAGAACAAGTGTTCCAACAAGTGGGGACGTTCACATTCAAGTAACTACATACGAGATGGAGATATTTTATTGACACATTGCTAAACACACACACACACACACATACCACAAAACATCTTTGGCAAGAGATAGATGTACAGAATCTGTATTCTGACCCCAAAGTATTGTATCAGTGTACTAACTGTGTTCCATTACGAAGTATCAGCATGCTTTTGTGATATATTTATTTTTGCTCATGTGCATGCAGGTTTGCTGGGGGCAGCTGGGCCAGGCTGGGTTGGACTTTGCCAAGTGGCTCTAGAGCTGGCTGGGATTAGATTAGTTCCCAACTGTGGCCGCTGGGATGCTGCGCTCCGCACCGATTCTTCTTGGGAGTAGGAGCGGAGTTGGATGTGCTCTGAGCACAGAGACAACAAAGGCCCCGAAGAGAAAACAGCCCCCTGGGCTTGGGTTCTGTTCTAGTTACTCTTCTGTTTCTGTGACAGACACCCGCAGTCAGTGTGTGGGCAGCTATGTGGTGCTGCAGTTGGGGACTTTCTAGAAGGATCCGCAGGCGCTGCTGACTGCGGCAGCTCTGGCTCCACCGTCAACCCCAGAGTCTGAAAGCCTCAGGGGACTCATGGAAGTTTTTCTTCCGGCAAACTCAGGCCAGGAACCAGAGGGAGAAGAAACCACTGGGAAATGAAGTTCCGGTTAGTTACGCAGAAAAAACAAAGCCCAGTGGAAGAATCAGACATTTGGACTGTGTGCAAGTGCAAAGTCAAGGTGTGAAGGACCCGCCCACCTCCCCCTCCTCTTGCACACGGAATATGCAGACCTTTGCCAACAGCTCTCATCTGCATGGTAGTGAATCCTGCTCCCTTTTCCTGAGAATACAGCACACGTGAACAGCGGTTGGGCTGTCTGGAGAATACACGTTATCAGGTAAAATACAGGGAAGAGGCCCCCAGGGAAAAGATGGTCTTCGACGAGGCCCATGTACTAGTTAGCTACATAAGGCGTCACCTTGACAAATGAAAGCTAAGTCAGGGCATATTTGTGAAGAGTTAGTAGTTAAAGCAAATCCTTGGGCAAGCCTGCAGAAGATTGACTGACTGATGCGGGGTGCAGCCCGTGGTAAATGGGGCTCTATCCTGGGCAGATGGATGAAGATGGAAGGAGCTGGTTCAGTACATTGTCATACTTTTTGGGGGGCAGACTTGGTGTCTGACAAGCGAGGTTTGCTCCTCTCTCGGCAATCCCTGTGGCTATGATGTGACAGTTCCGCCGGCTCCTGGCGCTGGTGTGAGCTCTCCTGCCAAGCTGAACTGAGACGGTAATGGAGAATCATAAGCAAGAATAAATCCCCCATGTTTGGCAACATGCAGGCAACTTGTGACGGCCTGTCATGCCTCTGTTTGGAGGAAGCAAGGGCCCCCTGGGGGACAGTTGCTTGGAGGCCAGTGGACGAAGTGAGACAGAAAAATGCGAGGATCAACAAGCAGCAAGATGTTGGACTGGGGCAATAGGAGGCTGGATTGGGTCTCTGGCAGCCCAAGCCTTGCTTTCAGCAGTCAACGGCAATATGCAATTGTCCTGTGTTGGTGGGGATTGTCCCGGGGAGCAGAGCCAATGGAATGAGTGCGTATGACAAGGGGATTGTCTTCGATTGGCTTCCACAATGCAGGCAGCATAGTCCAGCAGTGGCTGTCCACACTGGGAGAGACTGAGACCCCCATGGCTGGTTCAGTCCACGAGGCTGGATGCTTCAGTTTCAGTCTGATGTAGAAGACCCTGGAGGACTCCTAGGGAACCGCTCCTCTGTCTTCAGGCCGTGGCCGAAAGAGAGCCAAAGAAGCTGGATACTGAGGGAGGAGAGATGGCGTCTGCGGCGGCGGCGGCAGCTGAGGGAGGAGAGATGGCGTCTGCGGCGGCGGCGGCAGTTGAGAGAGGAGAGATGGCGTCTGCGGTGGCGGCAGCAAGTGCTGCAGATTACCTGCACATGGCTGATACATTCATAACCAAACCGCTTAGTGACACAAGGGGCCTTATTCTGGCTTATGACTATCCAGTTACAGCTTTTTGTCCACTTGTTAGGAGAGCTCACACCGACTCTGGGGACTGAGGAAACTGGCCACACCCATTGTCTATGGGGGCATGTTGGTATGTTGGTTATCATGCACGAGCCTTCAATTTTAAGTTGCTATCTGTATCTAACCATGATAGTTGGATAGACATGCTCACTAGCAAAACATGAAGGCAAACAGCACTGCTTTTCCCTTGGACATCTTCATATTGGGGCTGCTATCCGGAAGGTGCTGCTCATTCCGGGGGGCGCATCTCCCCCTGTCAACTAATCCCTCCTGCAAGTATTCTCACAAACCCACCCAGAGGCACACCTCCCAGTGGATTCCAGATCCAATCGAGTTCACAATTGTTGCAGTGTGAGATGGCACTCGTGAGCAACGTTGGGGGAGAAAGAGAGATTGATTTTGGCTTTCATTTCCAGAGGAGAGAGAGTCCATTACAGCAGGGATGGGCTGGCAGGCAGCAGAAGCCAGAGGAGGCTCAGGTCACTGCAGCCATCTTGGAGGTTGAAAGAGGCAGCAGCAACTGCAAGAGCAGAGTACTGGCGGAAGCAGGGCAGGGCTAACCAACCTCAAGTCCTGCCCCCTGTGACCTGCCTTCTTCCAGCAAGGCTCCGCCTCCTAAAGGTACCATGACCTTCCAAAACATTAGCATCAGCTAAGGATGCCTGTGGGAGACAATTCGAAGTCAAACCATGACAACGATGTAGATCAACCATTGCAGCTCTCCATGTCTATGTCTATAATGAGGATTGAACCAAACAGATCTCAGGCTGCCATTTGTGTTCTGAATCCAGTAAGAACCTGTCCCTGGCCTCCTGCCACATTTTTGGTCACATGCTTGTCATGTCTGTTTGGACTTTAGGGGAAGGGCTAATGCAGACTTTAGCATCATGGGATGTAAACTAGATACACATGCAATATATTCTCCTGCTAGAAAGGGTGCTGTCTAAAATTCTGCTTAGTTACAACCGATCTCACCTGAGGTTGAATGTCTTTTCCTCCTTCCTTCTAAGTCACAAAGAGGAAGATGAAGCACCTGCTCCTTTGCTACAAACCCACTCTCGTTCCACCAACAGTGTGTTCCTGGCAGTGCAAAATATAAGTAACTATGAGAGGCCGGGAGAAGGATGTGAGGAGTGGAAAAGAGTGGGTATGGGATGTTAGGGGCAAAATGTGGGTGTCTGTACAAAGCACAGTGGTCCTACCATTTGTCACAAAACATCATTTCCAAACAGAACTGCATAGAACAGTAGTAAAGCGTCAATGTGTGTCTCTCCTGCTGGAGACTGTTCTGTCTCAAACTAGAAAGTTCTCACAATCAGAGAATGTTTGCATTGCCCAGTGTCGAGTTAAGGATGAGTTGGTACAGACTCCGTGACTATCTAATTAACTTCTGCCCGGAAGAGTCACCGTAGGGTGCAAACGAAATGAACAGTGTTGCTTTAGTCTTATGCAATGAGCATGTGTGTTTCTAAATGACCCTAGGAGCTGCTCTGGGTTGCCTTGGCAACAAGACACTTGGGACCAGGACCAGTTTTCTCCCGGTGGAGAGGGCTCCATCTAAAATCAGCTCTGTATAACACTTGGGGGTTTTCATCATCCCAGTAGCCTCCCCTGACCCCAGACACAAAGCAGTTGGTTTTCTTAGGCGCGTAAGGAAACTCTTGCTTTGGTTGAATCTTTTGGTTTGAAGCTCACGTGTTAAGGGGTTGGCTGCCTGATGATTGGCTTCTGGAAGTGATGGAATGGTGAGGATTTTGTCCTTAGCAATGGGTTGATCCACTGATGACGTCACAGTCCATTGCACTATGGGGATGTGGGTCCTCCTAGGAGGATGTGAGTCCCCTTTGGAGAATATGGGTTTGGAGAAACCCTCTTGTTCCTGATCTTACCTCGCTCTCTCTATCTCTCTTTGTGTCTCTCTCTCTCTCTCTCTCTCCATAAGGTGAGCAGCTTGCCTTATCCCACCTGACCATGCTGATGCCCTTCATGGTCCAGAACTGATGGAAAACAAGCCACCACAGGTTGAAGCTGTGCACCAGAAGAAATCCTTTTCCTTTAAATTGTTCATTGCATACATTTTGTCATGAGCAGTTCAACTAGCACAAAGTTCACCCCACATCAGACCTCCCTTTATTTGACCTCCACCCATGCACCATGGCATGCACGCATGCATGTGCCTTCTCTTCTCTCTGTCTCTGCTTCTTTCTCAAAAAAAAATTTTTTTTTAAGAGAGTCAAGATTCGGGGCTGGAGAGGTGGCTCAAGAGTTAAGCCTCTGCTTTGCAGGCGGAAGGTCCTGAGTTCGGATCCTAGACCCCACGTATAGACACCAGGCGGAAGCGGGGGCGGCCTGCGTTTCTGGTCCTGGTAGTGCGGAGCCTATGAATCCCAGGGCAAAGTAAACAAGGAGGAGGTGGAGGCGTCCATGGTGGCTCCCGAATTCGCCTGTGGTTCTACACACACACATACATACACACACACGCGTACACACACACTTGAATAAATAAAAAAATAGATAAAAAGAGAGAGTCAAGATTCATCATCACATGGAACATAGAATCACTGCTCACCTGAACCCCTTAGCCTTTCAGAATATTCTAGAAGCTCACGGAAGTTGTTCTTTAAGACGTGTCAGAACGAACTGAATACGTCTACTTCCTTGGTGTTTTTCTTCCAGCGAGTCACCAAGAGGATCGGCTTTAGTGAAATGACTTCTGTTTAAGTGCGATTTGCACAGAATCTATAAATGCCTAGAGTGGGTGGGCTGCCATTGTATTTGAAGGCAGCGCCCCTCCCGTTCATCAAGAATACAGTGGAAAAGCCTCGCGCATGTCATGATGATTGTTATCACAAAGCAGCTGTGTGACGAGACGGAATGTCCAGGGGAAAGGACTACGAAGTATGCGAGAAGTCCACATCCATAAACTGTGAGCAGGCTGTGTAGACCAGGTACCCTCTTCATCTGTCCCCCACCTGAGCCTCAAACCCTTTGCTAGTTGTTTTGTTCAACCTGCAGCAGTCTCTGACCTGTCCCTCTGCTCCCTCCCGAACCTTAAGAGCTAGACGTCTGCAAACATGGCCGCTTGTTTTCACCTTGAATCGAAGCAGCGTTTCACTAGCTTGGTGAGACTGTCATTGAGCTAGTGGAATGGAACCCGCTAGCCTAACTCCTGCCTGTAACTTCTCCAGCTCTTTCAATAGTCATGTAATTGCTAGATTATCTGTATTACTTTTCTTCCCAATAGCTCGTCTTGGTCTCTTCTCTGTTATTGTAACAGAACAACCAAGGCTGGGTAATTTATGAAAGGAAGAAGGTGACTTTCACTGGTTTGGGAAGCAGGGATGTTTCACAGCAGGTGCTGATGAGAGTCTTGTGTGGCCTCTGTTAATGGCCAAAGACAGAAGGATAAAGAGGTGTGTAAGAAGACGTAATCAGGGCTGGAGAGGTGGCTCAGGGGTTAAGCCTCCGCCTTGCAGGCGGAAGGTCCTGAGTTCGGATCCTAGACCCACGTATAGACGCCGGGCGGAAGCGGGGCGACCTGTGTTTCTGGTCCTGGTAGGGCAGAGCCTGTGAATCCCGGGGCAGAGTAAACAAGGAGGAGGTGGAGGCGTCCATGGTGGTTCCCGAATTCGCCCGTGGTTCTACACACACATACACATGTGCACGTGAACACACACATACATGCACAATTGAATAAATAATAAAAAAAATAAAAAAAAAGAAGACGTAATCATCCTCACTCTGGATCAACCCACTCGAGGTCATGAATCTATTTCAGTCTTAAAGAAGAGACATTAATCCCTCTTCATGATCCAATCACCTTCCCAAACAGCCCCAGCGGTGAATGCACTACTTTTATGGCTGTTGTCGCTAAATACCTGGGAAGATTTTCCTGGGTTCGCATTTGGAGGATACAGTCTTCTAGCACAGCAAGAGGGTGGTGGGAGCCTGTGGCGGCTCTTTGCTCACATCTTAGCAGACCAGAAAGCAGAAAGAAGACAGGAAGTGGGACTGGGCTAAGGAACCTCAAGTCCCGCCCCCAGTGGCTCACTTCCTCCAGCAAGGCTCCACCCCCTCGAAGGTTCTATAGCTTCCCCAAACAATACCACCAGCTGGGCGTGAAGTTTTCAAGCATATGGTCTGGGGGGGGCAGGAAGTGGTACCCAAGCTCCGACATGTCTTACTGGCTCTAGTCCTCCTGAATCACCAAGACTTAGCTACAGAATCTTCTCCTATTTCAAGTCAACCACCTTCCAGAAAGGCATAAGACACTGAACTGAACCATAAGCATCTAAATTGCTTACTTGTCTCATCGCTGCAACAAAATACCTGATACAGAGCAACTTAAGCATGAGGGAGGGTTGGTTCTGGCTCACGGCTGAGTCGTGGTAGGGAAGTCGTGGGAACAAGAACCTGAGGTGGCTGGTGACGTGGCTTCCACAGTGAGGAAACAGAGAATACGGTTGCTGGTGCTTAGCCGGCTTGCTCCTGTCCATTCGGGCCAGGATCCCAGCCTGTGGTACGGTGCTGCCTCTGATCAAGGAGAGTCTTCCCACCTCAGTAAAACTAATCTAGATCGTTCCTCACAGCTACATTGGGAGGCTTGTTTCCATGGTGAATCTAAACCCTGTCAGGTTGACAAGCAAGGTCAACCATCTTACCAACATGCCCTCATAGACTGGCGAGGATCCCAGAAAAGATAATCACATGCAGTGGAAACTTTGGGGTCTAGGGCTGGATGAGTGAAGGGAAATGCCCCTATCAGTGGCCACAGAGGCCTGAACTTACACAAGAGTAGACAAGTCAGAGGAAGGTGGGAAGGAGTGGAATGAATGGATGAAGGGAAGGATATGAGAGGGAAGGGGGATGGAGAGAAGCAGGGATAAGCACTCGATATGCTTGTAAAACTCTGTATAAATAAATGCATAAAATAATATAAAATAAAAAGATTAGCCATCATGACCTCCTTCAGGGACAGTATGGATCTTAGCACAGCCGTTCCTTGTGCAAAGTCTAACTGTCCCTTCTAGCTCCTCCCTCATGCAACTCTATCATTAGAATTAATTAGAATTAATCTAAATATAGAACCATTAGAAATAATCTGGTCCTTCCCCTTGGTAGTCACCAAATTTAAACAGTTTTCCATTGTTTTCTGTGTTTCGACCATCCTGCCTGATGTTCTCTTCTTTGGGAAGAACAGTTGTTGCCGTTTGAAATGTAAGTTGCCCCAGCACAGGTTGATGTGTTTGTTTTTGTTTTTTTTTTTTTAATGGGGTTGATGTGTTTGAATATTTAGCTGCTGCCAGTATTTGGGAAGGTCATGGCGCCTTTAGGAGGTGGAGCCTTGCTTGAGGAAGGCAGTCACAGGGGGCGGGCCTCAAAGTTGGTGAGCCCCGCCCTGTTGGAGTGAGTGTCTCTCTTGAGCTTGCAGCAGCGGCAGCTCTCGGCCTCCAGGAGGGATGCGACTTCAGCCCCCTGCAGCTTCTGCCATGACAGACCATATCTCCCCCTCTGGAATCGTAAGCTGACTACATCTGCCTTGAGTTGCTTGACTTTCGGTGGTCTCTCACTGCAACAGGAAAGAGTAACCAGCACAGAGTCACATCTTTTCATTGTGTGAGACCACATTCATATATAACCTCTAAGGAAGGAAGAGAGAATTTTTTGGCTTATGGTTCCAGAGGGAATTTAGTTCATTATGGTTGGAACTGCATAGCAGAAGGTGTGGCTGGATTAGGTCACTGCAGCTATCAGGAGGCAGAGAGAACAAAAAACAACCGAGAGGAAGCAGGACTGGACCATGAAACCTCAAGGCCACCCCCTGTGACATTCCTTCCTCCAGCAAGATTCCACCTCCTAAAGTTGATTCAACCTTTCCAAATGTTAATACCAGCTAAGGAGGTTGTCTATGGAGGACTCAAATTCAAGCCATCGCAAGGACTTCAATTCTGGGAGCTTCTTGGCATCCTTCAGCCTTCTGAGAGTAGATGTCCATCATTCGACTTTGATTCTTTTAATAAAAGCCCTCCACATATTTGATGCTCAATGCTTGATGTGCTAGGGTGGAAACCAAATCAAGAATAAAGTGACATGAAAGCAGATTCGATTAAAAAGATGCATCTCCAAAATGTATCTGTAATGCAGATGGCAGTCAAAGAGGAGAATATATGAATATATCAAATACAAAACACTCTCACAAACTGGTAATAAAGAAAAACTAATGTAAATAAAATCCCAGCATACGCATGAATATCTAACAAAAACTAATCCAAATGGCTGACGAATATGAAAGAACATATTCAAATTCAAATGGTAGTCAGAGAAATAAAAGTAACGCAGAGATATTCTTTTAGACCCATTAGACTGAAAAAATTATGAAAGGAGTTAGAATAGCAATTCGTAGCAGAAGCATGGGTAAGATTTATCATCCACACTTTTATAATGCAGAAATGGAATATTAACACACTTCCTCAACACTCGGCCTGGCAATACCAACTGGTCTTCTGGCCCTGAGATGTCTTAAATAGGGCCACGATATGCAGAAATGTATTTGCAAGAAAGTATGTGGTAATCATGCTTGCAGGGAGATGGGCCAGGAATACAAAGTAGATGGCCAGATGCGGGAAAAGTCTAGGAGTCAAGGAGAGTGATCTACACCTCTGCTGGATAGTGTGACCTCGTGGAAAGGTTGAAAGCAGGCTCAGTCTCTCTCAGAGGGATATGGGATTGCTTCATACACAGACAGACCCTGAGGACAGAAGCTGAGCTTACAGAAGCCCGTGGGACTCGGCATGTGATGTGTGTAACAGCTAGATCCCCTGCAACTGAACGGTGTAGTCCTAGAGAGGGGCAGGAGTCACTGGAAAGACAGGTGGATTTGTGGCTGAGCCACGCCCTCCCACCGTTCATGAGATGAGACAGGAAGGGGCCCAGCTCAGCAGAGCCACCAGGAGCCGGCTGTGACGTTTGTAGGAGCTGGTCAACTCTGAAGCGATGTCCGGGAATCCACAGCTCTTAGATGGAATCCACCTTGGCTGCTTCCAGTTCTTCCAGACAGCCTTCCCCGGGTGTCTCCTGACAGCCCTTCCCACTTCTGAGTAACAGGGTCCTGTTTCATGGGCAAACAGGATCAGGGGGTACATGTGGTTCTCTGAGGCGACCCCAGGATGACTTTTCCAGTGAGCACTCAGGACTGTCACAAGCCAGAAGCCAGGGGCACATCTGAGCTCATCTTTCCTTAGCTGATCTTCATGGCCATCTCTGGCTGGCCAGTTACTTAGCTTTCTCCCAGGAACTCAGAAGTTATTGACATCTCAAGAGCAGCAGCACTTATAAAAGACCAGATGCCCAAGATAAACCTCCCACCGCCTGAGCCAGAATCTCTGTATTTTAAAGCTATCAAGATGATATCAGCGTGCCTCCGCGTGGGACACCATGCTAGCTACATGGCGTTATTGCCTTTAAAAAAAGTTACCAAGAGTCTCTTAGAGGAGGTTTAACCGAATAAATAACAGAGGAGTGTAGAATCCTATCTGTCTGCAAAGGTAAAAAGGCTCCTGCTTAAAAGGCAGATGGTAGTTGGCTGCTTAATGGATGAATATTGATAATAAGTAAATAGGGGCTGGGGATGGAGCTCGGTGGATAGAGGGGCTGCCTAGAATGCAGAAGCCCTGGGTTCAGTCCCCAGCAATGCAGAAAACAGATGTGGTGCCCACCTGCAATCCCAGATGTAGGGAACATGGTTGGTAGAGATTGGCTGGCTGGCATCTGTGGAGTCTGGGTTACATTGCCAGTTCCACATGGACGGCCACATTGGTGCATGAGCGCACCCCTAACACTGGGGAGACAGAAGCAGGAGGGTCAGAAGCTCAAAGACCACCCTAGAGAGAGAGGGGAAGTGGAGGGGGAGGGAGAGAGAGCCTGTGCATGTTCGGGATAGTTAATCCTAGGTGTCAACTTGACACACCTGGAGTTAACTAAGATCAGATGAGGCCACACCTGGCAAGATCAGCTGAGACTACCTGAAGAGATTATCTGGATAAGACAAAGATCAGCCCTAGATCCCATTGGAACCTCCATAGATCCCATGGGAATCTCCCAGTAGTGACCAGATAAAAGGAGCCACAGAACCCAAGACTGAGAAGGAGAAGAGAGATTCCAGGAATGTTCCTTCCTACCAGCCTCTCAGATGGGTGTGACATAGCCTGTCTCCAACTTCAGTGGCCATTTCCACTGGGAAAGTGTTTCCCCCTCGGAACTGTAAGTTAAATAAATCTCCCTTTCTCCTTTAAGTTATTTGACTTTGGATGCGCTCCCACAGCAATAGTTGAGAGTAACCATAGTTGAGGAGAACTTTGACAGTAAAACTTAGGGAAGGTAAAACTTAGTTGATTTACAGGTGACTGATAGGAAGACAAGGAAAAAGAAGGTATCAGGAATGGTAAGATGCTTCCCCCGATGCCAATCGGCCTTTGACACAGGCCGGCCCTACCAGGCTGGGCTCGGCAGCCAAATTCAGCCCTTTTGGACCTTCTGAACTCGAATCCTTGTCCGAAAGGAATCTGCTACCTTCCAAAGTGCTGCTCAGCTTGGCCATCAATCTTAAGGCTGGGATCTACCCAGCGGTCCCACTGAGATACTAAAGCTAAATTATACATGGACTCCTCAGCCTGGAATGCTATGATTTTTCTGTCGCTGACAGCTGTTCATTAAAGGTCACTCAGCCGAGCCCCTGAAACAAAGATGTTTTTACCTTCATAGCGGATAGCTCAAGCTCATTTTTCCCTGCGACTTGGCTCTGTGTTTTGGCTTCGGGCTCAAGGTTGGGGTGATGGGTGTGTGGGGGAGTGAGTCATTCAGTGGTCCTTGCTGGCACTTTTAAAGGTGCTTTTTTTCATTATAAAAGTGATAGATGGTTATTAAATGTGTGAAGAAAATATAGAAAAGCGCAAGGGCACTTCATTTCCTGTCAACCCACCCATCAAACTTAGATATGGCTTGTGTGTCGGGATTTTCTGTTCATTGCTTCTGCAGGCTCCCATCTGTAATCACCACGCCCTGGGTTAATCCAGATAGTTAATGTCAGTAAAGTGAGAGTGCCTAATGAAGGTGTTTTTAAAAACACCAGTTTTTTTTTTTTAAAAATAATGACATGTGTTTTCCACATGGAGAGATTGTTTTCTGGCTCCACATCTCAATAGACGCATGACTAGGTAGCCTAAGCTTTGAATTTCACATTACATCAGGCGAACACCTGTTAACACATTTCTAATTTCAAATTTATGACCCCACGAAATGTCAATGATACAGTAAAGAGATTTTTACTCCTCTTAGACTCATCAACGGTTGCACATATTTTCATTTTCTTTCTCTATTCTACAGTGTAATGTGTAAATATTAATTTATTATTATAGGCGTGAAATTGACAGTTGAGAACTGAGCCTTTAGGCATACCTATGAAAAATAATTTAGTGAAAGTAAACTTCTAAGCAAGCCTGTAGGAGGAGATTATATAGTTGATCTAAGCAGACTCAACCATAGTAGATGGGTCCATTCTCCAGGCAGGAAGATAAATGGAAGGAGACCTGGTTGGCAGTCGGGAGACGGGTAAGCTAGAAGGTACGGCCTTATCTCAGCTCTTCCCGAGAACATGCTGTGGCCAGTTCCTCCAGCTTCTGATGTTGGTATGACCTCTCCTTACATGATGAGAGAATCATAAACCTTATAAACCTCTCGTTCCCCAAAATTGACTGGTTCCATATATTCATCCCAGCAATACTAATATGAACCTAAGATACTATGTAACTCATAATCATTGTTTTTCTTTGTGTGAAACACTCAAGATGAAGTAAAAGACCCCATGATTTTTTGATTGCCACTTTTTTGGAGCCTGTCACTCCACAGCTAAGCTTCCCATCTACAATCACAACACCCCGGTTTAATTTAGCATAGTTAATGTTTGCAGAGTGAGGATATCTAATTAAAGTTTATACTCAAATTGTGCCAGCTGTTTAAACTATCTCCTTTAGGACAACATCTCTTCCAGCCACGGTTTCTGAAGGACAAGGCGTTGAACTTGGCTCACCTGCTCTGTTTCCTTCAATCTTAAAGGGCTCTTCTCTTGTCTTTCGACTTATTTGAATGAGCACTTGGCAGAGGGCAGTCCCGTAATTTAGAAGAACAGCCCTCAGTTGGTATCTGCCTAATTATTTCCTCATGAATAATTAATTCAGACGTGCAAGCGAGCCCACGGGCTGCAAAGTAAGCCTTCCCTAAAGATTTGGCTCCAGCTCTCTGGTTGTCCCAAATTCTTTTCTCCTTGCAAATGAAATTGGGAAGAACTTTTACTGTTTTTATACTTCTCACCACAGCAATGGAGAACATTGCTGGAAAAGAGGCATTTGAGGTTGAAATTATTGGATGGGATGTATAGAGACATTTGGAAGACCCTCGAAACCGAGCCAAACTATTTTCCAGGCGGATCCTGCTGATTGGCTGTGGTGCTTGAACGTGGCGGATTGAGATTCTAGTTTGAAACAGACCCTTTCTTTGGATTTCACGGTGCTGGAAATTGCAGGGGCTGCGGGTCCTCAACTAGTTTGAGTTACACCGAGAAGTGGGAAGCGATACCACTTGATCTCTCAGAGCCCAGTGTGACTTTCTCTCCTAGTCTCCAGTCCTCTCTCTCTCTCTCTCTCTCTCTTTCTCCCTCTTGCACTGTATGGCGCTTTCGGTCCCCTGCACCTCATTGGTCTGTTCATATCGGGATCTAGTCCAGTTGATCTTATGACTGACCTCGTGCTCCAGCTGTTGCTTTGGAGGAGCTTAGTTTATCTGGCATGGAGAGCTCACCTCCTTGTCCTTTCACAACGGAGGCTTGGGAGAAGTTGGCACCTTGTCTCTGTGGAGGATTAGAACCAGTTCCTTCAGGTCAGTAGGGTGAGTTCCTTCCGGATAATCCCAGCAGTGGAGGATGACCTTCAATGACCTTCCCAGCATGGTTGCTCTGAAACTGCCTAAATGGGACCTTGCTGGATGCAGGTCTAGAAAGCAAACCCCGTGCTCCGCCGTGTCTCAGAGGAAGCAGCCTGGACAGTCCATCATTTCTTTTCTGCGTCGGGCTTTGAGTGTGAGCTGTTCCCCACGGGCTCATGTGTTTGCATCCTTAGCCGATGTTAATGTTGGGGAAGGTTGGGGCACCTTTAGGAGGTGGAGACTTGCTAGAAGAAAACAGGGGTGGAAGGGGCGGGGCTTGAGGTTGGGAGGCCTCGCCCTGCTTCCCCTAGCAAGATCGCCCTTTCTCTCTTTAAGAGAGTCTAGTCTGTCTTACAGCAGCAGAGAAAGTGACTGCGACATTCTGATGACCTGTTTCCTTTACAAAAAAGACATTTATTTAGTGACAGAGGGAGGAGGAAGAGGAGGGAGAAGTGGTGCCTGTGCTGGCCAGAGGATCGTTTTCAACTCGGTTCTCTGCTCCCACCACGTGTGCGCCAGCGTTGGAACTCGGTTACCGGGCTTCTCCGCACAAGCACATTTACCGCTGAGCCACCTCGGCGTCCCGGTAGCATATTCTCTAGCCACAGGCAGTTAGTGAAAGTATTCCTCTTGTAATGTTGTCAACTGGCTTTCTCTCAGAAGAAAGATCTAGGTCCCTCCCTGACTTGGAGGACCTGTTCGTCTGTTTGAGGCAGCGTCTCCTGTATCCCGGGCTGGCCTTGAAATCACTCGGGTATCCCAGGAGGCCCCTGAGTTTCCTGATCCTTCCACTCCACCTCCTGAGTGCTGAGGGTACAGGTGTGTGCCGCCACGAGTGGTAAGTGATGCTCTCGACTTACGACGAGCTCTGCTCAGCTGGGAGCACTGACTCACTTCCTAGCGTTTTTGCCCAGTCTCTGGCTGAGAGAAAAGACAAGACAAATGCTCACATCACACCGCACTGCGGTGCTCTCTAAAGCAGTGAGCTCGGATGGAGCCAATCATCATGGACAACACAGGCGTCTGAGCAGACTGTGCATGGCACCCCGCTGGCCAGGGCACCCCGCACCACGTGCTCCCAGCATGGGCCCCACGAGCTCTGTTTTCATCCTAGTAATTTCTGCCTGGCGGAGGGAGCTTGCCTCTCACAGCAGAGTGGCGCGCCGCCACGTGATGGACAGACACACACTCAGCAGTGGGAAGCCAAAGAGGGTGAACGCCTTGCTGCATGCCTCTGTGTGTATATGTATGTGTGTGTGTGTGTGCATGAGTGTGTGCATGAGTGTGCATATTCTTGGGTGCAAAGGTATAGATGTGTTGGAAGTGAGTACATGTGTGTACGCATGCATGTGTATATGTGTGTGTGCATGAGTATATACACACATACATGTGTGTATATGTGTGTGCTTGTATGCAAAGATATAGATGTGTTGCAGGTGAGTGTGAGCACGTGTGCACACGTGTGTACATGAGTAGGTATATATGTATACGTGTGTATACATATGTGTATATGTGTGTGTTCTTGTGTGCAAAGATACAGATATATTGCAAGTGAGTGTGTATGTGTGTGCATATGGTAGCCAGAGGATAAACTAGGTTATTCCTCAGGTACCATCTACCTCTGTGTGTGTGTGTGTGTGTGTGTGTGTGTTGTTTGCAAGAGGGGTACTTGAGTGTGTCCCTGTGGAGGCCCAAGAGTGACTTCGGGAATCATCCTGGATTGCTGTATCTTCTATGCCTCGCTCTAAGGTTTTCTAGGCTCTGCCTTCCAGACCATGAATTGTAGCCGCTGCTATATGTGCCTGGCATGTTTACTTGGAATCTTGGATCAAACCTCAGATCCTTTTGCTTGGGTGAGAAGGACTTTGACCCCTGAGCCATCAAAGACTCTCACTGGGCTTGAAGCTAGGCTGGCTGACCAGGGACCCCCAGGGATCAGCCTGTCCCAGGCTGGGTCGACAAGCCCATGTTGTCTTTTTTTTCACATGGTTGTAAAAGATGGTAGCAGAGTCACGTAGTTGTAGCGATTGAACCTAGGTCCTTACCCTTGGCTTCACCGCCTGAGCCTTCTCCAGCCCCCGTGCTATGTTCCTCTATGAACTCAGCTCACTGCCCTGAGGGATGGCTCAAGGGTTAAGACTCTGTCTCGCAAACAGAAGATCCTGAGTTGGGCTCCCAGGTCCCACGTAAAAACGCTAGGTGGAAATGGCAGTGACCTGCATTTCCAGCCGTGGTGGGCGGAGCCTGGGAAATCCCAGAGCGAAGAAAAACGGAAGTAGAAGCAATCCAGGATGATTCTTGAAGTCACCGTTGGTCCTCCACAAGGGCACACAGTGCCCTCTGATACACACACACACAAACACACACATTTAAAAAATATATAAAAGAACTCAGCTCATAGGTGCGCACAGAAAGGGCTCGTGAGCCTCTATGTTCATCCTGCAAGGATGTCTGCAAGCTTCTTCTCAGACATTGCTTGATGGGCTGTGATTTTGGTGCTTTCTCTGATTGGTCAGCACACGTCTCCTAATTCTCCGGCCACTTCCATGGGAAGAATCTCTTCCCAGGCCTGGCCCTGTGATGTTGGGCAGGACCATGTGACCTTCTGTGGTCATAGAGGATGGAAGTTTCAGCGGGTGAATTTCTAGCCTGGCCCTCCAGAAGCACAGCATGCCCTGCTTGTCTGGACTACACCTCCGCCATCACCAGACAAGACACATCCTTGGGTGGACTATGATTCTTGAAAAGTGATACATGAAGCAGGCTTAGAGATACTTCACGGCCTGAGGCCATGCCCAGCCTGGCACAACCTGGATCAGCCGAATCCCAGGCACGGCAGTGAGGTAGGAGCCAGCAGTAGCCCCTTAGCAATACATTCAGTGACACGTGTCTGTCCTTGCCCAGAGCCACGGTCCCTGGACAGACAGGGCTGCGATATGCCCAGGATCTCAAAATTTCAATGCTTCCCTGCCCTTTGCTTTTCTCACACTCCTCCACCTTCCAGGAAATGTTGGTGTGGTCCCACACTGAGTTAGAGCAGCTGCGCCCTTGGGGGTCTCAAGTCATCCTGGCTTACAGGAACCGGATTTGCCATCCATGCACAAGCCTCCCAGCAAGGATGGGACAGGACAGAATCAACGAACCTTTTCCTCTCCCAACCCACAGAACGGTTTATGGCCAAGTTCCTGATCCGGTCTTGCCCTGGTCTGAGAGTTCCAGAACTTCGGAAGGCAAATTCTTCCTTTGCAAAAATACACCAGCATTGATCGCTACTAAGAGCTCGATGTCCAGATCTTGCCATCTCTGCACCCTAACCTGTCAATCAGACAAGCTGCTTTGCCTCACCAAACCTCCTGTCTCAAGATACAACCTGACAGCTTCATCCAACCATTCCATAGACCAATGCGCATCTATCTCTTATCTAGACTGTTGACTCTGTGGAGAAATGAACTGGGAGGTAGTTTTGGTTTGTTCTGCAGACTGAGAAAAGTAACTAGAGGAGAGAAAGCCGTCAGCCTGATTAGAAACTGCACGAGAGAACGGTTATTTCTATAAATAGAAATGGAAGCCTGTCTATTGTTGTAATTAAGATAACAAATATCTTGCAAGGTTAATTTAGCTCCTTGAAGCAGTACATTTTCTAATTTCCTAGTTAATTTTCCTTTCTCCTAGCTTTCTTATTTAGACAGTTTTCCAGAGAAGCGGAACAGAACCATAATGTGCATGTGTGTGTGTGTGTATTTGAGTGTGCATACATGTGTGAATGTATGTGTGTGTGTGTAGCTGCAGGTGGGTATGTGTAAGTGTATGTGCATGTGCAAGTACTTGAGTGTACACATATGCATTGGTGTGCATGTGTGTGAGGGTGAATGCGCATGTGTATGTGTATGTTATGTGTGTGTAGAAATTTGCTGTGGGAACTGGCCCATATTCTGGAAGCCAAGTTACTATTTGCAGTCCACAAGCTGCAGGATCCAGAAATCTCATGATATAATTCATTTTTATCTGAAGGCCTAGAAGAGACAGTGGGGTAAGTTCTGGGGTCTGGTGGCCTAAAACCTGGGTCCAGTGCCACCCGAGGGAATTTGATACCTGCCTGAGATCCAGAACTGATTTGCTTTTCTTGGCCTTTTTGGCCGTTCGGTCCCTCTGTAGAGTTTCACTTTCAATGAGAACTTTCTCCTTTCTCCTCATTCTACCTTCAAGTGCCAACCTCTGCCGGTGATTCCCTCAAAGAACAGTTTGACCAGAGGTCCAGGCATCTTTTGTCCCAGGGCGGCATAGAATTAAATCATCACAGGACCACTGTGGGTCTCTGTAATCTCTGCAGTAATCTTAAAGTTGGACACACAAATCTATTCCCATGTGATACTTCTAGGTTATCTGATTCTTTGTGCCAAGATGTGTGGCTGTCGGGTCAAACCTCTGGGGGCCCTAGCGCTGTGAGCTCAGCAGGAGTTTAGCTTCTGAGAGTGACACAGGTCTGGATACTCAGCGGGTTTGTGGCCAAAGAAGCTTCTGTCGCTCCATGGGCCACAAGGGCTCTTTTCCCTTCAAAGCCATAACAGAAAGCCTTGCATGTGCATCTCTGATGGTACCCAGCAGCTGTTACACCCCCGGATTCCCTACAACTGCTGCAGCAGAACAAACTCAGTTTCCCCGATACAACTTGGCCGTCGACACCAGGTGAAAAGGAGCTGTATGGCCCACGTGCATTTTACTCAGTTGCTTCTTCTCTCCAGGAAGAACAGTGCTGTGTGAGCTTCCTGCCCTCCCCATCATACAGACATCCTGCCCTCATCATCATGCAGACATCCTGCCCCCTCCTCATGCAGACATCCTGCCCCCTCCTCATACAGACATCCTGCCCCCATCATCATACAGACATCCTGCCCCCCTCCTTATACAGACATCCTGCCCCTCCTCATGCAGACATCCTGCCCCCTCATCATGCAGACATCCTGCCCCCATCATCATGCAGACATCGTGCCCCCATCATCATGCAGACATCCTGCCCCCTCCTCATACAGACATCCTGCCCCCATCATCATGCAGACATCGTGCCCCCTCATCATGCAGACATCCTGCCCCCTCCTCATACAGACATCCTGCCCCCATCATCATACAGACATCCTGCCCCCTCATCTTACAGACATCCTGCCCCCTCATTTTACAGACATCCTGCCCCCATCATCATACAGACATCCTGCCCCCATCATACAGACATCCTGTCCCCATCATACAGACATCCTGCCCCCTCCTCATACAGACATCCTGCCCCATCATACAGACATCCTGCCATCATACAGACATCCTGCCCCCATCATACAGACATCCTGTCCCCTCATCTTACAGACATCCTGTCCCCATCATACAGACATCTTGCCCCCATCATGCAGACATCCTGCCCCCATCATACAGACATCCTGTCCCCATCATACAGACATCCTGCTCCCATCATACAGACATCCTGCCCCCATCATACAGACATCCTGCCCCCATCATACAGACATCCTGCCCTCATCATCAGACATCCTGCCCCATCATACAGACATCCTGCCCCCATCATACAGACATCCTGCCCCATCATCATACAGACATCCGCCCATCTACAGACATCCTGCCCATCATCATACAGACATCCTGCCCCCCATCATGAAGACATCCTGCCCCTCATCATGCAGAATCGCACCCTCCTCATACAGATATCCTGCCCCCATCATCATACAGCACATCCTGCCACCTCCTTATACAGAAGCCTGCCCTCCTCATGAGACATCGTGCCCCCTCGTCATGAAAAAATCCTGCCCCCCATAATCATGCAGACATCGTGCCCCAATCATATGCAGACATACTGCCCCCTCCCATAACAGACATCGTGCCCCCATCATCATGCAGACATCCTGCCCCCTCCTCATACAGACATCCTGCCCCCATCATCATGCAGACATCCTGCCCCCTCATCATGCAGACATCCTGCCCCCTCCTCATACAGACATCCTGCCCCCATCATCGTACAGACATCCTGTCCCCTCATCTTGCAGACATCCTGCCCCCATCATACAGACATCCTGCCCACATCATACAGATATCCTGCCCCCTCCTCATATAGACATCCTGTCCCCTCATCATACAGACATCCTGCCCCCATCATCATACAGACATCCTGCCCCCATCATCATGCAGACATTCCTGCCCCCATCATACAGACATCCTGCCCCCATCATCATACAGACATCCTGCCCCCATCATGCAGACATCCTGCCCCCTCATCATGCAGACATCCTTCCCCTTCCTCATACAGACATCCTGCCCCTATCATCATACAGACATCCTGCCCCCTCCTTATACAGACATCCTGCCCCTCCTCATGCAGACATCCTGCCCCCTCGTCATGCAAACATCCTGCCCCCATCATCATGCAGACATCCTGTCCCCTCATCTTACAGACATCCTGTCCCCTCATCATACAGACATCCTGTCCCCATCATACAGACATCCTGCCCCATCATCATACAGACATCCTGCCCCCATCATACAGACATCCTGCCCCCTCCTCATACAGACATCCTGTCCCCTCATCATACAGACATCCTGCCCCCATCATCATACAGACATCCTGCCCCCATCATCATACAGACATCCTGTCCCCATCATACAGACATCCTGCCCCCATCATACAGACATCCTGCCCCCATCATACAGACATCCTGCCCCCTCCTCATACAGACATCCTGTCCCCTCATCATACAGACATCCTGCCCCCATCATCATGCAGACATCCTGCCCCCATCATACAGACATCCTGCCCCTCCTCATACAGACATCCTGCCCCATCATCATACAGACATCCTGCCCCCATCGTCATACAGACATCCTGCCCCCATCATACAGACATCCTGCCCTCCCATCATACAGACATCCTGCCCCCATCATACAGACATCCTGCCCCCATCATACAGACATCCTGCCCCCATCATACAGACATCCTGCCCCCATCATACAGACATCCTGCCCCCATCATCATACAGACATCCTGCCCCCATCATACAGACATCCTGCCCCCATCATACAGACATCCTGTCCCCTCATCATGCAGACATCCTATTCCCATCATACAGACATCCTACCCTCATCATCATACAGACATCCTGCCCCCATCATACAGACATCCTGCCCCCATCATACAGACATCCTGCCCCCATCATACAGACATCCTGCCCCCATCATACAGACATCCTGCCCCCTCCTCATACAGACATCCTTCCCCCTCCTCATACAGACATCCTGTCCCCTCATCATACAGACATCCTGCCCCATCATCATACAGACATCCTGCCCCCATCATCATACAGACATCCTGCCCCCTCATCATGCAGACATCCTGCCCCCATCATACAGACATCCTGCCCCTCCTCATACAGACATCCTGTCCCCATCGTCATACAGACATCCTGCCCCCATCATACAGACATCCTGCCCCCATCATAATACAGACATCCTGCCCCCATCATACAGACATCCTGCCCCCATCATCATACAGACATCCTGCCCCCATCATACAGACATCCTGCCCCCATCATCATACAGACATCCTGCCCCCATCATCATACAGACATCCTGCCCCCATCATCATACAGACATGCTGCCCTCCCATCATACAGACATCCTGTCCCCTCATCATGCAGACATCCTGTCCCCTCATCATGCAGACATCCTGTCCCCATCATACAGACATCCTGCCCCCATCATACAGACATCCTGTCCCCTCATCATGCAGACATCCTGTCCCCATCATACAGACATCCTGCCCCCATCATACAGACATCCTGTCCCCTCATCATGCAGACATCCTGCCCCCATCATACAGACATCCTGCCCTCATCATCATACAGACATCCTGCCCCCATCATACAGACAATTCCAGGCCAGAGAAAGCAGGACCAATCAGTGCTGGACAGTTACTTGATGATCCCATAAGTAATTGACTAGGGTTTGGGGGACATGGCTCCAGGCTTAAAGTACTTGCACCCCAAGCATGAGGACTGGAGCTCAGATGCCTAGAACTCAAGTAAAAAGCAGACGTGGAGGTACCTGTGTAGTAGTGCTGTGGGTGGAGTACGTTAGCCAAACCAGTTAGTGCAGCAAGCAGCTAGTGTGGCCCAATCAGGCAGTCAGTGAGCTGCAGGTTCACTGACAGACCTTATATAAAAAAATAACATGGGGGCTGGAGAGGTGGCTCAGGGGTTAAGCCTCTGACTTGCAGGCAGAAGGTCCTGAGTTCGGATCCTAGACCCCACGTATAGCCGCCAGGCGGAAGCGGGGGCGGCCTGTGTTTCTGGTCCTGGTAGGGCGGAACCTACCAGGTGTGAATCCTGGGGTGGAGTAAACAAGGAGAAGGTAAAGACGGTCCATGGTGATTCACGAATTTGTCCATGATTCTATACACACACACACACACACACACACACACATACACACACACACATACACACACGCACACACATGCACAATTGAATAAATATTAAAAAAATAACATGGAGAATGTTTGAGGAAAATATCCAATGTGGACCTGTAGCTTCAACATACATGTGCACACATGTAGAGAGAGAGGAGGGAACATAGTTAACTATTTATGAAACTTCCTTAGGTAACTTGTTTGCTTCCTTGCTCTGCTCATGTCTTGTTTGTGGCACATAATCTCCATATGTGCATTATTATTCATTACATGCAAATTATCACGAGCAGGCATTGTTGAAGTCTCATCCTAAACTCTCTTATTTCCCGTGTCGGCTGATGCTGAAAAAATATTGCTTGATGTTAGTAGACTCTTTGCCTCTCTGCATAGCCAGGGAGGTGAATGCGCTTTTTAAAAATATTTTACTAATCAGAGAGAGAGAACATGTATGCCATAGTACACACGGGTAGGGGTCAGAGGACAACTTTCAGAAGTTAGTTCTATCCTTGCAACTCTGTGGGCTTCTGGGGATTGAGCTCAGGTCTCTGGGTTTGCCAGCAGACAGCTTACCTGCTGAGCCATCTCCGGCTCCTTTCTCAGAACTCTTAAAGGAGATGTGAGTATCCGGAGACGGTGGGTTTGCAATGACTCCCCACCATGAACCTGACAGTTTCTCACTGTGGTGGCTGTCAGTAGGCAAGATTAGCAGCATTGGTACCTGTAGCCTACAAGGCCGGTGTCTGCCGGCAAGATCCTGAGTCAGCCACTCCCCCCAACGCTATCTTCTCCTCCTGTATAACGGGGAGCCGATGATGCCCGTCTTTCATGATTCCATCATGACAATCAAGCATAACAATCAAGGGGAAGTCATTTTGCAGATTGCAAAGCTTTACCGAATGCTGGTTATTTTTATCAGCAGTGATGGGCAGGTGGCCACCCCTGGGGACAGCCTGCCATGGAAGACAGGGATAAGACAAGCTGAAACAGGAGACTGGTCCTGAGGACTGCAAATGATGGGGAGAATGGTTGCTTTATAGTTGGGGCAGGGATGACAGACAGAGGGAAGACCCAAGAAGTGAAATCGTAATTGTAGATTACATTGACATGGTCACACATGAAAACATCAACGCAAGTCAGCTCTGCGTACAACAGACTAGCCATTGAAGAGAACATTCGGATGCCTGTCTACACGAACTACCTTAGCTGCCTCAATAAGCGAAGGGTTGGGAGAACACGCCAATCTCACGCATCCCCAATACAGGCTCTTCATGTACTTGGGCACTGAGTGGCAGGGAGGTCAGAGATAGAAGCCTAGTGTGTAGGATGGGCACTGTTTCTCCTGGTATACAGATCGCCAGTTCCCTACCTCTTTACCACACACAAAAGCTCTCTCCTCAAACCTCGGTTTCCCACCTGGACCATGGCCCGTCTCTTGGGATTGTCAGGAGAAGCAGCGAGATAGCGGCATTCCATCTGCAAGGGACACGCCGCTACGATCCTGTGCTCAGAGGTACGCGTCCTGTGATGTTCTGAGGCTCTGCCCATGGAGATCAGCCACCTTTCTCCTTGCTAGGACCGAACACCCAACAGGCAGCAAGAGAGGTTGATTTGGGATACGCTTTAAGGAGACATAGCCCATCACCGTGGGGAAGGCTAAGGGACCTGGTCACATTGTGTCTACATCAGGAAGTATAGAGTGGCCAGGAAGTAGGGTCTGACTCCCAAACCTCAAAGTCTATTCCTTCCCCCAATAACACACTTCCTCCAGCAAGACTCCACCTCTTACAGATTCCACAACCTTCCAAAATAGTGCCACTAGCTGAGGACCGAGTGTTCAAGCCATGAGGCCAAGAGAGGACATTATACGCTCTAACCACAGCACCACAGCTGGTCTCTTCGGGGTTCTCCCTTCCTTGCACCGGCTCAGTGCTGCTGCTTTGGTCTCTGGCTTCAACTTCTGACTGACAGGAGTCAAGGTCATGTGACTGCATTTCATCCGCCTGCTGATACTATTAACCACAGCGTTTGCTTCTGTAAAGTCCCGCCTTTGCCCCACCCCTGCCCTGCTTTTGTATAAAACAGGAGTCCTTGGTGAGCCTTATCGACTCAAGACACTGGCTTTAAACTACTCTTGTCCATCATAATTAGTGTCTGAGAAATTACTCCAAAGTTACTCCTGCAGCATCTGCAAGGGTGCTCTGCCCACCGCAGTGATTTTAAAGCCAGCTTCCCTTTTGAGTAGGAGTCACAGATAACAGCATATCCTTGTCGTTGTGCTTAGAGTTCAGGTACCAATGGGGGCTCCATATCTGCCACGTCGGGTGTGTCTGCCGCACCGAGAGACAAAGCTTCTGGAACATTTAATCAGCTCTGATCACTCCACAGAAAAATCTAAAGCACAGTAGCCAAACCCTAATACTGTGAAGACCCTGTGCCCCATTAGATGCCCACCCAAGAGGCAGAGAGTGAAGACAAGTAGTATTTCCCCTGCTGGATGCAACGCTTAGAAAAGTCAAGCACCGATATAAGTTCTTCCCTGTTGCTATTTTCTTCCTGATACTTAACCAAATGCCAAGTGCTGTATTTAAAGGGTGGTTTCTGCTGCCCTTTTTGCAAATCTTCTAGGGAAATGACTCTGGTGCTTTGGGGAGCACATCCCCAATTTCCATAACAATAGGCTGGATAAGTCTCAAGGGCTGAAAAGTGATGATTGCTAATAGAAAATCCACTGGAAACCAACTCTTCAAAAAACGCTTTGCCCTTTCTTCGCAAAATCAGTTTATTGAGGAAAATTTAATCCATCCGATCATAATTTAGTTTCTATTGACTCGTCATTTTTCCCTGAGCAGAAGCGATTTAACTTCCAAAAAGGACTTAAGGAATACCTTCCACGTAGAGAAAATGCACATTTTGTTTCCCTCTAGAACAAATGCATTTGCAGTTTTCAGTTGACAAACTCAGAATGTTAGGAAAACATCTTCCTGCATGAGCTGAGCCAGTTCACAAAGCTGACGTCTGCTGGGGACCCCCCTCCCCCGGGGGTTTTAGGAGAGACTTTCAAAGCTGTTCCAATGGGTGAGTCCCCGGCTATGTCGAGAATGTCGAGATCTTGAGCCATCACACGGCTGCCAAATACCAAGCCCTTTCTGTTCGCTCCGTGAATGAACAGCGTGACCTTCCCTGCTCTGGACACCCAGAGACTCCTCTCAGCTCTGCCCTGAAACCAGCAGAGGGCTCATGGGAAGACTAGAGGCGAAGAGTTTGGGGTCATGAGGGTCTGAGGTGGGGCTCGGAGACTTGGAGTCTGGCCATGCAGGACCCTGTGTGAATCCATGACCCCCGATAACTTAGTTTTTTGCAGCGGTAGATGAAGGTGTGCGCTTGCATCTGAGGCTACAGCCTTGCACGAGGAGGAAGTCCTCAAGTGATCACTGTGTGTGGCTATACATTTTAGCGCATCTATATATGTATGCTGGAGAGGTGGCTCACAAATTAAGTCTTTGCCTCACAAACAAAAGGACCTGAGCTCAGATACCCAGATCTCATGTAAAAATGCCAGGCAGGAATGGCAAGGGCCTGTAATTCTGAGCCTGAGAAATCCCAGAGCAAAGTAATAAGGAGGTAAAGCAATGCAGAATGATACCTGATGTCATCCTTGGACCTCCACAGGCACACACACCCTACGGGTATCCACCTTCTCCTGCTATACTCAGAAACAAAATTAAGTGAGAAAAATATGTGTTTGTAAGTTTATGTTTGTCTTCCAAGCACACTCTTTTTTTTTTTTTAAATACACTTGGCTTGCTCAGATTTCGCTCTGCAATGCTTCCAACTCTGGATGCTGTGCAAGGACTCGCCCTCCCCTCCCTTCCCCCATCTCTTGCCCGTGAATCTGCAGAGACTTGTGAATGATTAACCGTGAGAGATGGCGAGATGCTATGTGACTGTGACTTCTGGGCGTGAGTCCAAAGACAGAGCTTCTGGTGCCAGGCTGGCTTTTCTAGCCAGGGAGCTGCTGAGCTGGAGAGACCACTCGGAGAGAGATGCATGAAGAAGCCCAGCCTGGCAGCTCCCAGCCGCTGGAGCCTTCAAGTTGGGCTACTAACCATGCGGATGAACTGGACTTCAGATAATTGTGGCCACAGGCAGGACTGCAGCCACCTGTGAGAAGGTCAGCCATCCTCTGGGCCAGCTTTCGAGAATGGGGGGCTGGGGGCTGGAGCTATGGCTCAGGGATTAAGCCTCTGCCTCCCAAGCAGAAGGACCTGACTTTGGATCCCAGATCCCACTTATGGCCTCGGAAGGCAGAGCCTGGGAAACCCCGGAGCAGTGCAAATAGGAGGTAAAGCAATTCAGGATGATTTCCGAATTTATCCCTAAGCCTCCGTGGCCACACACAGTGATCTCTCTCTCTCTCTCTCTCTCTCTCTCTCTCTCTCACATGCATACACAGACACACACACACAGTAGGGCATGACACACACAGTAGGGCATGACACACACAGTAGGACATGAATACAGGAAGGTGATATCACTGCGAGGCGTCCCACTGGGACCATTTCCAGGTAACTGTAGCTCATGCAGCCACCTTGGTGGGGAGCCCCATCCTTCTGTGGGTGGCATGAATAGACTGTCAGAGAGACATCTGGTCACACAGTACAAGCCGCGTCACATGCTATCAGCCTTCCCAGTGCATCTAGCCTTCAGCTATCCATGGTGGACACTACTATTTCGTCTTTAGGTTTGTAAGATGTCATCATATCTACTAGCTTTTCAAGTGTCACCCAAGAAACACCGTCTTCAGCCCCTCCTCCCCCCGCTCCTCAGTCCCCCCCCACGGACTCACACACAAGTGAAATGTCTTAGCCTGGAATGATAGATTTCTGTGCCTTTTTTCCCAATATTATTGAAATTGATATTGGTAGATTAAACCTTGGTAGGTTTAGTCAAGAGCCCTGGAGGTTTGAGCTTCTATGAAAACAGCTGAAGAGAAGGAATGGAAATGGGATGGAAGCTAGGAGACCATTTTCACAAACCACCTGATTGTGTGGGATGGAGACCCTGGAAGATATCGCTTTATAGAATCAATGTCACTGAGTGTTACTTGCTAGAAAAGAAGGTCAGCCATGCATCTCATTGCATCTCTGCACCATCAGGAAAACCCAAGTTGCAAGTTCAGTCCATCACGTGACAGAAGCCTGTCTCTGCTCTGGCAGTAGGAGGCCTGAGGCTGCCTGTTCACGTCATGGCCAACCTCGAGGGCTCTTCCTCTATCCATTTGAGAAGCAAGTGTACAATTTCACTGCCTTTCCCAACTTGCTTCCTTCCTCCTGTCCTCAATCACAAAAGAAAAACAAGGAAGAGAACAAAGTTAACTTGCTTTTTCTGTTATGGATTTTTTTTTCTTCTTGAAACATTGTCTCAGCCGAGTGAGATAATTCAGTGATTAAGATGCCCAGGTGCAAACCTGGAGACCTGAGTTTGATCCCCAGAAACCCATGTGGTAGAAAGAGAGAACTGACTTCTGAAAGTTGTCTTCAGACCTCCACCCAAGCACCATGGCATGTGTGTGATCTTTCTCTCTGTGTGTATCTCTCAATTGTTTTTAACACAGATTCTGTGTAGCTCATGTTCTCTTTTGTCTGGCCAAGTAGTTGAGAATTATCTTGAAATTCTGAACCTCTTGCCTCTAATTCTCCAGTGCAAGAGTCATAGACATGCACTACCATATGCAGTTTCTATAGTATGGGGGTCAAACTCAGCACATCACACATGCTCAGCACTTCTCTACCAACCAAGCTACATCTTGGCCCTGCTTCAGACTTTTAATAAGAACGAAAGAAAAAGATACATGATGTTATAAGTAACAGAAATAAAGTGAATCAGCTCACCAACTTTAAAATACATCTTCCATTTGTTTCTATCCAATAAGAAAACTCTGTCCTGGGATTTTCCCAGTGGTCTGAAACACCATGCGTAGGATCATTGAGGATCACCACTTTGTTTTAGATGGATTCTCATCCTGGCACAAGAGGGTTGTGGATAGCAGCCATGCAGATCACTTCCTCATGGAGGAAGAGAGAAACGGAGTAGGCAGAGAGAACACAGACCTGAGCTGGAGAGAGGGTGGGAGAAGACAGGCGGGAAGCCGATACAGGCCGAGTCCGAGAGGATTCTTTGGGTCTTAGAAATGGGGAAGGAGGGGCCCTTCAAGCCATCAGCCACACACGTACAGGATCTTGAATGGAAATGAGAAAGAAGGTTAGTGTCATGTCGCAAATACACACTCGGGTCTGTTCATGAAAGACCATAACTTGGCATTTACGTTGATTTTTTTCCAGTGATTCATATTGCTGAGGTGTGACAGATTAACTGAAGTCTGCTTTGCCTTATAGAGACATTTGTGATGTGATTTGTCATGCAAACAGGGTTCTTTCTCGGGAAAAGAACCCCAACAATGACCGCATGCCGGTGACACAGTCACCTAGGGCTAGCCCAGGCACTACCTAAACACACTATCCATTCTAATTTTTTTCAGTGTACATACGTGTGTGCATGTGCACGTGTGTGTGTGTATGCTTGTGTGTGCATATGTGTGTACATGCTTGTGTGTACAGCTCATAGCTATCACTTGGCTTTTTGAGACAGAGTCTTTGGCTGAACCTAGAACTCCCTAATTTGGCTAGATTGGCTGACCAGCAAGTCCCAGGGGTCCTCTTCTTTTAAACCCAGGTCTCATGTCCCATTTACCCTAATAAATGAAACTTGAATTAGAAATGTAGTTCTGATTGATGAGAAGCAAGATAATCAGACTCTCCCCCTCCCCCAATTTGCCCTTGCTCCGGGTGGTTGTGTTTCATAACTCTGATCCACAAGATGGCAGCAGAAATTCCCAAAATGAACCCTGGAGGGGAGGCGTGGCTTTAGCCCCTGTCCTCTGGCAGAAGGGCTGCCTGTAGATACATCAGTCCTCTCACGACCACTGGGGCAAAAGGCCAACCCCCAGCCAGTAAAGAGGACAGGATACGTGGCCTATGATGACCACGCAGAACTGCATCAGGATTACAGATAACCTTGAAAATCCATGACCCCTAACCTGGACTAGAGACAGGATCAGCTCACAGGGCATTTGCAAGCGTTCAATGAGGTAAAGATTATAAAGCTGTTGGTGTAGTAATGAGTAATGCCTGTTATGTTTTGCATGTGTGTGTATAGGCAGATGTACAAGACAACACTTGAGCGTGTGTATCTGTGGAGGCCCAAGGGTGACATGAGGACTTATCCTAGATTGCTCTATCCTTGTTGTTTTACTCTGGGGTTTCTTTCCCAGGCTCCGCCTTCCAGGGCCAGAGTGGCAGGCCACAGCCATATCCACCCGGAACTTTTATGTGGGATCTGGGGAGGCAAACTTATGTCCTCCAACCCCTGAGCCACCTCCCCAGCCCCCAGGAGTAGCGTCTAAAGCTGGACACCAAGACTGCTGTGTTATTAACCAGCTCAGTTCACATGAGCTTCTGCCCTACTTTTCTAGGACAAAAGATGAGAAGAGGCTGACAAAACAAGATATTGTAAAATGTCTGTTTCTTTTTTGATGTGTGTGTGTGTGTGTGTGTGTGTGTGTGAATATGCCCGCGTCCATGTCAGTGGAGGGGCAGGTCAACATTGTGTTATTCCTTAGAACCATCAATTATAACTTTGTGAGACGGAGTTTCTCCTGGGACCCGGGGCTTTCTGATTTGGCCAGGCTGCCTGGCCAAGGAGTCCCAGGAAAATACTAGTCTCCATCTCCCCAGCATTGGGATTACAGATTTGTGTCGCCACACCCTGCCTTTGATTCAGGCATTGGTGGTTCATGTCAGATCCTTAAGCTTACATAGCCAGCCTTTACCAGCTGCGCTGCACCCTCAGCCCTTCTATGAGTTCTGAAGCCCAAAATCACCCCTTTCACATGCTAGTTCATGTCATTGTTTTATCTCCCAGCATACGCCCTTCCATTCACTGACTGAAGTCCTCGAAGTTAAAACAATCCTAACCTGGGAAAGCTCTGCAACTTTCATTGCGTAAAGTCTTGTGCAATATGGAATATTCTAGAATGTGGTCCTTGGATCCCCACTGTCAACATTACTAAGGAGTTGGTAATGATCTGCAAAATGCCAGTTCCCAACCCAGACTTATTAAGTCAGAATCTCAACAGGATCTTCAGGTGGTTTTTATGAGTGTCAAAATGAGAGAAACTGTTCTGCAGAGACAGTATAATTTAATTTTAAATGGCATAAAGGTGGCTACAGGTGCTTTAATTGTAAATCTGGCCTACTATTTATTACTATTCTTAAATAAAAAGGAAAATATTTGTAGTCCTTTTTGTATGTTACTGACAGACCACTAGAGTGTTCCAGGCGTTAATTTGCACAATTCTGACATCACTGGTACTTTTTTAAATAGCATGATCATGTCATCAAGATTCATAGAACAACGTTTTACATCAACTGAGTCTAAATAAATTCAAAGCACAAAACCATCTAAGCGCATTACAAATTGTTTATAAGATCATGTTTCATAATGGTGTAAATACTCGTCAACACATAAAATTAGTCGTTGACAAAACACCTCGCATGAGAAAGAAAAGATAATTGTTCATCATTTAAAAATGCAATCAGCTCATAAAAAATACCGCTAAACCTGAAATTGAAGTAGGTGGCGCGTGGCCCCATACATTAATATCCCGATCCAGGGTATATTTTTGTGCACTCAGTGTTAGCTGCCGAGAGGTGTGCATGAGTTCTCATCAGGGAGTGTGGGAAAGAAGACTTTGATCTTTTGATAACCGTATAATTGCTTCTCCTCTCTGGCAAGAACTTTTTGTAAATGATGAAAAAGATAAACAAACAGAGTTTTATTTTTTCCTTCATGTTTATGTGTATGGTGTGTGTGTGTGTGTGTGTGTGTGTGTGTGTGTGTGTGTGTGCATGCGCGGGTGTGTGTACATGAGTGCACTTGAGTGTGTGCCTGCGGAAGCTCAAGGGTGACATCAGGAATCACCTCGGATTGCTCTACCTCCTTATTGCTTTGCTCTGGGGTTTCCCAGGCTTAGCCTTTCAGAGGGGGATTTTCAGGCTGCTGCCATATCTGCCTGGCGTTTTTATGTGGGATCTAGGGATTCGAACTCAGGTCCTTTTGTTGCAAGGCAAAGGCTGCAACTGCTGAGCTGTCTTTCCCCAGTCCCAACTCTGATCTTTTGAGGGAGGTGTCTGTGTCAATTCAGCTGGGGATTAGCTAGTCCAGGAATTTTATCTTTATATCTTCCTGTATTATCCTTTAATGAGAGAGAGAGAGAAAGGAGAGGGAGAAGGAATGTGTGTGTGTGTTTTATCAGTTGCTTATTCAACCAAAATTCACTTGTTACTGGCAGTTAGGCAAAACCGCACTAGGTTTGCAAGCATGATCTTACCTTCGTGAGCGCCTTGGGGGGATGCTTAGAAAGCAGGAAGTCTGGAGTGTGACGGCCGGGAGAGGAGGTACCCCAGAGGGGAAGTCCAACGATCAGTTGGAGCAGCTGGCAGATATTGAGAAAAGGAGAGATCTCACAGCCCTGCAGCGTAAGAGGCCTCCGTGGGAAAGGGGTATGGAGTCTGGGGTCTCAGGCACTGTGGCCTGAGGTCACAGAGCAACTACTACGAGAGACAAAGCCCAGTGTCAACATGGGGGGGGGGAGCAGAAACCCTGGAGGCTGCGGGAGCCCAGGGCGGCACAGAGGCTAGATGGATGGTGTCTGGGAAGCACGGACAGGTGGATCCCTGGGGGCTTGTCTGATTGCTCATCCAAGTCCCACAAGCATCATAGCCTACAAATCACTTACTTAAATCCGTGCAGACTTGCTGTATGTGTACGCTTAAAGCTAATTCTCCTAATGGACATTAGTGTGTGACATGTATTAAGGACAGTGGAAATCTGTATTCGAACATTCATGAAGTCAGAAGTTCAGACGAATTTAGCTTGGGCTGTGGGGGGAAAAGAATGGGCTTTTAGAGGGCTGCGTTTGCATGCAGGAGAATCATGCATGGGCTCCGCAATTGAAAGCCCCATTAAGATCAGCCTCTGCCAATCAGATCGGATATGTAAATAAGGAACTGATTTTGATTGGCCCCTGGTGTTCCCTGAGGACCCGATGACTGATTGGCTCTCCCGCTGCCTTCGCGTCCCAAGAAGGCTGCTACAAGTGGACGTTCACCTGTGTATTTCAAAAACCTGCCCCAGCCAGGCGCCTTTTGGCTAAAGAGGCTTTCGAATGCGTGTATGAACGAAGCCCAGCTAACTTTTTAATCCAGCAAATATGAAGATGTATGATCCCCCCGAGGTTGGTGATTAACCTCGGTTTCACCTCTGTTAATATTTACTCCACAGGTCAATAAATCTTGATATTCCCTTCAACAGAAGCCAGTATCTTCCGATTACGAGGTATTAATCTTGGCCAAACTGAAAAATTGTGTGAATATTTTTCTTTTGCTAGAAAAAAATGAGAACTTTTTCTGTCCTGAAGCTCTCTAAAAAATGAAAACTAATATGTATGTATTTTTTTTTTTTTTAACCTGGTCCACGAAACTTCCTGTTCGGCTTTAGTGCTTAGAATTGATGTCTGAGTCCTTGAAGATTTTGGAACTCTCCCACCCACTGAAAGAACTGGGGGTGTGTGTGACAAACCCTCTTGTGAAATACCCTGATTTTAAAATTATTTTATTTATTCTGTGTGTGTGTGTGTGTGTGTGTGTGTGTGTGTGTGTGTCCCAAGGGTAACTTTAGGAATCATCCTGGATTGTTTCTACTTCCTTCTTGCTTCTTTCTAGGATTTCCCAGGCTCCACCCACCAGATCCAGCCCTGCAGAAATTCGCTGCAGTTTCTGTCTGGTGTTTTTTGTTTGTTTGTTTTTTGTTTTTAATGTAGGACCTGGGATCTGAACTCAGGACCTTCTGCTTGCAAGACAGAGTCTTAACTCCTGAGCCATCTCTCCAGCCCAAAATACCCTAATCTTTAGAACAAAATAAAAGAGGACCATGAACAAATAATTGTTGCTTGTCTTTGTATTATTGTTTACTTGATTTGGCTTAAAAAGTAGTGAACACTAGGGAGATACTCCTGACTGCAGAGAAGAAGAGAGACTTGCAAGCAAAAGAGCCAGAATTCTTTCCCTAGAATCCATTTAGAAAGCCCAGCATGATGCTGCATTCTCATTATTCACATGCTGGGGGATAATTCCTGATTCCTGGAAATCACTGGCCAACAGAGCTTACTCTGCAAGCGTCTGACCATTGGAGAGACCTTGTCCCAAAGAGATCAAACTGGACAGTGATTTTGGTTTGAATGTGAGTTGTGGCCCCATTGCAGGGTCGGAAAATCCACCCAACAAGGCACAGCCACGAGCTTGGTCAAAGCTCACAGACGCTCAGCTACAGGGGAGCCTTTCCACCAGCTCCGACTAGAAAGAGGCTTTTTCCTTCTGCTCCTTGAAAAATAGTCCAGCCTCATCTGGGGAAACCCCAAAATATGAGTTTGAGGGGGGTCATCCACTGATTCACCATAGACCAAAAGTTAAAATTAATGACTGAGAGGCTTTATGACAGAGAAAAAGAGAGAAAGAGAGAGAGAGAGACTGGTACCAGGGGTCACACGCATGGGCAGGGTGATGTGTGTGCAGCCTCGAATTACATCTCCCCACAAAGGGACAAAGGAGGTTGCATGCCCCACCAAAGCGTTCAGCAGGCAGTATTTTACAGTGTTATCAGCATGCAGACTTCTTTCTGGCCCTCCAGCCAAACAGCATTTCAGACTTCTTGCAGGCCCTCTGGCCAAATGGCATTCCAGAGGGGAACTTCGGAGAACCATAGGGGAGTGGGCATTTTTATTATCTGCCAGCAATTTCTCAGGACTAAGAAATTTCATTTTAAGATTTTAAGATTTTTCCTTTTATGCTGCCTCTCCACAGCCCCCAGGGTTCTTATTTTGGGAAGGTCACAGCACCTTTAGGTGCTAGGAGAAAGCACATTGTAAGGAGTGGGGAAGTAAGGTTTGAGGGCACCCTTTGCTTCCGGAGCAGCCTCCTCTGACCTGTGCCTCCAGCCACGCCTTCTGCTATGGAGTTACCACCAGCACAATGGAGTATCTCCCCTCTGGAACCATAAGCTAAATAAATCTCCTTTCTCTCCCCTAAGTTGCCTTTGAGTTATCATGGCAGCAAGAAGAAAATACCTGCAACACATGGTTCCCAGGGAATGATGTGAGAAGCTGGTCTTTGACCTCCACACCTGCATCCATGCCCACATACTAATAGCTGTGCACCTCAATTCAGGACCCCTCTGCAGGACCCTCAGATCCTGTCTTATGGGCTGAGAAATGTGTTCTTAAAAATGGCAACCCGGGGGGCTGGAGAGGTGGCTCAGGGGTTAAGCCTCTGCCTTGCAGGCGGTAGGTCCTGAGTTCGGATCCTAGACCCCACGTATAGACGCCAGGCGGAAGCGGGGGGTGGCCTGCGCTTCTGGTCCTGGTAGGGCGGAGCCTGTGAATCCTGGGCAGAGTAAATAAGGAGGATGCGGTCCATGGTGGTTCCCGAATTCGCCCGTGGTTCTACACACACACACACACACACACACACACACACACACACACACACGCAATTGAATAAATAAAAAAAAAAATTAAAAAAAAAATGGCAACCCGGGCTGGAGAGATAGCTCAGGAATTAAGCTTCTGTCCTACAAGCAGAAGGTTCTGAGTTCAGATCCCCTGATCCCACGTAAAAAACGGCAGGTGGAAATGGTGGTCGTCTGTACTTCTGGCCCTGGAAGGCAGAAAGCAAAGCAAAGAGATAGAACAGTTCAAAATGATATCTGAAGTTACCCTTGGATCTCCAGAGGCACACACACACACACACACACACACACACACACACACACACACACAAATAGATCCAGAAACAGAACCTCAAAACGGAGACCCTACCTGATAGATCTGAGATCAGAAACAGATCTCAACGGGAGACCCCACCAAGAAGGTTCATGGGATCTGATAAGGAAAACAGATAATTAGACAGACTCCTAGTTATTCTGGGACTAGACAGAACTAACCAGTCAAACCAATATTCCGTCCCCCTGTGCTCCAACTCGCACCCCTGACTCCAAAGTATCAGTCATTTCCATCTCGAGGGAAATGGCTGCTCCTTCACTGAAGTGTTGGAGATGCTTCCCGATTAAACTTCAGACTTCGTGGATGAAGCTTGGCTTGGTGTTCTATCTCCCTTCCCACTTGCCTCATTCATTTTTCTTCTTCTTTTTCTAACAGATACACAATAAAATAAAAAAGCTAAAACTGTGGTCTAGCAGCCCAGGGGACCATGAGCTATATGATAAACACTTGCAAGCTGGGTGCCCTACGTGTAATCCCCAGAAGTCCACATGGTAGCAGTCAGGTAGTTTTAGAGCAGCCGTGCTGGGACGGTCTCTGAAGGTCTTCAAAGGTCATCTGCTACTGCTGGGATTACTCTGAAGGAAGGTACCCTAAAGTGGTCAATTTCCCCCAACCCTCTGTTCCTGAAAGGATATTGAGGGAGTTCTCCATTGTAGATAAGCCCCACTATGATGTCAGCTACAAGATCAACTGGGTTGGGTCCCAGTAGAAACAGAACAATGAGATGTAGATGAGTTTGCAGAAACTGGAGCTAATCAATGAGGAACAACCATTTTTCCTGGGTCTGCCTGGGCCTATAGGCAGCCATCTTTGGCTCCCTTGCCCCTCATGGGATTCCATGTGTGGGGTCCATGAGTTCTCCAGGACCCCGTAGATTCAAGCCCGTGAGTTCCATCCTTTCTCTCCTCTAATAAACTCTGCCTTCACCCTCTGTGTGTGTTCTGGTTCCACACAAGAACTTGGAGACACACAGACCCAGAGGGACCCCATATCAAGAAAGTTTACCCATGCATACCTCCTCCCTCCCTTGAATAGATAAATAAAAATAAGAGAGCTGCAGCCCAGTCTCTCCACAGTCAAGTCCTGCTTCCCAACCTCTCCAAAGGGTCATTCTGAGGGTGCCCTCCCATCAGCCCCTGCCTGTGTCCTGGGCCCAGCCTGACAGCATCTTTAGGGCAAGTCTGAGCCGCTCACTCACGAGCAAGGTCAATACTGTCCTACAGAATTCTTGTCCAGTCCTTCATCACAGTCAGAGTGATTTCACTGAGACATTTGGAGATAAATTGCACTTGTGCTTGGTGCTATGACTTGCTTCCGGGGAAAGGAAAACAAGCAGGAAGTAACTGCGCTGCAGGACAGCTGGGGTCCTGTTGGGCAGGGGTCCCTAGGATCCCATGGGGGGGGGGACGTGCATTGGTGTCAGCAATAGGCAGCCTCGAACATTCCAAGCCTTTTCTCTGATCGCCACCAGAATCAACTCCATGGAAAAGAGCTGAGAAGCCACTGAGGGCTTACGGGGAATTCAAGTCAGAGGTTGCACTTCCTCATCTTTCGGGGAGAGGCGCCTTTTCAGCATTTGTGCAGAGTAAGAATGCTGGTTCCGAGGGGAGGTTAGGGAATGACTCCGTCAGTGGATCTTCTCTCTGCAAATAGGAGATGCTGACTTTGATTCTCAGAACCTACATGAAAAAACTGGGTGTGGGACTGGGGCATTGGCTCAGGGGTTCAAGTCTTTGCCTCGCAAGCAAAAGGACCTGAGATCGGATCCCCAGATCCCAGGTAAAAATACCAAGCAGGTGTGGTAGCTGCCTGTAATTCTAGAAGGCCAGGCCTGGGAATCCCCTCAGCAGGATGGCTACCCAGACCAGCCCTAAGGGTGACCCTGGGTTTAATTAGAGACTCAGAGTCGCAGCAATAAGGTGGAAGAATGACGGAGGACAATTCCCAAGATCATCCTTGAACTCCAAAGGCACATGCACTCAAGCATACTCATGTAGTAGACCCATATATGCACATACATGTATACCCACCCACATGCAAAACACACCACATGCACGCATGCGCACACACACACACACACATACAGATTCCATACACAAGCATATGAAAGGAGAAAATGAAAATCTGGGTGCAGTAGCACCCTCTTTTTATCCCAGCACTGGAGAGGCAGAGACAGGCAGAGTCTTGGGGCTCACTGACCGGTCAGCTTTGTCTACTCAGCTCCAGGTGAGTGGGAGACCCAGCTCCAAGGAAGGTGGATGGTGCTTTGGGAATAGCATCTAACGTTACCCTCTGGCCTCCACATACATGTGCACACAGGTGCATGAGCACACATGCATGTATCCACACACACGAGCATGCACACACGTGTATGCATGCACACATACACACCACGATCCTAACTGGGCATGGTGGCATGCCTCTGCAATCCAGGCCATCCTAGGCTACACAGTGAGTTTCAGGCCAGCCTAGGCTACAGCATGAAACCTTTTCTCAAAACAAACCAAGAAAAAAGGAAAACTATGGTCCTTTGTCAGGAGGAATTTCAGGACACTGCCCGTGTCAAAAGTCCAGGAGGCGATTGTTTCCTAATCCCAGCTATGTGCAGTTGGTTCTCACAAGTGAGCTGCCCAGCCTTGGAGAGACAGCGAGGGGAACCATCTATCTGTCAGCTGTCTGAGTCAGTATCACTCAGGAATCCAGTCTGCCCAGCTCCTTAGAAATTGTAAACACAGTTCCCAACCTGTAAGCTAGTTCTCATCACTGCGATTTTAAGATATAGTGCACTTATCAATCTATGTTTTGAATAAATTTCACGATATTTTGTTCCCCCTCTGGAAAGAGACTAGGAAATAGAGAAAACTATTTGTCCATAATGTTTATTAATAAGCTCTTTATCAGAAGGGGTTGGCCTGTAATTTTGTATCTCTGTCTTTCAACTCCTTTTGTACAGTCAGGTCATTATTCAGAAGATTTATCTGGTGAGATTTGTTCTCTTCCTTATCTTCAATTGGCTTAATGAAATAGATAAACAAAGTGAGTGGTGTGAGAGGAATGTTGAGAAGATTCTGCGGAGGATTTGACCCTCTTCGGGAGCCGTATCATTCGATCACTTATTCACTCCACAAACACTGGCTGTCCCCAAGGTGCTGGGCTCTGTCCTACGTGCAGAGACAGAACAAACAGAGAAACACCCGCTGTGGGTCCTTCAGCGTCTCCATCCTTCTTGATCCGCTGACCCCCAGGGCAAGTTTTCACTGCTCACATCAGCCTGTCGTTGTCCATGAATTAATCATGGCTTTGTTTCTTAGTTGCAGCCAGCAGGCAGGCTCTCCATGCATGATGCTTGCATAATGTATCGACTTGGCCTGCTTGAACAACCACCTCCGCAGCAGATCATTAATACCAGGTACAGTTACTGAAATCCACCCCTGAGATTACCTTCCGCTTGCAACATGAACGTCTGCCAAATTCTCCAGGCGCTGCTGAAAGCAAACCGCTGGCTACATTTTTCTTTTCTCTTTAATGAAACAGTGTCTCACGCAGCACAGGCTGGCCGCAAACTATTATTATGCGGTCAACAGTGACCTTGAACTTCTAATCCTTCTGCTTTCCTTGACTTTTTGAATTTCTTAATCCCTTGCTTCTCCCCACCCAAGGCTGGCATTTACAGGGCTGCACCACCACAGAACCCAGAGCTTGCTGTGGGCTTGGCAAACATTCTACCAACCGGGCTACATCCCCCACACACACCCACCTTCAAAGTTCCCCCAGTCACTTGACATAGTTAGAAACAATGTTATTAGTTTGCAAACTTCTAAGTCAAAAATAAAACACAAGAAATCCCATTGACTGGCACAAAATATTCTTAATCAATAGCACAATTTCCGGCTGGAGAGGTGGCTCAGGGGTTAAGCCTCCGCCTTGCAAGCAGAAGGTCCTGAGTTCGGATCCCAGATCCCACGTATAGACGCCAGGCAGAAGCGGGGGCGGCCTGCGCTTCTGGTCCTGGTAGGGCGGAGCCTGTGAATCCCGGGGCAGGAGGAGGTGGAGGCGTCCATGGTGGTTCGCGAATTCGTCCGTGGTTCTACACACACACACACACGCACGCACGCACGCACGCACGCGCGCGCGCGCCGTACATACATATGCACATGCGCACAGTTGAATAAATAAATAAAAAAAAAGTAGCAAAATATATTTTTTAAAAAAAAGCACAATTTCATAGTGTTGTTGGTAATACAACAATGATCTTTGGTAAATGCACGGTGATCTATTACCAAACATAAGGTGCAGCTATATGTAGCACCGTAGTAAAACCTGATAGGAAGTCATCTCTCTGAACCTTAATTTCCTCATCTATAAAATAAGCTTCTCTGATATTTATCTTCCAAAAGGAAAGATAATTGGGGTGTTGATGCTTCTGGCTTGTTTTGCAGAGCATCTTGTACCTCCAATGAGAGACCATGTGCCATCTTACCCGCTCTGATGTCCAGAGCACAATGTGGACAAATTCCTTCCCCTGGGACAAATCTGTCCCATAACTGTAATTTTGTTACGTAGCCAGACCTGCTTTAAAACTCTTGTACTGTCTGCTTTCCCACAAGCCAGGTTCCTCACCCACCTGCTTTCCCATGCTCCTCCTTTCCCATGCGCCTCTTTCCTACACCTGTTTCCCACACACTTGTTTCTAACATGCCTCCTTTCCACACATCTGCTTCCCACACACGTGCTTCCTAAGCACCTGCTTTATCATGCACCTGCTTCCCACCTGTTTTCCTGTTTTCCCACCATAGAGTCAATATACATATATGAGTTGCACCTTGAGCATATCCACTCGCACCCTCTCTTCTCCCCTCTTCCCATTCCTGTTGGTTTTTCTCTTTGTCGCCAAGAGAGTTCCTTTCCTACTTTCATACCATGGATGCACATGTGCTTTATGTCTGTATATAAAACCTAGGAAACAGAAATGTGGAAATATGTAAATGGTGCTTGTCTTTCTGAGTCTAGGTTAACTCACTTATTATGATGATCTCTACCTGCACTATCTTCCTGCAAATAACGTTATCTTTTTTCTTCACAGGCGAAAAATTCCACTGTATACAGAAACCACAGTTTTTGACTTGTTTTGTGAATATAAATGTGTGACTGTATGCGTGTGTGCACATATATGTGCTGATAAGTATGATGTATATGTGAGTGCAGATCCACACATGCTATGATGTATGTTGTGGAGGTCACAGCACTACCTTCAAAGGTCAGTCTTTGTCATGGTTTGACATGTGTCCCCCACAGACTCGTATGTATGGGAAGGTCATGGCACCTTTAGAGGGAGGTGGAGCCTTGCTGGAAGAAGGCAGTTACAGGGGTGGGCCTTCCAGGAGAGGTCTGCTCTTGCAGTTGGTGGTCTTACAGCTTTTGGCCCCCCTGAAGGACATGACTTAGCCCTCCTCCAGCTTCTGCCAACCAGCCACACCTTTTCCACCATGAAGGACTATATCTCCCCTCTGGAACCGTAAGCTCAATAAATCTCCTTTTTTCCCCTTAAGTTCCTTACTTTGAGTGGTGTCTCATAGCAGCACGAAGAGTAACCAGTACATTCTTTATCTTTCCATTTTGTTTTTAGATAGATGTTGTCATAGTTAGGCACAGGTGTCAACTTGACAGTTGAGGGTTTGAGCTCTGGGCACATTTGTAGAGAATTAGTAGTTGAGTTAGGCCCAGCGCAAACCTGCAGGAGATTGTTTAGCTGACGGGGAAGGCCCAGCCCATGGTGGGTGGGACTAGGCAGGCCCTGGAATAAAATACAGTCATCTAGTTGAGAGAATTGTCATCCTTCTGTACACTTGGCTAGTCTGGCAAGTAAGGATCATCCCTCTCTCAGCTGTTATATAGAGATGGTGTGGCCAGTTCCCTTAGCCTGGTGTTGGTGCGTGCTCTCCTGTCAAGCTGGACTATGAACTGTAACTGGACAATCAGTAAGGAAATAAACCCTTGTTCCTTTAAGCCACTTGATGCTCATTCATCAGCAACCATGCAGGTGAACTGCAGCAGATGTCTTCCCCATCGCTGTCTAGGTCAGGGTCACTAGCCCATGAGTTTGTGCAGATTCTTGGGCCTCCTTCTCTATGTCCAACAGGCATGCCGGGATCACAGAAGATTACAGACACTTATGTCAATACCGCTAACTTGGACATGGGTTCTGCAGATCTGAATTCAAGTCATCAGTCTTGTTTTTTTTATAATTTTTTTATTTATTCAATTGTCCATGTGTATGTGTGTGTGTGTGTGTGTGTGTGTGTGTGTGTGTATGTGTGTGTGTGTGTGTGTGTGTGTGTGTGTGTGTATGTATATGTGTGGATGTGTGTGTGTGTGTGTGTGTGTGTAGAACCACGGGTGAATTCGGGAACCACCATGGACGCCTCCACCTCCTTATTTACTCTGCCCTGGGATTCACAGGCTCCACCCTACCAGGACCAGAACTGCAGGCCGCCCCCACTTCCGCCTGGCGTCTATACGTGGGGTTTAAGATCCGAACTCAGGACCTTCCGCCTGCAAGGCAGCGGCTTAACCCCTAAGCCACCTCTTCAGCCCCAGTCATCAGTCTTGTGAGACAGAAACGTTACCTGCTGAGCCATCTCCCCAGACCTGATTTCTACTTTTGATTCGTGTCTGTAATGTCTGTAACTATTTCTACACATCATTTGAGGGGCAGATATTTTTAGTTAACTGGGTGGTTATGGAAGCAATTAAGTATAGTAAAATATAGGTGTTTCATATTAACAAGTATACATATGTGGGAGCACAGTCTCAAAACTGTACGGATGTGCAGGAGTATCCCAAAAATTTGGAGGACATCAGTCAAGAAGTATGGGAATCCTTGACAAAGCACAGATATCAACTACGTGGTGAAAGCAAATCTGTATGAAAAACTCAACGAATACAGGCAGAAGAAGACACTTCCTGTTTGATTGGGGACAAGCAGGGCACAGGGGGGAGGAAACCCATACTTTTGAAAATTAGAATATGTATACCTTCTGTCATAGTTAGGGACAGGTGTCAACTTGACAGTTGAAGGTTTGAGCTCTCGACACATTTGTGGAGAATTAGTGGTTGGGTTAAGCCCAGAGCAAACCTGCAGGAGATTATCTGGCTGATGAGGAAGGCCCAGCCTATAGTGGGTGGGACTCGGCACTGGAATAAAACACACACAGCTGGTTGAGAGAGTTGGCATCCTTGTGTACACTTGGCCAGACATACTGGTCTGGCAAGTAAGGATTGTCTGTCTCTCAGCCATTATGTGGCGATGGTGTGGCCAGTTCCTTTGGCCTTGGTATTGGTGAAAGCTCTCCTGTCAAGCTGGACTATGAACTGTAATAAGAGACAGTAAACCCCTTGTTCCTTAAAGTCATTTGATGGTGATTTATCAGCAACCATGCAGACTGGCTGCAACAAAATTTGGTACCTGGGAAGTGGGGTGTTCCTGATAAATCTGGCCATGCAGCTTTTGTGGATTTCGAACGTTTTTGCTGGAGAAATTTGGACTTTTGTGGATGCAAAAGCGTTTGAACAGAGTTTGGTGGGCCATTTGGAAAATAGAGATACTGAGAAAGTCATGGATTGTTTTGGCCCAGTTTGTGATGAGGGGAACAAGAACTTTAGTGAAGTTGAGTTTAAAGACAATAGACTGGTTTGTCTGATAGAGAAGAGCTGTGTTGGTGGCCGTGAAGCTCTGGATGTGAAAAGGGCAGGCAGCAGAACAGCCGCCATTGTTGGAGAAATGGACATCAGCGAAGGGAAACCTAGTGATTTGCACTGGGACCATGGAGGAGATGAATACTACTGCACGGCCATTTCATGGTTTGAAAACCCAGATTCCTTCAGGGGCCAAAGGCCCAAACTGAAGCTGTTTCTTGCCCTTTGGAAGTTTCAGCTGCCTAAAAAGAGTCAACACACTAAGCTGGTACGGCTGTGGCTTGAGTGGACCAAGCTATGTTTCAAACTTGCTTCAGAATCTGGCAGCATCCCCCAGGTGGTACTGGTTTTGGTGTATGATTGGGGGGGTTCATAGAGAGAAGCAAAAGCTTGGCACAAGTGGCAGGCGTCGAGTTCCTGCAAGAGACGGTGAAGTTTGTAGCTGCAGAGGCGAACCCAGAGTGTTGGAGATGTCAGAACCGTGGGACGTATGCTGAGGACGGCTGCGAGTGGAGATTCAGCCTGGTTCAGAGGAACTCTGCTTTTACAACTTTGAGCTGCAAACAGGGACTGGGAGTGTCTAGAATCTTTGAGCCGCCTTGACTATGTAATGAGCAACAGAAGATGGACAATGAAGTACAGGATGTGGTGTTTGATTTGCTGGACTTTGATCTTAATTTAAATGTTTTCTTATTATGCCAAGATACTTTTGTTTAAATGTTTTATCTGTGTTACAGTATTTAATTCTATAGTTAAAAGATCTGAGATATTTAAAGAGAGACTTCTGGTTCCAACATTTTAGTAACTGAAGTTTTAATGAGACAACATTTTAATTTTGTCTATGAAATGTATTTATATTTTTAAGATAACTTTTAACATCTGTAGGGACAAGGTTTGAAGGTTTCAGTTTAGAAGTGCTATGTTTTTATGTCAAGTTGACAAGGAGTGGAGTGTCAGTTAGGCACAGGTGTCAACTTGACAGTTGAGGGTTTGAGCTCTGGACACATTTGTGGAGAATTAATTAGTGGTTGGGTTAAGCCCAGAGCAAACCTACAAGAGATTGTCTGGCTGATGGGGAAGGCCTTTGTGGGTGGGACTAGGCCCTGGAATAAAATACACAGAGCTGGTTGAGAGAGTTGGCATCCTTATATACACTTGGCTAGACATGCTGGTTGGTCTGGAAAGTAAGGATCGTCCCTCTCTTAGCCATTATGTAGAGATGGTGTGGCCAATTCCCTTGGCCTTGGTGTTGGCGTGAGCTCTCCTGTGAAGCTGGACTGAGATCTATAACCAGATAATATAAGAGACAATAAACCCCTTATTCTCTTAAGCCATTTGATGGTGATTTATCAGCAACCATGCAGGCAGCTGCAACACCTTCCATTTATTGGTTATACAGTGCTTTCCAGTCTAGCTCTAAGAAGGAAGAGGGTTCTATGGTTGCTAACATTCAAACCTTCACAAACCCATGCTTTGGTAAATACAATAGAAACAAATGACCTGAAAACTGAAATTATATATATGCATGCATGTATGTTAAGTATATATTTCATTTATATGAAAGATGTATGAATGTGTATTTTGTGTACAATGTGTGTGCATGCATGTGTGTATATGTATCAGTAGGAGTGTGGGATATATGAGGGTGTGTGTGCTATGTGTAAGTGTGCATGCATGTGTGTATATGTTGTGTGAGTGTGGATATATGTGTGTGAGTTGTATGTGGGGGGTGTATGTAAATATGGGCTGGCATGTGTTCTGGCATGTGTGTGGAGATGAGAGAACAACTTTCCAGGAATTGGTTCTTTCCTGTACTTTCCTTTGAGCTCGTGGGATCAAATCCAGGTCATCAGGCCCTGTGCAGTAAGCACTGTTGTCTGCCAAGCCATCCGGCCAGCCTAAAATACACACGCACACGCTCACACTCACACATGCACACTCACACATGCATACTCAAATGCACATACACACGTGCACACACGCACACATGCACACTCACACACACACAAGATTTAATGTAATAAATAAACAAATAGTTTATCTCACTGCTGTAGCTTCTAAATGTTGGACTTAATTCTATTCATGCAGATCCGTAACAACAACAACAAGAAAAATGTCTTTTGGGCAGGACGGGCCCTGCCACACTCTGACCAGCTCTGTATAGAGATTTCAGGGGCTCCCAGAAAGGGGCAGGACCTGGAATCAATTCCGGTTCATCCTTTGCAAGTAACAGCTTTACCTAAGTGTGTAGTTGGGGCAGCTACATTCCAGTTACAGTATTTGTCAATGAAGCAACATTTCTCAGTCCAAAGATCAGTTTGATCCAAATCACATTTCTTTTCTCAGACTGTAGAGAGAATAAGGCCACAGGTCGATAAAGACAAGATGAAGGAGGATTTTTCTCGTCCTCCTAGTGTTTAGTCAAACAGGATTGTGTGCGTGCGTGCATGCATGTGTGTGCGTGTGTGTGTGTGTGTGTGTGCGTGTGTGTGTGTGTGTGTGTCTGAGTCCATGTTTGCATGTACACAGAGACCAGAGATTGATGCCACATGTCTTCCTCCATCTCTCTCCACCTTGTATTTCGAGACAGGGTCTCTCATTGAACCTAGAACTCCCAGATTGAGCCTGACTGGCTGGCCAGTGAACCCCAAAGAGCCTCCTAGCCTTAGCTCCTTGTGATGTGAGCCACCCCTGGCTTGTACATGAGGACTGGGGGTCAGTCAGGTTCTCGAGTGTGCAACAGACCCTTTCCCGCCTAAGACGTCTCCCCAGCTCTCCAACCAGGGCTTTTCAAACATTTTTGGCAGAAATTCAATTTTTTAAGTATGCATCATGCTACAGTCGACAGTGTGCATAGATACAGTTACCTCTTTTTTAAACATTTCATTGACTTAGTATTTCTATTTTTTATATTTATGCTTCATTTGTAGTCTTCTTGACTTTCATATTTTGATATAATAATTGTGAAATTCTTCTCAATTCCATGAAGCATTAATGGATTGCTACCCACAGTTTGAAAATTCAGAAACAGAAGTTCAAAGACACTTCTGGCCAAGAAAGAAGCGATTTATAATAAAGTCCTGCAAAATGCCAAAGGAGGCCCATGTAATATGTGACTGGGGATGTAAGGTATTTGAGAGAGCTCAAGAGCACAGTGGTGAGCCTTGAAGGAGAAGGCATGAAAGAAAAACCATTTTTCCAAGGAGCAGAAAAGAATATGGTATTGATTACCAAAGAGGAAAAGCAGAAGCCTGAAGCATAAAAAGAATGAGAAGGATCTGCTTGAGAGGACCTGAAAAAATAGGCTAGAAACTGAAACTGACTCTTCAGCACGTAGGTTATCTATTGGCCGAGGCATGAAGGAGATACACAATTTCAGATGTTATCAAGAAAATGCAGATTTAAACTACAGTGTGACAGAATTCTGTGGTAGTTGTAATGGTTACTCTTAACTATTGCTGTGACAAAGCATTCAAAGTCAATCAATTTAAGGGAGAAAGGGAGATTTATTTAGCTTATGGTTCCAGAGGGGAAGGAAACGGTCTTCTATGGCGGAGGTGACATGACTGGTGGCCGAAGCTGGAGGCAGCTAAGTCACTGTAGACATCCAGTAGGCTAGTGGGTGGCAACTGAAGGCTGGAGGATTCCTGGAGAGTCTCTCTTCTTCCCAGTCTTCTGTTCTGTGATTCCTTTTATCTGGTTTGCTACTGGGAGGTTCCAATGAGATCTAGTGAGGTTCCAATCCAATCTAGGGCTGGCCTTTGTATTGTAAATTTATTGATCCAGCTGATCTCCTCAGGTTGTCTCAGACAATATTAGTTAATGCCAGGTGAGTCAAGTTGACACTCAGAATTAACTATCACAGTAGTCAAATGGGCAAAAATTAGAAATATACAGAGCATCAACACTAGAAGGCAAGATGAGCAGCCAGAGTTCCCTAACCTAACACGTTGGACAGTCTAAGTATGTCCCTTAGAATGGAGTATGCTCATAGTTCAACATTTCCACTCTTGAACACGTACATATCCACTGTCATGGTTTGGAATGTGTCCCCCACAGTCTCATGTGTTTGGGCAAGTCATGGCATCTTGAGAGGTGGAACCTTGCTGGAGGAAGGTGGTCACAGGGGTGGGTCTTGAGGTGGATAAGTGCCACCCTACCAACAGGAGGAGCCTGCCTTTGCAGAAGGAGTCTTGCAGCTCTCAGCTTCCATGATGTCTGCAGTGACGTAGCCCATCTCCAGCTTCGGCCACCAGCCATGCCGCCTCCACCATGAAAGGCTATTTCTCCCCTCTGGAACTGTAGGCTGAATAAATCCCTTTTCCCTTAAATCGCTTGACTTTGGGTATTCTCTCACAGCAACAGATATGACTATAACACCCACCAAGCCATTAAGTTCTCAGCCAGGTGTGTGTGAGAATGTTGGCAGCGCCACTGTACATAAGAGCCAGGACAGGACTCGCCTGTCAGCAGCAGAAAGCACACTAGGTAGGGCTGGCTGGTCCCTTGTGCTGCATTTCTGGAAGCGCACGGAGCTCACCTATGCAATGATCACTTGGGGATGCGGACATCGGGCGGTGGTCACTTTAGGCTGCAACCTTCTTTCTTTTAACCCGTGTGTAGTGGGTATATTCTCTAGCAAAGGCTTAGGGGGGTTCATTGAGTCTGTCTACGCGACACATTTGGCTCCTCACATGTTTTTGCAAATCAACATTATTGGAGAAGTGTCAAATGTATATATGTAGCTATTATCTATCTATCTATCTATCTATCTATCTATCTATCTATCTATCATCTGTCTGTCAGTCAGTCTAATCTCTCTACTGTCTATCTACCTATCTATCCATCTAATCTATCTATTTATTATCTATCTTCCTATCTACCTGTCTTCCTATCTATCTATCTGTCTATCTATCTACTTATCTATCCACTATCATCTATCCATTTCTATCTTTCAATCACCTATAATCTATTTTGGGTTTGTTATCTATTGTTATATATATATTAATCTACAATCTTCCTATTGTCTGTTTATCAATTATCTATCACCTATTTATCATGTCTTTAATCTACTTTCATCATTTATCAGTCTCTTCCTCTTATATGTCTTTCGCCATCTTTATCTTCTGTCTCTATTATCTGACACATACCTTTTAACCATCTCTATTTTCCATTGTCTGTCTTTTCTGTTTCCATCATCTGTCAATCTACCCTGCCTCTATATGGCTATCGTCTATTTGTCTATTGTCTGTCATTCTATTATCTGCCTATTGTTTATCTGTCACCTATCTCATCTATCTCTACCATATATCAAACTATTATCTATCATTCATCTATGTCTATCTGTCATCTATCTGTATCATTTGTCTACTGTCTATAATACATCTATTAGCTCCATATCTCTCTATCTACTATTAATCATCATCTATATCTATCTCTCTGTATGTTTGTCATCCATCTATATCTAGCTATTTTTCTATCTATCCCTATTTTTCTATCATCTATCCCTATTTTTCTATCATCTATCTATACCTGCTTATCTATCTATCTATCTATCTATCTATCTATCTATCTATCAATCTATCTATCTATCCATCCATGTCTGTCTGTCTGTTCTGTTCTGTCTGTCTGTCTGTCTGTCTATCCATCCATCCATCCATCGATCTATCTATCATTTCTCCACACTCACCTGTCTTGCTGGTCTGTGGCTGCTTCAGCTGGTGCCAACCCAGAAGCATCCAAGTGGAGGATTCAGCTTTGGACACTGCCATTTGCGTCTGCATATTTCCAAGCCAGGCCATTACATACATGTTTTTGTGCTTCTTTTTGAGCTCAGAGTCTGAACTCTGACGTGCAAATTCAGGATTTACATTTTGAGATCAATGCATCCTCTTGATCCTGCCCTCAGTGTTACTTCTCTTAACAATAGAGGTGGAGACAAGCGGTGGAGAGAATCTCATTTTCCCTGACCCCATCTTCCCAGCTCTGGCAGGCTGACTGGATGTGTGCTAGCTGTTTTGACAAGGCCTGCTTTGCTATGAAAGAAGTCTCTGCATAGTGAATCACAGAGAGGGAAATCGGCAAACTGGGTGGTCCCTGCCTGTGTAATAGGCGTGCTCCTGAAAGCCTGCGATCATTCAGAACCCAAATCACTCAAGATCCACCCCAGCCAAGAACGACAGGTGGTGGTGTTCATTAGCTTAGGTGGGCATGGCATACAGTGCTGGGTTCCTATCCTTCCTTCAGTCTCAGACACACACTACCTGAGGTATTATTTGCCTTTTCAAATTCAGTTCACTGAAAGCGTCTGTCCCATAAGCGAGCACCAGAGAGGTCTGATTCAGCCTGTTGAAGAGAAGAACAGCCAACCTTGCTGCATTCTGATTCTGATTCTTCTCCTTTCTGGAAAATCTGGAAGCCCCAATCTGTACCTTTGAACATGGGTGCTCAAAGACATGATTTCCAAGCCTGACTTGAAGTTAGGGGTAGATGGTTTGTGATAAAATTTTTGAAATATCTACCCATAAATCAAAATTTGAAATATTCACTTCTTCATAATATGAATGGACACAACCTATGTTGTTATGAGACTGGGTGCGGTGTTCTCCTTGGTTCTGTTATAGCTCAGGCCATGGCATGGAAATCTGCTTCTGATCCATTCATGGAATATCTTGAGGAGAGAAAAGCAGGAAGATGCAGCAGACTGAACCCCGAGATGAAACCTGTGGTTTAGCTGGTTAAACAGCTGTGTCTTATCTTGTTCCTGCCTGCTCCACAAAAGAGAAGCAGCTGTGTTTTAAACTTCAGCCATGTTGTGGTTGAAGTAGGAAATGCCACCAATAAGTTCACGTGTATCACAGTTACTCTACATGGTTGCTGAGAAATTCACGACCAAGCAGCCTAAGGAAACAAGAGGTTTTATTTTGGCTCATGGCTGTCAGGTTACAGCCCCGGGTCCAGCTTGGCAGGAAGCCCATGTCAACATCAGAAACGGAGGAAGTGGCCACACCCTGTCCACAGGACTGCTGAGAGAGGACGATCTTCATGCGTCAGACCTTTGCAACCATCTCTCTACCTTACTCAGCGGCCCAGGGACTACCATCCCACCCTCCCAGGGCTGGACCTCCCCTCCACCTAGACAGTATCCTGAAGACTTGCTCAGGGCCTAACTCAACCACTAATTCTTTTTTAAAAATTATTCATTTTCCCCAATCATACAAGCTCAAGAGGTACCCCAGTCCCTTCCCTCCTTCTACCCCTTCTCAGTCCCCCTTGTACTCCCTTTTCTCCTTCCTTTTACCCCTTCCCTCCCCTTCTCCCAGTGCTTCCCCCTACCCCCACCCATCCCCTGGAGCATCCTTTTGTGTGAATGCCAAACCTCCCTCTGAGTCCTCCACTCCAGTGAGGTATAAGGACTCAGTGGCATAGCCCAGAGTCCTTTCTTGGGCTTCCCATTAGTATGGGGACACTATTATGACTGTTAATACCTTGCTTCTAAGGATCCTATTACCTGTGATCCATGCTAGACTTTGGGGGGTCGTTGACATGTCAGTCATTGTGCAGGTCATGTGAACTCCAATTATGGCTGTTGCAGCCCTAACTTGTGTGGTGTATCTTGTGTATCGTTGCTCCTCCTCATCTTTAGGCTCTTACAGTCTTGCCGTCCCCTCTTCTGCAAGTTTCCCTGAGCTTTAGGATGGAGAGAGATTTGGCTGGTCTGGTTCCAGGTGATTAATGTAGGGTCTTTGGTGTTCTGAATTATGGTTTGTTGTTGTTTTCAGTTTTGCTTTTTCTGTACCACCCTGATTAGTATTGGAGGTCACCTCCTAACCAAAGATAAAAGGCTGTTTTAATGAAGATCTTACTATAAGAGGAGATTCAAAGGTAGATGGAATAGGAGTAGGAGACCACAGTGGGGGGGTCAGTGTTCCATTTGCAGATGGTTACCATCTATCTGCCAATCCTTATACCCTCCCTGATTGGTGAGATCAACCCTCCTCAATCACAAGTGACCAGGAAGGAAAGAGAGTGAGTTTCACCAGATGTCTCGCTACTTACTTGCAATACTTGATAGTGACCTATTTTCTCTACTGAAGCATGATGCCCTCTCTCCTTATTTCTGGGGAGGGGCCCTCCTTCCCCTTCCCTCCTGTTTATAATCTTTGTGATTGCTGTAGTTATTACAGAGATTTACCTTTGAATATGTCATTAAGCAATCACTAATTCTTTACAAATGTGCCCAGAGCTCAAGTGCTCAACCATCAAGTTGACACCTGTATCTAACTGTGACAATAAGTTTGAACATTGGGTCCCAGCTGGTGGCACTGTCCTGGGAAACTTTAAGTAAATTAAAGATGTATGTCTGCAGGTCTATTCTGCTAGAAATCGACAGATGGCAGCTAAGCTCTGGGTAGATTTGTGAAGAGGGAGCACTTAAGGCAAGCCCTTGAGCACCCCTGCAGGAGACTGTCTGATTGACATGAGAAGACCCCGCCCACTATGGGCGGGACCGTTCCCTGGGCAGGTGGATAAGATGGAGGGGCCTGGTGCAGTTCTTTGGTGTTCTGTATGCTTTGGCAGTCTGGCTATCTGGCCTGCAGGAGATTGCCTAACCAATGGGGAAGACCCAGCCCATAGTGGGGGGACTAGATCCTGAGCATGTAGCTGAGATGGAGGGAGATGTTAAGGAAGCTGGCCAGACAACTGAGAGGGGGGTCCGGAAGATTCTGTTCCAGGTTCGATTTGTTCTTTCTCCTGAGAGCAGATGGCTCGTCCTGGAAGGACCTTCACATGGCTGCAGAAGGAAGACAGGACAGCTGTCTCAACCACGCAAGCATGTCTACCAACGCATGTGCCATGTCTGCCAACACATGTGCCAGGGCTGAGTACAAACTCCACTGAAAGCAAGATCCGACCACCGTCAGGAGACGAGAGGACTATTGTTAGATTTTTAGTCAGTTTGGATACGAAAATAGTTTCTTAACTTCTTAAACATATCCCACCCAGTAATCTGCATTTGTTCAGATGGGAGGCAAAAATCAGAGTTGAAATTAGGTCTGGATCCATCCAACAGCATCCTTTTGCCACAGGATGCGGACGTCAGAAGAAAATATGTGAAGCAAAAGAAAAGTGGGGTTGGTAGACCTTCTTCGCACAGCCACACAGCCGTACTGACTTCTCTACGCTCACTGCTAACCGCTTCAGTGCTAAGAAAGTGAAAACAGACAGAGGAGGATTTTCCCACTCTGCCATCTCCCGCCCCAGCATAAGTAATCTACAAAGATAACAGTTGCTAAAATTATGCTTAATTGTCCAGGGCTTCAAAAGGGAGAGTGCTTCATAATTTATAAGCCAATTCTTGTTTGGCCAAATTAGGTCTTTAGTCCCTGCATATAACAGCAACTATAAAATACAATTACACGTTCTATAGGAAACAAGCCCATAAAGCAGAATGAACCAATCAATAGAGCTCATTCCCCATAGGATTCCATGTGGGGTTTTAATGAGCCAGACTCCCAAACTAAGAATCAATATCGGTCATGATCGTTGCAGAGGGGAAGAGTGGTCATACCTCTCTCAGAGTGGCATCCACACAAGCTCCTTCCAGCCGGGGTCTCTGGGCCTGAGCAGTGGCCTGTCGTGACTGTGCTTGGCTGGTCTCATTCAGTGACATTTTGCTACTACAAATAATTCAGTAGAGTCCCATTTATCTATGTCAGAATCTTTTTCTTTGATGGAGGGAGCAGATAAAGTTGGGAGAGACAAGCTTTGCTTGCTGACTCAGAGCCGGGGCCTCTCCAGAGGGCAGAGGGTCTAAATCAGTAACAAGTCTTGGGGGGCAGTGTCAGGGGAGTTGGAGGTCAGGACATCTCACTGGGGATACAGACTCCACAGCACAGGGGCAGCTCTCTGGCCACCTTGCTGCTTGACAGAATAATGAATAGAAAGAGGAAAGTCAAAGTAGGGAGTCAGGAAGGAAAGAAGGAAGGAAGAAAGGAAGAAGAAGGAAGGAAGGAAGGAAGGAGGAAAGGAAGGAAGGAAGGAGGGAGGGAGGGAGGGAGGGAGGGATGGAGGGAATGAGAGATGAGGGGAAGGGATGGTGAGCAAAGAAAAAAGGAAGAAGGAAACAAGGGAAAAAGAAAGAAAGGAAGTAGGAAGGGATGGGGAATAATGTAATGAAGGAAGGAATAAAGAAAGGAAAGAAAGGAGAGAGGGATGGAAGGGAAAAGGGAAGGAGGGAAGGAATAAAGAAAGGAGGAAGGAGAAAGAAATGAAAGAAGGAAAGAGGGAGAGAAGGGAGGGGGAGAAAGGGAGGGAAGAAAGAAGGGAGAAAGGGAGAGAAAGAAGACAAGAAGCAATCAAGAGGGAGGAAGGAAGGAAAGGAGAGAGGAAGGAAGGAAAGAAGGAAGGCGGAAGGAGGGAAGGAACACAAGAAGTCTGTATCCTTTATCACCCAAACTAGAATGCCTCAGAGACTCAAAGGAGGAGCTGTGAGTAATTACACCATAGCAACGTTCACATACCAGGACCACCCGGGGGAAGCCACAGCCACCAGGGGACATCGACATGTGACCACTGTGTCCTGGGGTGAGCTGGACAATTGTGCCCAGGACCTTCTGCCAGCTAGAGATGAAGTGATGGATACAGATGGTGTGAAGCAGCCAGTTCTCAAATCAAACAAATCCAACTCTCTGTGGTGCCTTCACCCCCTGCCCGCCCCCAGGCAGGGGTGAAGGTCTTCTAAAGAGACACTTGTGCGCCTCCTCTGGCTGTCAGTCTATTGCAACAAAGGTCCCCAAAGGTCTGGAATTTCCCTGGGGATCTCAGGATCCGGCCTGAGAGGGAATGTGTCTTCCAGGGATAGACGTCACACAGTTCCGACAGCTAGTCAGACTCTGCTGGCAGGAGAGTCTTGCCACAGGACAATGGTGGGTCAGCGATGAGCAGGACCATAACCTGGTGAACTTCAGGTTCAGCGAGAGACCCTGTCTCAAAAATAAGGTAGATAAAGTGACTGAGGTCGACTTCTGACATCCACATGCACATGTGTGCACACAACCCTTGCAAATATATCTATGCACCATGCACAGGACACACACACACACACACACACACACACACACACACACACAAGGTACTGACGTATGGAGATATTTTGAAGAGCACATTCTCACTCCCGGGTGGGTGGGGTGAGAGTCTGAACAGCAATTGCCATTGGCTTCCAGATGATGCAGATACCATGGCCGCCGCCTCCCCCTTTCCCCACCCCACCCCCTTATCCTTGGCACTTTAGGAAAACAAAAATCTAAGAGCCCGAAAGGGAGATCAACTCACAACTCATTGGGCGACTCTGCAGCACAGATGAAGTGCTCACGTTCCCACCGCGGATGATGGAAGTGGCATCTCTGGGGCATCACGGGGCCCTTAAGTTAATTGCTTTTCTGCAAGTATTTGAAGCAGAATTACTATGCATTTATCTTAATGCAAATCCAGGAATTTGGATGTATCCCTGACAGATAAAGCAGTTTCCTCCAGGATGGGTTTTCTTTTCTTTTTTTTTTCCCCTTCTGTCTTAACACTATGCCGAGAAGCATGAAATATTACAAGCTTAAGTGCATGTATTCATTCATCAAGCACTACTTTAGCATTAACTCCAAGCTCGCTGCTAGGTTGTTGGACAGGAAAAGGCAGGAAGGGATATGCGAGAATGTTCCAGAACTAAGTATGACAGAGCTGTGACCAGATCACAGAATTTCTTCCCACTTGTGATAGTTAATCCTGGGTGTCAACTTGACCACACCTAGCATTCACTAAGATCAGCTGTCAGACCACCCGAAGAGATTATCCAGATCAACACATTTACAATATGAAGATCAACCCTAGATCTGATTGGAACCGCCCAGTAGTGGACCAGATAAAAGGAACTGTAGGACAGAAGACTTGGAAGAAGAGAGACTCTCCAAGGAGGTCTGCAGTGGCATAGCCTGTGTCCAGCCTCAGCCACCAGCCATGTCGCCTCTGCCATGAAAGACTGTTTCTCCCCTCTGGAACCGTTAGCTGAATAAATCTCCCTTTCTCCCTTAAGTTGTTCGACTTTGGGTGTTGTCTCACAGCAATAGTTAAGAGTAACTGTTATGCTACTTCCCTGGTCTTACTGCAAGGACATTGGGGGGAGGAGTCGTTGGAAAGATTGTCCAGGGTGGCAGGGTTTGAGAAAGAAAATTCTGTTTAAGTCTGAATGCTATACTTTCCATTCTTTCTCAATGAAAATGTGGAGAAATTCTTTCATGAGAAGAAATGGCCAGAAGAGATGCATGTTTTCCTCACCACCTCAGAACTTGGCTGTAAATCAAAATGGGCAGGAGAGTCTGGGCCTTGGTTTGTGTTTTCCTTGGGAGACTCAGGTGCGTTTTCATGCTGGAATTTTGTTCAACTTGGTGGTGCACAGAGCCCGGGCTGCTTCTCTCTGAGCAGGCCCCGCTCCCAGCAGATTCCTTCTTTATGTTGGCAGTGTCCTACCTTCCACCTGCAGCTCAAGCCCCGGGGCCTCTCCACACCCTCCTCACTCCCTCCAGTGAGTTTATTCCTGACTTCTGACCCGTGCACCAGCTGGGGGATTCAAATCTCCCTGTGGCATTCTGGAAAAGCTATAAAGGTCAGAATCTCCCTTTGTCCTGTGAACTCTGCAGACCCCCACTGACTGTGTGTTGTCCACGACCACCCTGCTGCTTGCCTCTCCCACTTGCACTAGCCTCTCCAGAAGGTGAGTACAGAGAAGAGACAGTCACCGATCCCTGGTGTGCTGCGGCGCTGTTCTTAGAGTGAATACACACATGTGTATATGCAACTGAACATGTGTGTGCGTGAATGCACATTTGTATGTATATGCTGTAACAGTGTGTGTGTGTATGTGTAAGTATGGTGCTCATTGCCTTCATGTATGTGTATATATGTGTGTGTATGCACATGTGTGTAAGCTTACATGTATGTGTGTACACATGTGATAGTGCACATGAGTGAGTTCACATGTGTGTATGTCTGTGCGTGCACATGTGTGTATGCTTACATGCATTTGAGTGTTTACATGTGTGGCGGTGCACATATGTATAGGTTTACATGTGTGTGGTTACACATGTATGTGTGCATATGCATGAGCATGCACATGTGTGAGTTTATATGTATGTATATGCATGAGTGTGTATAGATGAGTAAATTTACCTGTGTATGTGTGAGTGTGTAAGTTTACATGCGTGTGAGTGTGCACTGTGTATATGTGCACATGCATGTGCGTGTGTGTGTGCTTAGTGTGAGCATGCATACGTGTGAGTGTGCAGGGGGCTGCATGTGTGGGGGCCAGAGGAGAATGCTGGGTGTCCTGCTCTGTTGCTCTCTGCCTCATCCGCCTGAGACAGGGTCTCTTTGAACCTGGGCTGGGCTTGAGGCCCGTAAGCCTCAGTGATCCTCTGTCTTCCCCAGCCCTGGGGATAGGCTTGTGTCTGATCAGGGAGGTGAACTCGGGTCCTCGTGCTTGTGCAGCAAGCTCTCCTACCCATGGGGCCCACCCCCAGCCCCACGTGCAACTTCTATGAATCAATTCGCTTTCCTTCTGCTGACTTGGTCTTATCAGAGGGGGACATCAGTCGTGAACCTAGAGGCAAAGATGCTCCTGCCAGCACCTGAGCCCCCGAGTGAGACTCACCCCGCTAAGCCAGTCAGAGCCCAGAGAGACACAGCTGGTGACAGCTGCTGCAGCAGGGGTACCGTGGCGGCCAGATCCCTGGAATCACAGACACGGAGAAACATGTCACTGAGCAAACCCTTCGCGGAACCAGCTACTGGGACAGGGCGTGTCTGTTCTCCGTCCAGCTGACCAACAACATTGTCTTCACAAAACAAATTCTCTTAACTTGAGCAATGGGAGCCAAGTCCAGCTCTTGCCCTGTAGGGGGGCAAAGCCAGCTTATTGTAATGCAGCCACAGCACAGTGACTAATACAGGACCCCAGATGGACCCCAGCTCTTCTTATTTGGTTTTATCAACAGTTTGCACTTTTCACTCTGTTTTGCTTCATGTATTCCAGGCTGGCCTTAAACGGTCCATTATGGAGCCAGTGTAGCAGTGTGATAGCTAATCTTGGGTGTCAACTTGACACACCTGGTATTAACTAAGATCAGCTGAGAGCACACCTGGTAAAATCAGCTGAGACCACCCGAAGAGGTTATCTGGATAATACAAGATCAGCCCTAGATCCCAACAGAACCTACAGAGATCTCATAGGAACCTCCCACTAGTGGACCATACAAAAGGGAAGCAGAGAAAAAAAGAGATGCTCTGTAGCTGTGCTTGGAATCACTCTTCCTTCCGGCCACTAGGTTTCTTCAACCCTCTAGTCCTCCAACCCTCCAAGTCCTCAAAAAGAGTAAAGACTCTCTAGGAATCCTCCAGCCTTCAGCCATCACCCACTGGACTACTGGACTGAGCAGCTACTGGCAGTCATGATTGGATTACCTCAGCCATCTCTGTAAGCCAACTCAACACATTCTCTATTCATATACTCATTGTGTTCATTCTGTAACTCTAGAGAACCCTGATTAATACAAGAGGCTTCTCTTGTCTGTGGCTGTGAGTCACCACCGAAGCTTAAACAACTTAAGGAGAAAAAAGGGAGATTTATTCAACTTACAATTCCAGAGGGGAGACACAGTCCACTGTGATGGGAAAGACGGGCTGGTTAGCAGGAGCTGGAGGCGGCCTAAGTCGCGTCCATCAGAGAGGCCGAGAGCTCAAAAGTGCTAACTGCAAGGGCAGACCCCTCCCAGAAGTAAGGCAGGACTAACCCACTTCAAGGCCCGCCTCTTGTGACCACCTTCCTCCAGTAAGCCTCCACCTCTTGAAGATGCCATGACCTTCCCAAACAACTCAAGTCTCAGACCCATGAACCTGTGTTGAACTCACATTTCAACCCATGACCCCCAGAACTTGAACTCTGGTTGCCTGTACCTCCACTGTCTTAGGGCTGGCATGGCAGGTACACATCACATCCTAGCGTGCCGCTCCCCAGCTCTGTGATGGCAGGTAAGCAGTGACTGTTTAGAGCCCCATCTTTCTCTTCATCTGGGAACATGAGCTTAGCGTGATGTGACATAAGTGAGGTGCTGCATGTACCTGATTTGCGAGCTCAATGGGAGACGCTTAGTCGGGGATAAACGTGACTCCTGCTTCTATTTCCTCTTCTAGAAAAGTTGGCAGGTGGGGCTGGAGAGGTGGCTCAGGGGTTAAGCCTCTGCCTTGCAGGCGGAAGGTCCTGAGTTCGGATCCTAGACCCCACATATAGACGCCGGGCAGAAGTGGAGGCGGCCTGCGTTTCTGGTCCTGGTAGGGCGGAGCCTGGGAATCCCCGGGCAGAGTAAACAAGGAGAAGGTGGAGGCGTCCATGGTGGTTCCCGAATTCACCCATGGTTCTACACACATACACACACACACACACACACACACACACACACACACACACACACAATTGAATAAATAATTAAAAAAAAAAAAGAAAAGTTGGCAGGTGAAGTCAGCTGTGGCGACCATTCGCACTCTTGGTGTACGGAATGTTCCTGAAGAGAAAAAATCTCAGGTAATGTTCCCTAAACTGATGTAGAATGTTGGTGAGCCCAGGGGAACCACTGGGGCTACCTTAGCCAGTAAGGCGCGCTGGGAAGCCAGCCCACGCTGTGGAATGGCACAGGCTGTTCCCCCTCCGCTTTCCCGCTTTCTCCCTTTCTTCTTCTTTTTTAATTTTTTTATTTTTATTTACTCAATTGTGCGTGTGTGTGTATGTATGTGTGTGTATGTATGCGTGTGTATGTAGAACCACGGGCGAATTCGGGAACCACCATAAACGCCTCCACCTCCTCCTTGTTTACTCTGCCCCGGGATTCACAGGCTCCGCCTACCAGGACCAGAAACACAGGCCGCCTGCGCTTCCACAGGATGTCTATACGTGGGGTCTAGGATCCAAACTCAGGACCTTCCGCCTGCAAGGCAGAGGCTTAACCCCTGAGCCACCTCTCCAGCCCCCTCTCCCTTTCTTCTTCTTGTAAACCGCTAGCAAATTTCAGCCTGCTAGCGCCGGCTCAGAGTGGTCGAACATCATATTGACTTGTATTTTTGGGGTGGGAACTCTGTCACCAGAGACCTATCTGATGATGGTCCTGTGCACCCCGTATCCTTTGTCAATTTGATTGACACATCATACATACTTTGATTGATTAAAAAAAAAAAGTCAGTGTGTGGGTCAGGGACCTGGAACCTTCTGGAAGGAGCGGGTCCACCCTGCAGTGTGCTCCTGAGTGCTCCGCCCTCCTGGGATTCCCGACCAGCCGTAAATCTGCCTTCTGCTCGTCATTAAGCCACAGCTTCTACCCTTCATAAATACACCCCAGAGACTTTGACGGACAAGCTGAAGAATCCGGAGGCCTGGGGTTGAAGGGTCTTTCAGGGAGACAGAAGCAAGGAGCAGCGCAGCGCCATCTGTCCTGACCAGACTTGGTGGTCTCAACTGGCTTTGCTACAATGACTGCTGTTTTTCTTCCTCCTCCTCCTCCTCCTCATGTTCCTCCTCTTCCTTCACCTGTCTGCTTCTCCCCCTCCTTCTCCTTTTTTAGCTCAATTTCTACCCTTTCAGTAGGTTCCAGAACACACCTGGTATTGAAATTTAAATTGCAAATTCTGCGTCCAGACTTCCTTTTCTTGGTAGAGGACTTGAAGGAGAGACTGCCCTTGCTGAGCCTGGCTCTGTCCTTTCTTCCTTTGTTCTCTTTCCCTTCTTTCCCTTCCCATATCAGGTTATTTCCTTGTCGAGATCTCAGCACGTATCTCTAAACATCTAAAGATAGCCAAAAGCATATCCACCGTAACATCTCACATCGAAAACTGATAATTACTAGATATCATCAGAGAGTAGTAAAATTTTAAAGATTGTCTCAATCATTTCTTGCATGCTTACACACCGATGCGTATGTGTGTGTACCAGAGGGCGCATTGAGCGTGTGTCGCTGTGGAGGCCTAAGGGTGACACTGGAGTCATTCTGGATTATTCTACCTTCGTATTGCTTTCTCTGGGGTTTCCCAGGTTCTGCCTGTCAGAGCTGGGATTACAGGACCACCACAATTTCCACCCAGCGTTTTTTTACAGGGGATCTAGGAATCTGAACTCAGGTCCTTTTACTTGTGAGGCAAAGACTTTAACCCCTGAGCCATCTCCCCAACCCTGTCTCATAAATATTTTTTAAAATGTTTGTCACATTTTATATTTCCATCCATATAATAAAGGTTGAATAACCTTGATGCACACTCTAGCATCCATCCTTAGAGTAAACAAGAAGAAAGACAGCCTCACACGCATCTGCTGGGAGGATACACAGCACATATTATCAAACTCTAAAATGCTGCAAAGAATGATTACATCAATTTTACAACTTCATATAAAAGAAGCATGCATATACATGCATCCATAATGAATATGCACACAATTCTTGAACAGATATTCCAGGTAGAGTTACTCATGAGCTTCTCAGGGAGAGGCACAAAAGGCACCTGAAAGACGTGACTCATAATCGCCTCTTTCTTCCAGTTTGATTTCCAACCAGCTCCTTTCCTCGTGGCCCTGTCGCCATGTCTGATGATTCTCCTGGGAGACCCTGCAGTTTCTCTTCTGATCTTTTCCTTCCACGTACACTTTGTTGATGAACTCCGTCCTGGGTCTCCTAGGATTCCTCACAATCCAGGTTCTCAGACCTCATGGGTCTTGCTTAGAAAGTCCCCTACTCCTGTCCTTGCGGGAGTTCTTCCTAGAGATCTGATCTGATTCACATCTACTTTGTTGGGCCAGAATATTGTATATACAATACTGTGTATGTCCTCATACAACGCTGCATGAGACACATAATGCGCGCGCGCATGCGTGTGTGTGTGTGTGTGTGTGTGTGTGTGTGTGTGTGTGTGTGTGTTTACAGAAGGAGAGTCATCCTTGGGGTAGGCTGTCCTTCTTGGAAACAGAATTACATGTTGGATACCACAACAGACCTTGTAAGCCTGTATAGGTTTCACGCCTAGGTTCTGACATGGTTACGATAAACGAATTGCCTTTTGTGAAGTGATCCAAAAAGGGACCAAGCAAAGTACTCTAGATGGTAAATATGTTTATTCTTCATTTGTATGCTTTATGTATGAGAAAGTGTCATGGTTTGATATGTAAGTTGTCCCCCACAGGCTCCTGTGTTTGAAACTTTAGTTGCTTGGGAAGGTCATGGCACCTTTAAGACGTGGAGCCTTGCTGGAGGAAGGCAGTCACAGGGGTGGGTCTTGAGGTGGGTCAGCCCCGCTCTACTTCCAGAAGAGGTCTGCTCTTGCACTTGGCAGTTTGCAGCTCTCAGCCTTCTTGATGGATGTGACTTAGGCTGCCTCTAGTTTCTGGCAGCCAGCCATACCTTTCTCGTCATAATGGACTGTATCTACCCTCTGGAACCGTAAGCTGAAAAGTTTCCCTTTTTCCCTTAAGTTGTTTGACATTGAGTGTTGTCTCACAGCAATGGGACAGAGTAACCAGTACAAAAAACATATACTATAAATACATGTAGAATATAGAGTATATATATGCATTTAAAAACATATGTATAATTAAAGACATGCCTTTATTTTTAAAGTATATAATGCTTTAAAGTACATATTGCATTTTAATATGCTTTAGAATATTTAAATGCACTTGAATATTTCCACATATATTTTTAATCTCTGTGTGTATGGCATGCATGTGTACACATAGTCTGTATATGTGTGTGTGTGCATGTGTGGGGTGTGTATATGGTATGTGCATATGTGTGTATGTATGTACATATGAGTGTATGTGTTATGTATGCATGTGTGTGTGAGTGTATGTATGCATGGATACACATTGTCTCTGTGTGTGAGGGGATGTGTGTGTATATGGTGTGTGCGCATGTGTGTATGTATGTGGATATGACTGTGTGTAGTATGTATGCATGTGCATGTGTGTAAGTATATGTGTGCATGTGCGTGTGTGTGAGTGTATATGTGCATGTGTGCATGTTCACTACACATGACTCAGCCCTTATGTGGTCCTTGGACAACCTCAGGGGTCAGTCCTAGCCTTCTACATTGCTTAAGATCTCTCAGTGTTCTCTGACGCATAAAGTTGGGTAACTGGCCTAAGAGCTTTGGAGGATTCTCCTATCTCTGTCTCCATCTCACCGTGGGAGTGTTGTGATTACAGATATGTACTACCATGTCCAGTGTGACATGGGTTCTTGGGATCCAAACACAAGTCTCCTATGCTCATGTGGCATGTGCTTGCCCACTGAGCCATCTCTTCCACCCACCCAGTATTTAAATATGCTATAAAGTATTATACTCACTTGCAAAAAATAGTAAACATGGGGCTGGAGAGATGGCTCAGGGATTAACCTTTACCTCACAAGCAGACGTACCAGAGTTTGAATCCCAGATCCCACATTAAAAACACCAGGCGGAAATGGTGGCAGCCTGCACTTTTGGTCCCCAGAAGTCAGAGCCTGGGAAACTCCAGAACAAAGCAATAAAGAGGTAGAGCAATCTAAGATGATTGCTGAAGTCATCCTTGGGCCTCCACAGGCACACACAGAACCCTCTTCTACACACATACTCATCTACACCTACCCATAGTAAACATACATTGTGCCAGGTAGATATAGGTGTCAACTTGACAATGAGGACTATGTCTTTTAAGCAGATGTTTGAAGATTGGTAATTAAAGTAAACCGGAAGCCTGTGGGTGATGATCTAATCGCCGAGGGAAGACCCAGCCCATGTGGAGTGGGAACATTCCCTGATCAGGCGGATAAGATGGAGGGACCTGGGTCAGTAGCAGGGCTCATTTCAACAAACGTCGGCAGACTAACAATTGGGTAGGTGAGGAGGTTTGCCCCGCTCTCGGCAATCCTTGTGGATATGACATGACCAGTTCCCTGAGCTCCTGGTGTTAGTATGAACCTTCCTCCTAGGCTGGGCTGCCAACAATAATCGGAGTCATAAGAGGATATAAGCCCCTTGTTCCTCTAAGTTGCTTAGCCATGTAATTAACAGCAACATGAAGTCAAAGTGCAACATACATGTTTGTGCACGTCAATGCTCTAATGTATTGTAACACGCACACACATGTGGCAGTTTTTTATACTAATGGTTCTGTGATTTCTCCCGGGTTCCTTTTCCCAGGAGCAAGGACTATGTTCTCACGAGTGTCGGGGCGGGGGGTCTGCTCCTCTGGGGGGGTCTGCTCCTCTGGGGGGGGTCTGCTCCTCTGGGGGGGGTCTGCTCCTCTGGGGGGGTCTGCTCCTCTGGGGGGGGTCTGCTCCTCTGGGGGGGTCTGCTCCTCTGGGGGGGTCTGCTCCTCTGGGGGGGTCTGCTCCTCTGGGGGGGTCTGCTCCTCTGGTTCATCAGCAAACGCTTTCCAGGTTCCTCTGGATGCTGGGCCCCGCCCCATAAGTCCAGCTCCAAGCGTGTTCTTACCTACAGGCATCTTGCTCCAGAGGGAACTGCTGATATTTTTCTTGTCTTCCACCTGGGTCCATTTCCTACCTCCAACACCCCTGGCTACCTTCCGGAATGTTCATCCCTATCTGGAGTTTAGATGTCATGTGCCTCCCTCATGCTTTGCATCTGGCCATGACCCAGTTTCTAGAGTGTTCTGACCTTTCTCTCGCAGGCGATCCAATTTTAGCTGCAGAGTCTCAGAGCTTGAGCCTCTGATTACTCATCTGGCACCCAGCCTGGGCCCTCAGATCGCTCAGCGTCCCACAGCGAGGGCTTTCAAAACTCCTCTAATAACAGAATCGATGCTGGAAGGCTCTGCCAGTTCACTAGTGTGCCCTTAAAAACCCCACCATGCTCAGTGACTTGAAGCAGCCAGCATTTAGTTAAGAGTGTGGTTTCTGGGGATCAGTGATGTAGGGGGGTTGCAGGTAGGTGTCCCGGCTCATCTGGACTCCACCAAGAACCTGTCTCCCTGCTGGGCAGACATGACTACTGATGCTTGCTGGGCTTTTTCCTAACCCCGCAGTCTTCCCAGGAACAATTTGCCCTGCCATGTTTGGACTCACATAGCCTCGTGCCCCCCAGAGGGTCGTTTGGGCTCATCACACGATGGGCTGACTCACATGACAGAAGCAGGGGCCAATGACTAGACTGGAAGTCGGCCAGCGCCTAGAGCCTGCAGAGCGACCTCTGCTGCAGAGCGCCACCTGGAGGAAAGTGGTGGTCAGGACGCCACTTCGCCGCGTGGGCGGAATTGTGCACAAGGCTGATTTCTCCTGACCGCACAGAATGATTGTCTGAGCATGTGCTGGAAGCTAGGAGGCCTCTCATCTCCTTATCTCTTCACGAATCACAGTCCTTCACTTGATCTACCCTGATCCCCAGCTCCTATTTACAATTCTGTATAAATAAAGTTTTAGGAAGTAGGTGGGTGGAGGGGGGGAGAGCCTTCACTAAGACTATGATGCCCCCCCATGCACTCTGTAGATCTTCCTATCTGTCTCATCTCCTGTGAATTATTTCTTCTTTGTGCTTCCGACGCCCAGGACTTATCTGTGGGTACATCATCTGAGATTAATTTTATTGATGTTAACTAAGACAGGCGGGGCAAGCATTCTTTCTTTTTTATAAACTCACACTCTACCACAAAGGAAGGTGATACAGACGTTCTTGATGAGAGAAGATATAAGGGCAGTGCAAAGTGTGTGCATCCAGGAAGGGATAAAGGACTGGGGTCAATTTGCACAGTGTTCTGTGAGGTTGTGTTGTGCAGAGCCAAGCACAAGACTTGGAGTTTGTCTGCAAATTGCCAATAAAATCACGACCAAACAGCTTAGTGGAACAAAGGGATTTATTCTTGCTTCTCAGTTTTTTGTCCAGCTCGGTAGGATAGTTCATAGGAGTGGAGGGAACTGACCGCACCATATCCGTGGAATGGCTGAGAGAGGAACAAACCTCACTTGCCAGACTGCAAGTCTGTCCATCTATGCTGAAGTCTGCCAAACCTCGGAACTAGCTCCCTCCACCTTACCTACTTGCCCAGAGAATGGTCCCACCCACTGTGGGTGGGGCCTCCCCACATCAACGAGACAGTCTCCTGCAGGCCTGCTCAGGGCCTGCCTTAAGTACCAATTCTTCACAGATGTGCCCAAAGCTCAGCCTGCCATTGAAAAATTGGCACCTACATATCTCACTGCGCATCTACCTGCCGCCAAGGGCCTGCATCTCAGAAAGTGACTTGCCCACTTACAAAAGACCCATCTCAGGGTGACTCATTCAAGAGCAATTGCATCCTGAAATCTGTCTTCAAGACTAAAGCAATAAGTATAGTAGGCCAATGACTCGAAGCTACTGACTCACATTCTGGTCTCTCCAGACAAGGTGTGGGGAAGAGACGCAAGACGCAGCTCTTTGCACTGAGTTTGGTCAATATATCGTTGACTCCCCCAAAGTCTCACGTGGATCACAGGCACTGGGATTCTTAGCGGCAAGGGATTAACATGGGTCTGTACCATGACAGACTCATCAAAGCAGTGAGGAATGACGGAGATGCGGGCCGTGAAGACATGTGTCAAAGGGGGTTTTGAGAGCGGAAGTAAGCCTCACGGGAACTTCTTAGCTCAGAGAGTGACTTCAGGGCAGCTGGCTGCAGCGCCCCTCAGAATCCATTGGGATCCCGCAGCAAGACCCTTCTCACCTGATGTTTGCCTCCCACGGTATATCGGGGTCTCATTTCACCAAAGGTGTACATTATTATCCCAGAAATAAATCTCACCGGGTTATTGAAAAAAATCCATTCTTCCCATGACCCTGAATTTTACATTTTCGGTTTTTTCCAGAATTTTTCCTTACCAGTTTTTATGCAATGCCTCAAGTGAGTTCAATGGCTATTTTCTTATTCATTTGGGGGGACAGGTGCCCATGTAGCCCAGGCTGGCCTTGCACTCCGTATGTAGCAGAAGATGATGACTTTGAACTTTTTTTTATAGTGAATTTTTTTTCCAATCACACAAACTTGATAGGTACCCCATTCCTCTCCCTCCCTTCATCCCTCCCTGGATCCCCTTGCTCCCTCCCCCTTTTTTCCGTTCCTTTCCCCTCTCCCTTCCTTTCTCCAAGTTGCCCCCCCATTCCTGGAGCATCCTTTACTGTGCATGTCAAACTTCCTCTGGGTCCTCCTCTCTGATGAGGTGTAAGGACTCAGTAGCATTGCCTAGAGCTCTTTCTTGTGTTCCCCTTTGATATAGGAACACTTTGTGGCTGTTAATCCCTTGCCTCTAAGGATCCTAGTGCCTGTGATCCATGTTAGACTTTGGGGGGGCCAGCGATATGTTGGGCATTGTGCAAGTCATGCAAAGTCCTATTATGATTACTTCGGCCCTAACTTGTGTGGAGTGTCTTGCACATCGTTGATCCTCCCCATCTTTAGGCTCTTTCAATCTTACCGCCCCCTCTTCCGCAAATTTCCCTGAGCTTTAGGAAGAGGAGAGATTAGGCTGGCCTGGTTCCTGGTGATTAATATAGGCCTTGAGCTTGTGCAACTGGGAGCACATGGGACTCAGCTTATGGGGTCACGGAACTGTGCGCCCCATGTTCTCCTACTGTGCTAAGAAGTCCCCATAAATACCGTGGAGAGAAAGAGAGGAAGATAAGAAGCCGACAGGAAGACGGAAACGGGGAAAGGCAGGAGCAGTTTTACTGATTCTCCTCGGGGGCATCTTAGGACATTTTGTCTACCGAGGAAACACTGGAACTCCCCTCAATCCTGAACCATGCAGAATGGCCTACTACCTTGACCTCCACCCAGCAGTTGGCACTTAGCGAGCTCCCGTTACAGACCAGCCCCCACGCTGGGGGGCTCTGTGAGTGCATCATCCATGATCGTTATTCTCCAAGGAATGGGAGGGACCCTCTCTAAAGATGCTGATGCTGAGAGGAGCCAGAGGTCATGTGAGGGTCAAAGCAGCGCGCGCAGGTTTGGGCTGCTTCAGTCCCAAGCCAAGCCTGGGACACGTCTCGTCATGTGGCCACGAGACAGGGGTCCGTGGATTGGTGCAGAGAAACTGAGGTGGTGCAGGGAACCGGCTGAAGGTCTGAAGAGGAACAACCAAGAGCAGCCGCTCCCAGAGACCCGCTGAGCTGAGCGCTAAGGACCAGGATCTGAACAGAACAGGAGGTTTGTACACCACACGGAAGCGCGCAAATCCTCCTTCTCTCTCCTTTCTTCTCTTACTTCTCTCTCCCTTCTTCCCTCCTTCCCTCCCTCTCTGTCTTTTCCTTCCAACCTTCCTTCTTCCCTCCATTCTTCCATTTCTCTCTTTTCTTTCCTTCAATTCCTTTCTTCGTTTCCTCTTTCTTCCTTCCTCCTTTCTTCCCTCCCTCTCTTATTTCACAGCAGTTGGCATTCAGTGAATTCCTGTTACAGGCTAGCCCCCCACGCTAGGGGACTCTAAGTCACATCCCTCATCACCACTGTTATCCAAGGAGTGGGGGGAACCTTCTCTAAAGACTCTGATGCTGAGAGATGCCAGAGATTTCCTGAAGGCTTCTTCCTCCTTCCTTCCTTCCTTCCTTCCTTCCTTCCTTCCTTCCTTCCTTCCTTCCTTCCTTCCTTCCTTCCTTCCTTCCTTCATTCCTTCCATCCTTCCTTCCTTCCTTCCTTCCCCACTTTCTCTCTCTCTCCTCTTCCTTTTCCTCCCTTGCTCTCTTCTTTCTTTCTCTCTTATTTCCTTCTGTCTCCCGCTCTCTTTTTCTTCTTCCATGTGGTTTCTCATGTAAGAGGCTGATCTGAAAGGCTGGCCCTGCCTCCCTTCTCCAAGTGCATTCCGGGGACGGCCCCACGAACCACCTTTCTTCTCTCTACCACAGAAATGACAGTGTCGCCCTCATTCTTCTGAGGGGCAAATGCAGCACGTGAAGCCTGAGGTGGATCCCCAAGAGGGACAGCGCTGGTTTCTCTTTCTTCTTCTGAACTCATGAGCTGCCAGCTTCTTTTTGCCTCAGGTTGAAAGCCATTAGAGAGTGCAAGAATAACTTCAGGAAAAGAAAAGATTTAAAGGGTACGACCTATTTAAATATCTTCTTTAAAAAATAACTTCAAAGAACTCACACGTGGAGAACTGGGGGTGATTTGAGCATCATTCACTGGCTCATCAGGAGTCGGAACAAGGCGCTGTATGAAAACTGCTTCATGGGGCAATGGCATGAAGAGCTGGGCTAAGATGAGCTAAAAAGTGTGCGTTGGAAAGTTCCGGCAACACGGGTATTGGGACACGTTCTTCCCTGGGACTGAGACTCAGGTGTGTGGGTGATGCCCAGTGGTGTATTACCAGGTGCTAGGATCTGAGAAGTGACTCTCCGCGCTGGGGGCTGGCTCAGGGGTTAAAGCCTTCGCCTTGCGAAGTAAAAAGATCCGAGTTTGGATCCCCAGATCCAACCTAAAAATGACGGGTAGGATTGGAAGCGCCTGCAATTCCGACTGTGGAAAGCGGAGCTTGGGAATCCCTAGAGCAAAGCAATAAAGAGGCAGAGCAATCCAAGGTGATTCCCGATGTCACCTTTGGATCTCCACAGGCACACACAGTCAAGTGCCCTCACACACACACACACACACACACACACACACACACACACACACACGTACACACACAGGAAGAAGTTTGGCTTTGGGAGGTAAAAAAGGGAGATCACATTTGTTCTTTCTGCTTTATTTGTTCATTTGTCTGAGAGAGAGGGGAGTAGAAGAGAAGGGAGGGGAGAGGAAAGAAGGGGAAGGAAGAAGAAGAAAGGAAGGGAAGGGGAAGGGAGGGGAGGGGAGGGAATCGCGTGCCATGGTGCCAGGCGGTGGTTGAAGATAACCTTCAGCGGCTGGTGCTCTCCGTCCTCCATGCGGGCTTCTGGGGGGTCAAACACAGATACCAGCTCATGAGCAGAGTCCTTACCCACTTGAGCTCCCTCACCAGGCCCCCCTTCATTCCTTAGGCTAAGATCTGGCTCCCAGAGCTACACCCTCTTGTGAGGGTGGAGACCCTCTGTCATAGAGACTCCCCAAATGCTTCCCCCAGACTGTCACAGTGATTAGAGCATTTGATCTCCAACTTCCAAGCACAGCAGGGCTCCTGCCCGTCTGTGGGACACAGCCCAGACCACCAGAAAATTCAGATAGGGGAAGAAGTTCCCCTTCTGTTCTGGTCTCCCTCTAGCACCCCCTACTGACAACGTTTAGCAGGGCACTGGCAGCCCCCATCCCCAGCCCTCACCACTCAAGCACTGGGTGCTAGTCCATGTATAGGTGTCAACGTGACAGTGGAAGGCTGAGCTCTGGGAACATTGATGCAGAATTAGCCGTTCAGGCAAGCTCTTGAGCACACCTGCAGGAGACTGTCTGACGGACGTGTCCCATGGGGGGGGTACATGTCCTGGGCAGCTCGACACTCCCTGCTGGATCCAGAATGGGTTGACAGAGGTACAATTTGCCTTTCTTCTTCTGTCTCCCAAGAGGCTTCTCAATAGTGCTGAGCAAGAGCTTGTTGCGTTTCTATAACTTTAATGACCGACTGGTGGAAAATGATAACATGAAGACCAGTGGCACGGAGCACCATTCAAATGGCCGCGACAATATTGCATGAAGACTACGTGATTTCATCCACAGCTCATCGGTGAGTATTAGAAAAGCCACATCTAAGCAAACGACTGCCATTGGCTCGCTTGGATTGGACGAGCCACAGCAAAAAGGCTGTTTTCCAGAGGCCGCACTCTGAGTTCGGGAAGGGCCATGTCAAAGCCCCATCAAGTCTTCAAAGATGTGTTCGGCACAGTTCTGTTCCTTTGGCCCAATAAAAATAGTTCTTACCTTATCTTCTTGATTCCCAAGGAGTGTGTGAATGACTTGGTAAGGAAGTGCTGTGTGAGAAGACGATGGAAGAGGAGAACACAGGAAGGGAGGGGGAGAAGCCAAGGAGAGGGTGACACGGGGTGAAGTCCCCTGGGGGTGGAGAGAATGGAAGGGGGTCGCTGCTGCTCTGCATTAGTGGCCTCTGTTTTGAACAAGAGAACCAGGACTTGAGAAGCTTGCTCTTCTTGGGCCGTGAGCTCCCTTGCCCTGGCTACAGGAGTTGAGATGGGTCCCCAGGGACCAAAAGGATGGCAATAGAAACATCAGCATCCCAAGTAGATACGGAAGTCACAGCTGGCACATCAGTAATGAGCGTTGCGCAGGACGCTCATCTGGGCCGAGGGATGGCGGCGGGGTCTTTTACCATTATTCTTCCCTGCCGTCTGTTTCCATCTATCTGGCCCACACAGGAGACTGGAAAGTGGAGGGTCTTGATACCGACTGGTAAATGTCATTGGGTCACAGGGACTGAGTGCAAATGCAGCGAAGGACATAAAGGAGCAGAGGCAAATCAGGACGTCCGTAGGAAAGGACGCTGTGCAGCTAGGCAGTCACGAGGGTTAGACCACAGACAGTGCTGCTTCTGCTGAGCGGCACAAGTAGGTGACAAGAAGTGAGGGACGCGAGAGGCGTCCTGACGTCAGCAGAGATGGCGTCTCCTATGCCACAACCATCCTTCCTTCTTGTAAGAGAACCCCTGAGATGCTGGACTAAGCACAAATACGCAAAGCACCCTTTTCATGCCTCTGTTGAAGTTGGGGCCTGGTACTGTCCTGACGGATAAGACGCAAGCGTTGTTGGGTGGTTTTGCTGTGAAAGGCTTCGTGCGAATAGGCTAACCTGGGGGTCCCCGTCTTTTGCTCCATGCCCGTCCGTGTCTGTCTTTCTTCCTCAAGCCTGGACAGGGTCATCCCTGGGAGACCGTAGACATCTAGGACACTCAAGTACTGTCTGAGCTGAAGGAGAAGCAAATGGTTCTGCTGTACAGTGCCGCTACCATGCCAGCCTGGGGGGCGCAGCTCCAGTCAGCGTCAAATCCCCACCTTGGAGAGGCAGAGATAGGGGGACCCTGGAGCTCCCAGCCAGACAGCCTGGGAGAATCTCAGGGAGTACCAGGGTTAGAGGGAGACAGAAGTCTCAAGAAATGAGGTGAAAGCAGCAGAGAAAGTTGTGCTCACATATGTGCCTGTGTACACATGTGCACACACATACACATGCACCCACATGCTCCTGCATGCACATGTGCACACACATTCACATGCGCCCACATGCTCCTGCATGCACATGTGCACACACATACACATGCACCCACATGCTCCTGCATGCACATGTGCACACACATCACACATGCACCCACATGCTCCTGCATGCACATGTGCACACACATACACATGCACCCACATGCTCCTGCATGCACATGTGCACACACATACACATGCACCCACATGCTCCTGCATGCACATGTGCACACACATCACACATGCACCCACATGCTCCTGCAAGCACATGTATACACACATCACACATGCACCCACATGCTCCTGCATGCACATGTGCACACACATTCACATGCACCCACATGCTCCTGCATGCACATGTGCACACACATCACACATGCACCCACATGCTCCTGCAAGCACATGTATACACACATCACACATGCACCCACATGCTCCTGCATGCACATGTGCACACACATTCACATGCACCCACATGCTCCTGCATGCACATGTGCACACACATCACACATGCACCCACATGCTCCTGCATGCACATGTGCACACACATCACACATGCACCCACATGCTCCTGCATGCACACGTGCACACACATCACACGTGCACCCACATGCTCCTGCATGCACACGTGCACACACATCACACGTGCACCCACATGCTCCTACATGCACATGTGCACACACATACACATGCACCCACATGCTCCTGCATGCACTGTGCACACACATTCCTGCACCCACATGCTCCTGCATGCACACGTGCACACACATCACATGCACCCACATGCTCCTGCATGCACACGTGCACACACATCACACATGCACCCACATGCTCCTGCATGCACACGTGCACACACATCACACATGCACCCACATGCTCCTGCATGCACACGTGCACACACATCACACATGCACCCACATGCTCCTGCATGCACACGTGCACACACATCACATGCACCCACATGCTCCTGCATGCACACGTGCACACATATCACACATACACATCACCCACATGCTCCTGCATGCACATGTGCACACATACACATGCACCCACATGCTCCTGCATGCACATGTGCACACACATTCACATGCACCCACATGCTCCTGCATGCACATGTGCACACACATTCACATGCGCCCACATGCTCCTGCATGCACATGTGCACACACATTCACATGCACCCACATGCTCCTGCATGCACATGTGCACACACATTCACATGCACCCACATGCTCCTGCATGCACATGTGCACACACATCACACATGCACCCACATGCTCCTGCAAGCACATGTATACACACCACACATGCACCCACATGCTCCTGCATGCACATGTGCACACACATTCACATGCACCCACATGCTCCTGCATGCACATGTGCACACACATCACACATGCACCCACATGCTCCTGCATGCACATGTGCACACACATTCACATGCACCCACATGCTCCTGCATGCACATGTGCACACACATCACACATGCACCCACATGCTCCTGCATGCACATGTGCACACACATCACACATGCACCCACATGCTCCTACATGCACATGTGCACACACATACACATGCACCCACATGCTCCTGCATGCACATGTGCACACACATTCCCTGCACCCACATGCTCCTGCATGCACATGTGCACACACATTCACATGCACCCACATGCTCCTGCATGCACATGTGCACACACATCACACATGCACCCACATGCTCCTGCATGCACATGTGCACACACATCACACATGCACCCACATGCTCCTGCATGCACATGTGCACACACATCACACATGCACCCACATGCTCCTGCATGCACATGTGCACACACATCACACATGCACCCACATGCTCCTGCATGCACATGTGCACACACATACACATGCACCCACATGCTCCTGCATGCACATGTGCACACACATACACATGCACCCACATGCTCCTGCATGCACATGTGCACACACATTCACATGCACCCACATGCTCCTGCATGCACATGTGCACACACATTCACATGCGCCCACATGCTCCTGCATGCACATGTGCACACACATTCACATGCACCCACATGCTCCTGCATGCACATGTGCACACACATCACACATGCACCCACATGCTCCTGCATGCACATGTGCACACACAAAGCACCCACATGCTCCTGCATGCACATGTGCACACACATTCACATGCACCCACATGCTCCTGCATGCACATGTGCACACACATCACACATGCACCCACATGCTCCTGCATGCACATGTGCACACACATACACATGCACCCACATGCTCCTACATGCATATGTGCACACACATTCACATGCACCCACATGATCCTGCATGCATATGTGCACACACATCACACATGCACCCACATGCTCCTGCATGCACATGTGCACACACATCACACATGCACCCACATGCTCCTGCATGCACATGTGCACACACATTCACATGCACCCACATGCTCCTGCATGCACATGTGCACATACAAAACACCCACATGCTCTTGCATGCACATGTGCACACACATCACACATGCACTCATATGCTCCTACATGCATATGTGCACTCACATCACACATACACATGCACTCACATGCTCCTGCATGCATATGTGCACACACATCACACATGCACCCACATGCTTCTGTGTGCATATGTGCACACACATCACACATGCACCCACATGCTCCTGCATGCATATGTGCACATACATCACACATGCACCCACATGATCCTGCATGCATGTGTGTATACACATACAAAAGCACCCACATGATCCTGCATGCATATGTGCATACAAATCACACATATGTACACACATACACATCACACATACATCTGCACAAATATGTGTGTGTACACCACACAAGTATCACACACACTCACCCAAATGCACATGTGCACACACATCATGTATCTGCAAGGATGTGTGCATATACACATCATGCACACATGCATCTGCATGCATATATGCACACATCACACATATGCTACACACACCTATATGCACATGTGCAAACCTGCATGTATCACACATACATATGTACCCACATCCACATGTGCACTACATATGTACCCATATGCACATGTGCACACGCAAAATTCACATATATACTATACATACATCACACAGCACATACATCACCACACACACACACACACGCACACACACACACACGCACACACACGCACACACGCACACACGCACACACACACGCACACACACACACGCACACACACGCACACACGCACACACACACACACGCATGCACAGAACAAGAACCTAGCAATAGCTGGGTGTGGTCACTCACACCTGTAACCTCAGCAACCACAGGAGAAGCTCTGTGCGTTCCGATCTAGCCAGAGATACACACTGAGAACTTTTCTCAATGGAACAAAACAAAAACAAGAGGAAAGAAAAAGACTGCGAATGGGACCAGTGAAAGAGCAGGGTCCGTGACGCGTCAGGGTGGGGCACTGGCTGTGGGGGGTGCATTACACCCTCAGTTTGATCCCCAGCTTTGCAAAAGTTACAGTAACACTAACAGAATGCAAAATAGCATGAGGTCCAATGAGACCATTTCAGCCTGTGCTTCCCAGAAGCTGATCTTATGGTGGGACGTGCACTGAAGTCCTAATGGTTTATTTTGGAGGAAATCCACAGAGAAACTTCTGCAGAAGTCTAAAAGGAGACAGGGAAGGGAAGCATTAAAAATGTGTTTTGGGGGCTGGGGAGATGGTTGGAGAGAAGGGAGTTTTTTAACCATGCAAATCTAACCATCTAAGCTTGGGTCCCTGGAACCCACATAAAAGCTGGGAACAATAATGTAAGTGTCTGTCCCAGGATGTCTCTATGGTGAGAGGCAAACAGGAGCATCTCAGATGCTTGTGGGAAGCCGGGCGTGCACAGCAGCGAAAGGACGGGGGGTGGGGGGCGGGGGACAAAAACCTGAACATTTTTCCTCTGACCTCCACAGGCACCCACGCCCACACACATACACTCACCTCTCTCTTCTCTCTCTCTTCCTATCCCTCTGTATCTCTCTACTTATCTCTCTCTTTCTTCTCTATCTCACTCCCTCTCTACTTACCTTTATGTCTCTCTCTTCTCTCTCTCTCTCTCTCTCCCCCTATCTATCACACTCATACAATAGATTTGGAAGCAAGCTACTATTTGGCACAACCAAATAGGCTAATTTCATTGACCAATTCTTGGCAGTCTTGTGGTATGTTCACCTAAAAAGCTGTCCCCTTGGCGGAGCCTGTGAATCCCGGGGCAGAAGGAGGTGGAGGCGTCCATGGTGGTTCGCGAATTCGTCCGTGGTTCTACACACACACACACACACACACACACAGACACACACGCACGTGCACATACACATGCGCACAGTTGAATAAATAATAATAAAAATAATAAAAAAAATTTTAAAAAAGCTGTCCCCTTGGGAGTCAGGGAATGTACCCATCGGTCATCTCTGATCACTAGAAGACAGTGGTCTGCAGGCAGGAGGAGCCCACCGTCCCGAGGAGCTCCAGCTCGCACACCAGGACCAGAGAGGCCTTCAGAGCTGCGATGCGAGGGCTTTGCTCTGTTCTGAAGCAGGAGAGACTTGAGTGTACTCAAGTTGGGGGGCAGGGTCAACAGAGGGGAGCAGGTAAAGACTCAGGAGGCAGAAGACTCTGGAGGCTGGGTGGGAGGACAGGCCAGCAACAGAGCAGACGGTTAGTGACGAGGAGGGAGCTCTCCTTCCCTAGCAACGCTTAGCAACGTCTGAAGGCTGTAAAACAGGTGCCTCTTTTGTCTGGGGGCTGCGCACATTTCTCCCCTGCCCTGGGACTCTGCAGGTTTCCTCCCATCATGCTGTCTAGGACATGCAGCTCTCTCCCTGTTCTCTCTCCTGCTCAGCACTCTCCTACTCAAGGCTAAATCACGGCTCCCTTGGCCACCAGGCCCTCAGCTCTGATAGACTCCTATTTCTCAAGTCTCTCCCTTGTGCTAGCTTCTCTTTGTCAATGAACTCCCATGTCAGCCTTATATAAGCATAGACCATGTTGCAGTTCGCCTGTGTGGTTGCTCGTAAATGACCACTAAATGGCTTAAGGGAACAAAGGGTTTATTTTCTTACAATAATCCAGTTACAGTTCATAGTCCAGCTTGACAGGAGAGCTCACACCAACACCAGGGCTGAGGGAACTGGCCACACCATCACCACATAACTGTTGAGAGAGGGACGATCCTTACTTGCCAGACCAGCATGTCTGGCCAAGTGTACACAAGGATGTCACTCTTTCAACCAGTTCTCTGTATTTTATTCCAGAGCCTAATCCCACCCACCATGGGCTGGGCCTTCCCTATCAGCCAATCTCTTGCAGGTTTGCTCTGGGCTTAACTCCACTAATTCTCCACAAATGTGCCCAGAGCTCCAACCCTCAACTGTCAAGTTGACACCTGTGTTTAACTGTGACAGACCACTAACCTGCCTTGCTATTGACAGAGAGAGAGAGAGAGAGAGAGAGAGAGAGAACAGTTATTTAAGAACTTTCTACTATGGGCAGGTTAAGGTCAAAGGAATGACACAGCATGCCTCATCGGACAGAGCAGATGACTGATTTAAGGGGTGGAAGAGACCCCCCCCCCATTTCTCTCTGCACTAGCAATCTAAGTGAACTTCCTTGGCGCTGGCTCTAGAATGCTTTTGTGCTCTGTGCCTCTGGGGGGGGGTGTCTTCTCGTGAACCGCATCCTTATGCTTTACAAGGGGCTGCCACGGGCTGTGAGCAGCGCTTGCCCGGCAGCCACTCTCCATGGGTGCAGAGACTCCCTGGGTCTAAGCTGCTCGCGCTTTGGAGGCGGGTGGAGCCACAAGAGTTCACCTCGCAGCTCGGTGCGGGTGTTTTTTGAAGGGCTTTCTTGGATGGGGAGCATTCCTATCTTGGACAGTGTGAAGCGTGGTGACCATTTTGAAAGTCACTCAAGCCGTGTCAGTGGACGTCAACAGCCTGCGCGCCCTTACAGCCAGGAAGCAGCTCTGGATTTGCCCCGTCGTGCCAAGAGCCACGGTGCTGGCGTCTGAGGGCGCAGGGGACCCGCTGCCGGTGAGTACCGGGAATACTGCGAAGCCCTCAAAAGGAACGAGCCACAGTTCTTTACCGAGATGACTCATCAGTAAAGTGCTCCTCCCAACAAGCATGCGGACCTGAGTTTGACCCCCAGAGCCCACATTAAAGGCTGGGTGTGGTGGCATGAGCAGAGAGGGCACTGTGTGTGCCTGGAGGTCCGGGGTGACGTCAGGAATGGCAATGGATCAGAACCTGTAGTTCTGATCCCAGAAGGTAGAGTCTGGGAAACTCCAGAGCAAAGTGAGGAGGTAAAGCAATCCAAATGACTCCAGTCAACCTTGGGCCTCCGATACACAAACACACACACACAGACACACATGCAAAAATAAGTAAATAATTAAGTGTCCTGTGCTCAGTGGACACTGGTCTCTCTGCTGTCACTTTCATCACGTCAACCTGGCACAGCCTGGACAGCGTTTCCATCATATTTCACTTGTCAACTCCTAATTTTGGTCTGTACATCACGGGTTCTTCTCGCTTGGTTTGATCGTTATGAATTCTGATTTTGTCCTAATGTCGCGGCGCACTACGGTTTGTGTCTGCTCTATGGAATTTGTCGGTTATCGGTAAACTAAGATCATTTTTCTCACATGTGCTTGGGAAGGTATAATTCCCGTGGTGAGCGTGGACAGCCTAATGAATATTCATGAGATCTCCCTTAAGATTCTATTTCATGGGCCGTCCTCCTCACGTGTTGTCTGCGCGATGCCGCGTGTGTTTTGGCAGGCCCAGTTACGTCCCCGAAGAAGTCTGGTTTGGGTTATGTTCCCACTTTTTTTAATGTTCAGAAAAAGGTGTACATGTTTTATTTTAGTAGTTGCTCTCTTGTTTTAGTGCCTTTTATCACTGTTAGATCACAGGGTATCCAGACGCCTCTCACAGAAACCAAGCCTGACCTCACTTCCCATCCTCTAGGTGGGCTTCAGACAACTCCCCCAAGCCCAGCCTCCCTCCCTCTCCACCGAGGTCAATCCCTCCCTGACCCGTGTGCCACGGGATGTGAGACTTCCCACCACACACTGGAAAACCTGCATGTTAGAAGCCCCGGTGCCCCGTGGGCTCTGTGCACACCCCTCCCTGGTGGTTTCTTTCCTGCCTTGAGCGATCACCCCTATTCTGCCGCTCTCCCATCCTAAGGTCCAGCCTGGTCCCCGTCAGCCAAGGCTTTGTGTGCCAACACACCCCGTTATCAACGGACTTCCAGATTCTTTCCCTAACAATAACGGTATTTATTCTTTCTCTCATTTCAGACTTGTGTTTTATGGTCGTTTTCAAGGGGTGTCTTCTTTTGAAAGGCTCCTATTCCCCAGGGGACAATCAGGATTGTCCCTCATTCTCTTTCCCTCCCCCACCTAGAGTCATCCTGGTTCAACTGTGTCAAAACCAGTAATGCTTGCAACTGGTTCACACGCTGCCTGGTGTTTTTATGTCAAAGCTGCAAGGAGAAAGAGAGAGGGAGGGAGAGAGGGAATAAGAGAGGGGGGAGAGAAAGAGAGAATAAGAAAGATAAAGACAGTGAGAGACACAGAGGAAGAAATATCAAGAGAGACAGTGAGAGAGACACAGAGAGACAGGGACAGGAATAGATATAGAGACAGATAAGGAGAAGCAGAAAGAGACAAGAAAGACAGAGAGAAACAGGAGGGAGAGAGAGAGAGAGAGAGAGAGAGCACGAGAGCGTTTTCCAGTCAGGTCTAGCTCGCTGTCTAGTAGAGTTCTGAAAGCTTTCAGGTCCTGTCTGTCTTCAGATCCTTGCATTTCCATTTAGCTTTCCACAACTTTGGCGCCAGAATTCTGCCTTGAATTTTAAGAGTATTTCTCAGTTGACAGGCTCCTAGGTTCAAGAAAACACTTCTCTTTTTCTCTCTGCACGCTGCTCGTGAGCTAGCTGCAGAAAACCTGATTTTCTGTGGTTTGTCAATCTAACACTGTCAGTTCTTCAACTGAGAGATTCTTGGTATATTATGAAATCTCAGATCTTTAAAGTCTAAATTTTTAGGTCTGATGGGATAAAGGTTGAAGTTTAAGGTTCTGGGTGAGTAATAGTCTTTCCAATGTAGATTGCAGGATATTTTTCCATCTAACTGTCTTTATGAAGTACACCCTAAAAATCAGCTTCCCACCACCGTTTCTCTTTCTTCCTCACACACTCCTGACATTGTTTTCCTGAAAGATTGACAGCTTTCTTGGACCCTCTGTCTCACTTTCTTCCTATCAGATGGTTCAGTTCAGCAACTGGATGTTTGTTTAATTGATTTTTAATCGTTTTTCACCTTGGAGTCTTTAAAATTTAGTTTGACGTGCCCTTTTATGATCTAGTTTATTTCCCAAATTTGATGATCTGGTTTCACATATTCCTTTATTCTGTGCTTTGTTCTGTATTTCTTATCTAAAGATCCATCAAGGATATTAGTTCACCTTAAAACGTGTTATGGTTTTATTATCTTTCTTTTCTCTCTTAATCTTTCTTCTCTCTTTCTTTTGTTCCCTCCCTCCTTCCTTTCACAGCAGGTTCCCACTTTCTTTGTTCTCGTGATAATCTTTAATTTTTTTTATTATTTATTCAATTGTGCGTGTGTGTGTGTGTGTGTGTGTGCATGTATGTGTGTGTGTGTAGAACCACGGACGAATTCGGGAACCACCATGGACGCCTCCACCTCCTCCTTGTTTACTCTGCCCCGGGATTCACAGGCTCCGCCCTACCAGGACCAGAAGCGCAGGCCGCCCCCGCTTCCGCCCGGCGTCTATACGTGGGGTCTAGGATCCGAACTCAGGACCTTCCGCCTGCAAGGCAGAGGCTTAACCCCTGAGCCACCTCTCCAGCCCCGTGATAGTGTCTTAATACAGAGTCACCCACATACTGTTCTGGATTGTCAGGGATTTAAAGCCCGCTCCGTAGGAAGCAGAGACAGTCTGCAGGGCTTTTGGATTTCGGGTTTGCAGCGCGCCCTCTTCTGGCGGGGTGGCGAAGTGCATGCCCTGTGTGGCTTCACGGAAGGTGGAAACAGCCGAGGTGCGCGCTCTCCTTGGTTCCTTCCACCTTCAAAGACTCTTTCCATCTCCAGAGCACTTTATAAAGACTGCAGCTATGAGCTTTGCCCACAGCTGGTACTGTGTGCCACCCGCTCAGAGATGTCCTGGGAATGATCTGGACGTTTCCTCCGACGTGGCCACCTTCCCTTCCGCCCAGGGGCCGGGCATCGGCAGCTGGGGCGTTGGATGCCCTCAGTGTGTGACCACTTCGTGCCAGTCTAATGATGTCGGCCCTGAGCAACTGACCTCAGGGAAGTTCTTCAAGCTCTGGTGTCCAGGATCGTGTTCTGGACCATTCATCTGCCCGGAGCTTGTGGTTTTCTATAGGTGCATGTGGCAAGCTTTTATCTATTTATACAGGCAGGCAATCCACATACTTATTTAGAGCATTTTATTTTCTGTATTTAATGTAATTTTTTTATACTTTGGGACCCAAATCTATCATCTTTACTATGTTTCATTCTAGTATTTTCTCTTTTTTCTTTCCCTTCTTTGGTTAATAAAGAAATTAAACCATTTTATGGTTCATTGCTTTTTAATACTTTTGCTTATTTATTGGAAAGAGAGGGAAAGAAGGAGAAGAGAGAGAGAGGCAGAAAGAGAGAACAAACATGTCTCACTGTGGTGTGCCTGTGGAGGTCAGAGGTCACCTTTCAGAAGTCATTTCTCTCTTCTACCACATGGGATCCAGGACCCAAACTTGGGTCACCAGTTTGCCCCCATGAGCCATCTCGCGGGTCCTGTGATTTTTAAGATTATTGAGATTCAGTCATGGAGAATTAAAAGTAGGCACTGCGAAACGTTACTATTTTGCAGGCTGGAGTCAGTCTTTTGCATCAGTGAGTTGTGATGAAAAGAATAGATGTTTTCTGGTTTGCTCACCAGTCTCGGAAGATATTTTGTAAAGTTTTATGAGATTCGAAGAGGTTTTGAGGCTGACTGTTGTACGTAGAGACTTTGGGGAGATGTCGTTGGGGGGGGGTGCACATGCCCCTCATCTCCGAGGCCTCCATGAGATGCCAGTTGAGCCCTCACAACAGACCCTTTAGCTTTGGGAAGCAAATCCATGCTTCCCTGCGTGTGCCTGTTGAGGTCGGCTACGAAGAAAATCCATTCCACCCCATTTGGGAGATTTGCCCATCTGGCTGCGGCCGGGACACACGAGCTATTCTGAATCACTTCACAGGCTGAAATTGGTAGGTGCACTTGATGAAGCACTTAGAAGAGACGGATGCTGATGGCGCTGTGTCAGAAGGGCAGCTGTGGGCTAAGGAGGATGTGCTTGCCGTGACCTTGGCACTGTCTATATTTATCTTATCTGTTCCTCCAGAGAATCCTGCTGAATCCACGCATGCATAGAGGGGCTGATTGTACTTCTCAGGAGGTCTTGTGTATGTGGGGGGGATCAGGTCCAATGAAGACCACCATGGGTGTAGTGAGACATGCATGGTCCTTCATGCTTGGCACTGCAACCAAGGACCAAGGAGAAGCACATATGTCAAGTGCCCAGGGCAAAGCAGAAGGAAGCCTTTTGAGAGCCAGGGCATGGGTTGGGAAGGTTTCTTAGCTCAGGGACCAGAAGAGCATCCTCCGGGCACATGGGCACACCCTGTTGGAGCTGAGCCTGGGAGAAGATTGCAAGACATGCCACATCTCACCCAACAGGTGGGAATCCAGTCGGCTGGCTTTCCCAGGTGCCACAGAGACCCGGCCCTCCTGCGTAACAGCTGCGGGAGGGATGGTTTTCTGATACGCATCTCCTTGCAAGGATTCAGCTGGCATTTGTAGAGTTCTTAAAGATAGCATCAAAGCTTTAGTGGGAACATCACTCTCAAGCCAAGAGATAAACCTCCCAGGTTCTCTGGAACTCTGGTGTTCATTCTGCGCTCCTGGCCATTTGATTTTCTTGATCTGCTTATAAGATAAAGGAAAGGGTGGGCAAGATGGCTCAGCAGGTTAAAGTGTCTGCACGCAAACCTGGAGACCTGAGTTCAATCCCCAGAGCCCCACATGGTGGAAGGAGAGAACCGATTCTGATGTTGTCCTCTGACCTCCACCTGTGCACCCTGGTACGAGTGTGCCTGTACCCGACTGTGACTTCTCTGCTTTTACACCCCGGTTTTTCCTTCATTAGACTGGATGAGCTTTTTCACGATGATGTAACCTTACCTGCTTACTTTGAAAGACATTTACAAAGCAGGCGCCTCTTTTTTTTTTTTTTTTCTTCCTTTTTAAGCTGGTTTTCAGGGATCTTCCACATGACAATAATCAGGATGGTAGACTCAGGGTTCCGTTGTGGTTACTCTTCATGCTGCTGATCTAAATTTATGGCCGAACGACCTAAGGAACAAGAAGCTTGTCCTTGCTTATGATCCACCATCATGGCCAGAGAATTTGCCTGGTGCATGTGTGGAGGCCAAAGGGCAAGCTCAAGTATCAATCCTCACTTTCCACCTTGTCTGAGATGGGGTCCCCGTCCCACTACATACTCCATGCTAGCTGCTCCAGTGCGTTTAATTGAAAGGCTGCATCTTTTAGCAAAAATCTCGGACTGTTAACTCAGTTCTAAATTTATTATTTATTGTAGCAATGTTCCTTTGAACCTAGGCCCCACTTTCCAGTGCGATAGCTCCTACATGTATGACTTTAACATTATGGGAAATGTGTGTCTTTATCCCAATTATTCACTGAAGTAAAAGATTAAATATGGAAGACCAGCAAGTTCTGTCCAGGCTGATCTTAATCTATGATGTATCTAATCTTAATATGTGTGATTACATTATTACCTCTTTTGCAGCATGGCTATCAGAGATTCCTTGTCAAATATTAAAGCCAGAGCAATCAGCCATCTTGCTTCTAATTTTGTGCCCGTGGTTTTAGCAGAAGGAATCACGAACTTGTCTTAAATCCCACCCTAGCTTCCAGGGATGGGTTTCTTTCCAGCGAGTTGGTTTAATCACTTTCTAGAGAGAGACACATGGACCCCTCTAACACATGGGGTTCCACATGCAGCCCCAGACAGCGGTGCACTCGGCCCAGTGCCAAATCCTGAACTTAAGATAGCATGAGGCTGTTTTCCTTATTACCATGTGTCTGCACCTCAGTTGTGTGTGGTTCTGGGAAGTGAACTTGGTAGAGAGCGGCGGGTGCCAACTGACAGCCTCAAGTTCTTGATGCAGCTGTGAAGACTCAGGAGTTGACTTACAGGGGGTCGAAGTCTCCCTGCACAAGCTTGCGGGAGGCAGTCTAATGGACGAAACCACACCCAGTGCATGGCAGGTGGGTCTTCTCCCTGGACAGGTGGATAAGGCGGAGGGAGCTGGTTAAGGAAGCTTAACTGGCCTCTCTCAGAGATCCTATGAGATGGTGTGGCCAGTTCCCTCGGCCCCTGGTGTTGGTATGAGCTCTTCCAAGCTGGACAAGGGACTAAAACCAAGAATCATAACAAAGAATAAAACCCCTTAAGCTGTTTGTGAATTTATCCACAACACGCAGAATAACTGTGGTAGAACTGCGCCGTCAGCGTCATCCGAGCCAAGATCAACCTGATTTCCTCAGCAAACTCAGAGGCTAATTGACATATCCAAAGCAGGACTGGGGGAAGGGGGACATGCAGAACTACTTGGCTGAACCAGCACAATATGCCGACTCTCAGAGCCACGAGCTAAATGATTGTTTGTTATTTCAAGCCCCCAGATTTGGTTCTCTCTTTCTCTCTTTCTCATCTGTCTATCATCTATCACGTATCTCTGTATCTATCTATGTAGCTATCTGTCTGTCTATCTTCCTCCTTTTCCTCTGTCTTCCCTCCTCTTCTTCCTCGTCTTCCTCATTCTCCTTTTACACAGGGTCTTTCGCATCCCAGGCTGGCATTTGAATTCATAAAACTTCTCCGATCCTCTTCCCTCTGCTTCCCAAGAGCTGAGAGCGCAGACTCACACAGTCACGCCTGGTTTATGTGGTGTTGGGGAATCGAACTCCGGGCTCTGGACTTGCTAGACCAGCGCTCTATCCACTGAGTTACGTCCCAGACAAAAGGTCACTGATATTTGTCTCTAGTTTTGCAAAGCTTTGAAAGGCTTCTGTCCTCACCCATTCAGAGCCTTGCAGTTCCCAATCTAGCTAAGTTTTGGTACTGTAAGCTCCAAGTCAATGTGCTGGCCTTTCCACACTGTCCCGTTCCCAAGGGGACATTCCACATGAGGTGGAGCTTCTCCATCCAAGAAGTAAGTATATTGCAATCTCAAAATACAGCTTGGAAACACAGCACTAAGGAATAACATGTTAAAGAATAATCTCCCCCACCTACGCCACACACACACACACACACACACACACACACACACACACACACTGTCTCTCTCTCTCTCTCTCTCCAGCTACATTTAATTATGTTATGACAGCACTTTCCCACAAATCAAGAGTCATCAACAATTTGACACATGCATGCATGAATCACCTGTCATCCGATTAGAAGGAAAGATGGATTAGGACAGCAGGTGGCGGGAGGTGGGGAGGGGGCGTTCCGCCATCCTGCTGGTTCCAGCGCAGACTTGAAATCCAGCCACAAAATCTACCCCCATGATTGGGCAGGACTCTACTTGCCAACACACTATCTCAGGTCACAAAGAATATTTTTGTGGCCAGCAAAGGGCACACAGATAACTGGAGTGTTCACTCGGGTGGGCCCTGGGGTTAGCAGGACTGGTCTTGGAATCTGCACTCTTTCTATCCACCTATGTCCGAGCACAGGTGTCTAACCTTTGCTAACTCCCATTGTCCTCACGAAGAAAAGCAAAGATAAGGCATTGTCTGAGGAGTAAATGGATCAGCACAGCCAGCATGGTAAGCATGCTGAGTCAGACCTAGCAATTCGCTATTCCTCGGATATTCCCTCTATTTGACTTGTCACATCCCTTCGTGAAGTTCTGTATACACCAGGACACTGGTCTCATTCAGGATGCATGCTCCCCACATTGAAGGAAACTCCCCACTTTAATAAACCTATGGAGCCATCCTTTGAAAGTGGGGTCAAACTATGATTTCGAAAAATAGTCAAGTGATTCAGTCACATGGTATCATCACAACATCGGAGGCCTTGGGCCCAGCCTATGCCAACACTCAGGACTCTCGGATATCAGCCAAAGCCTTGGGTAACATGAAGGCTTCTGATTGGTTGCTCATCATTTCTTTTCTAGAAACATCTGGAGGTTCGTCAATGTTCAGGGAATCCTAAGGGGGTATGTCTAAAAAAAATCTCAGCGATTTGTCTCTGCGTGCCCCCTTGTTGACCGCTGACCTCTCTCTTGAAGGGTGAGCTGGGCTTGTTTCATATCTCAGCACAAGAAATTGTCCGTCATCTTTGGCCCTTTTTTATAGGCTAAGCTAAAATTTTTAAAAGCTCAAATATATCAATTAGACATTTCTTCTTATGCAGAGAAAATGCTAGACACATTTCAACATGTTAAATCTGTGTGTGTGTATGTGTGTGTGTGATGCATGCCTGTATGTGTGATGCGTGCCTGTGTGTATGTATGTGTGATGCGTGCATGTGTGTGTGTATGTGTGATGCGTGCCTGTGTGTATGTATGTGTGATGCGTGCATGTGTGTGTGTGTGTGTGTGTGATGCGTGCCTGTGTGTGTGTGTGTGTGATGCGTGCCTGTGTGTGTGTGATGCGTGCATGTGTGTGTGTGTGTGTGTGTGTGATGTGTATCAGATGCCCTCTCCTCTGCATGAGTGAAGCCTAGAGTCACTCTCTCTGTTTGAGCGCACTAACTCATCAAGATTGACAGGCCACCATGCCCCCGTGACCCTCCTGCCCCCATGACCCTCCTGCCCCCGTGACCCTCCTGCCCCCGTGACCCTCCTGCCCCGGCCCCCATAGCTGGGATGACAAACTTGTGCCACTCACCTGGCCTTGGTGCGGTGCTCAGGGTGTTTCATGCAAGAACCTTAGAGTCTGGGGTGAAGGGACCTGAACGCAGGTCCCAGGGGGCATCTGAGTGCCTGAGGCATCTCACCTGCCCCACGGTGAGGCATCTCACCTGACCCACGGAAGGCTACTTTCCAATGGGAACAATGGCGAGTCCTAAAGTGGCTGCTCTCAAAGGTGCCTGAGAGCTTGAAGATATAGGATGAGGCGGGTGCTATCTGCAGGCAGAGGGAGGGGGGTCCTTTGCAGCCCCAAGCCTCAGCCGCCGGAACTCAGAGCTCAGCTGTTAGGAGAGGAGTTCCCAGCAGTAAACCAGGGGGTGCCTGCAGGGGACTCAGCCACACCCCCAGACATCCTATCCATGTCTCCCCTTGAGCAAATATAGCTGGATAACCGGCGGGGGGGCGGGGAGGGGGCAGGAGGCCCAGTGGGATGGCCCTGAGACAATTCCCCTGGGGTCAGCACAATGGAGACAGCAGAAGGGCCTCTGGGGAGACCTGCGGAATGTTCCAAGCACGGTAAAGGAGTCCTTGCTTGCTGGTAAGCGCCATCCTGCTGTCTGAGACTTACACCACGTGGCTTGTAACAGGAACTTTACGAGACCCAACGGGCTTTGAAGTTTCTGTTCTCCTTCATCTCTGCAACACATCTGGAATTGCTGGAGAGGATTCCTGCAGATGTTACTACCGGCAACAGCAGGAGAAGAGAGAGAATAAACAAGAGGGAACAGACCTCAGCTTCAGAATCCTCACACGGCGGAGCAGACAGAGCGTCGTTACGTCACACGGCGGAGCAGACAGAGCGTCGTTACGACTCAGCTTCCCATGGCTCAGCCACAGCGCCAGTGCTGGTCTTCCTGAAGCTGTAAAATCTGGAAGTGCTGTTTTTAAACATCCTGCTGGTAGACGATAGACAGGTAAACAATAGATGGATGGATAGAAAGAAAGAGAGAAGGGGAGAAAAAGAGAGAGAAAGAAAGAAAGGAGAAAGGAAGGAAGGAAGGAAGGAAGAAAGAAAGAAAGAAAGAAAGAAAGAAAGAAAGAAAGAAAGAAAGAAAGAAAAAGAAAAATGATTGACAGAGACATAAAGAAAAAAAGAAAGATGTTAGATGATGGATAGAAAGAGAGAGGGGGAGAAAGAGAAGGAAAGATGATTGACAGATATGGATGGAAAGAAAGAAAAAGAAATAGATGATGGATGGATAGAAAGAAAGAAAAGATAGCAGATAGATAATGGATGGAAAAAAGAAAGAGTGAGATAGGTAATAGATGACAGATGGATAGAAAGAAAGAAAAGATAGATAGATAGATGATGGAAAGAGAAATAGGTAGGTAGGTAGGTAGACAGACAGATATAATCAGTAGATAATTACAGTGCACAGGCCTGTTGGTCTCAAGGGGAAGCATGGAGAATCATCGTGGTCATTTTTATAATGTGGAAGGTCGACATGGACATTAATAAAGAGAAATGAACGTGAGGGAGAGACATAAAAATATGAGTTTACTGGAGCTGGGGGTCTGGTAGACAAGGGAGACACAGTTTATCCTTGGGGGGTCCCTGAGCAGAGGAGAGAGCTTACAGTGGGAGAGGGTAAGCACGGGGCCCCCATGGACAGTCCAAAGAGAAAATAGAAAGGAGACATCCCGACAGAAAGGAGACATCCCAGCGTCTTGAGAAAGGCAGCGTCACAGGACGCCGAAGGGGGGTGGGGTGGGAGATGAGGGAACTGTCCACGTGCTGAGGACAGTGTTTGGGGGTTGATTCAGTTTGCAGGTCAAGGGTCCCGTGATGGTTACAGGTTCAGAGATTTTGTCTGCAAACAGCAGCTGCAGATAAGGAAGTGGGTGGGGGAACTGGAGGTCTACAAGGGAAGGGCTTGCTGTTTACTGTTGGGGAGATGGAAGAGGGGCTGTGTGTTCTGGGGGCTGCCATTAACCCTTTCACACATCGTGGTGGGAGGAAGTCCAAAGAGAAGAGCCCCTGGGCAGGTTGTATCCCTCGCGGCCTTCAGAGGTTGCTATGGCGTGGCTAGGGAAATGGGTCAGTGGGGTGGGCACTGAAATAATGTCAGGGATTTGGAATGTAGGATCTGTTTCTGGAATTGGCACATTCCAACTGGACCAGAGGAGGCTTTCCAAACCGGCCACTTACAGGGGGAGAAATGAGGATTTAGTTGGATTACGGTTCCACAGGGGAGACACAGTCCATTGTGGTGGGCAAGGTATGGTGGGCACCAGAAGCTGAGACGGCTCAGGCCACTACAGACTTCTCAGAAGCAGAGAGGCAAGCTTCAGAATGGAGAGCAGCAGGGCGGGCTAACTGACCTCAGGGCCCAGCATACCCCCCTCCCACTGCCTTCCTCCAGCAAGGCCACGCCTTCCCTGCCTGGCTGGACAGCACCACCTGGAGCTACGTCCCAAGCAAATCCTCCTTTCCTTAGATTGCTCTCTGTAGGGTGTTTTATTAGGAATGCAACTTTCCCATTGCCGGCCTCTAGGAAGCCTCGATGTTGCTCCAAACATGCAGATGGTTAATGAGGTAGACCATGTGCTCGTGCACAAACCTGCACATTCCCGGCGAGTCCTCTCAATGAATCCTCTCTGGAAACCCCCTTATAAACACACCTGAAGTGTTCTTCCAGTCTTCGCTGGGGGAAGACGATTGTGACCTTCTGATCCTGTCCTTGGCAGAGTTTAGCCATGCCACCCGCTTTGCCCAGTGAACTAGAAGCAGAAATACCCACTGTTTCCAGACTGCCATGTAATCAGGTCCTGGTCTACTGGGCTAGTCTATCTCTCATCAGTGAACCTATTTATGTTCCAGAGCTTTCTCCTACTTCCTGGGTCCCCGTTGAGTAGTGGCGTTCTGTGGATGTGGATAATGACATTTAGCATCGAAATCTTGGTGGCTTTGAGGGCTTATTAGTTCTTGAGCATAACCTATGTCATCCTGACAACCAGCAGCTGCTACCTCAGCGTGACTTACGAGACTGTGCATATGTCTCTCAGAGCATCTAACAGCCACAGTACCAATTAACTGCTCATACACTGACTGCCCTAGTGGATGATCATCTCTTACAGTCCAACAACCAGTGGTAATATTGCAGAGGTACTTCCTCCAAGTGGAACCATTCTATTATAGCACCCGAAGAAAACCAAACCCACAAGACTCACGAAGTTCCCAAGATTGCTAAATTCACAATCCCGTCCCCTCTCTTTGAAGTTATCCAGGCAGTGACATTTGGTAAAGAAGACATTCTCTGAGCCATTTACAAGTTGTGCGGGGGTTCAGTCATCATTCAGTTGATTTGTACATCAACACTCACACTGGGGTGGGCTTCTTAGTGACATAGCTGATTGTAGTCACATGCGCTTACAAATAACCCTTTGCTCATGGGGTTGTATGTAACCCCCAGTACATTCATTGTCCTCTAAACTAGACTAGGGTACAATCATTTCACGGATGTGTCATTGGTGCAGTATCTGGGGGTAAATGGACGTTTGTTTACACCTTGTCGTGATTTAAATGTGAGCTCTCCCCCATAGGCTCTTGTGTTCAAATCCTCAGCTGATGTTAATGTTTGGGAAGGTCATGGCGCCTTTAGGAGGTGGAGCCTTGCTGGAGGAAGGCAGCTTATAGCAGGGGGTGGGCCTTGAGGTTTGACAGCCGAGTTCGGCTTCTTGCGATTTGCTTCTGGCTTGCTCTGCCTACGCAACGAAAAGCATAACCTGAACCAGCCTCTCTCAGCTTCTTCCTTCAAGCCACACCTCCTGCTAAGAAGATTCCCGCCATAATGGACTATATATCTCCCTTCTGGAACCATAAGCCCAAATAAATCTCTCTGTCTTTCCTTAGGTATGATCTTGCAGCTGCAGAAGAGTAACTGCACCATGCCTTCCCTGGAAAGCTCACACTGCAGGTGGGAGGCCGTATTCTGATATCACATTGGGATCAGTGCATGCCACAGTTAAAGGTTTTGAATGAATGAATGGACGGATGGACGGATGGACGGATGGACAGATGGATGGATGGATGGATGGATGGATGGATGGATGGATGAATGCCTGATTGTTGGATAAATAAATAGCAACTGTCTCACTGGCTCCAGGAACTATGTTCAGTGTCAAGCAGCTTTTTCTTTTTTTTTTTCACTTTTTTTAATACATTTTTTATTATTATTTCAGCTCATACAAACTTAATGGGTACACCAGTTCCCTCCCTCCCTTCTCCTCCCCCCATACCCCCTGCTCCTCCTCCCCACCCCCCCTCCCTTCCCATCCCCCAGTGCCTCCCCGCCCCAATTCCCAGAGAGTCCTTTCTTGTGCATGCCTGATTTTCCTCTGGGCCCTCCTCTCCGATGACGTACAAGGACCCAGTGGCCTTTCCCTAAACACTTTCCCGTGTTCCCTTAGGTATAGGAACACTGCTGTGTCTGCCAATCCCTTGCCTCCAAACATCTTGGTGCCTTTAGCAGATGCTGGACTTTGTGGGGTCAACAGTGTGTTGGACAATGCGCAGGGCATGTAAAGTCCAATTATGATTGCTTCAGCCCTAACTTGTATGGAGTAACTTACATATCATTGCTCTCTATCCTTTTGCTCTTACACTCTTACCGCCCCCCTCTTCCGCAAATTTCCCTGAGCTTCAGGATGGGGAGAGATTAAGCTGGCCTAGTTCTAGGTGGTTGATATAGAGTCTCTGAAGTTCTGGATTGTGGTTTGTTGGTTTTCTTTTGCAGTTTGCTGCTCCTGTAATGCCCTTCACTCCATCCTGGTGGGCATTGTATGTTTACCCCCCTGGCCAGAGACAAAAAGCTGTTAAACTAGAGTCTTGTGATAAAAGCACATTCAAAGGTAGATGTAATAAAAGTGGGAACCACAGTGAGGGAGGGGTCTATCACCAATTTGCACAACGGTTACTTTTATCTGCCAGACTATATGCCCTCCTCTTCTGGTGAGATCATACCCCCTCAGTAGTAAATGATCAGGAACAAAAGTCTGTGAACTTAATCATATGTCTCATTACTTATTTGAGTCCTTGATGGAGGCCTATTTTCTCTGTCAAGCAGCTTTTTCTATCTCGGTATCATCCTCCAGGTTCCCGACCAGTGAGTGGAAGTTTCTTTCTGTCCACGTGATGTCAGAGTCAGATAAAATGGGATAGAAATGGGACGTCGCGTGTTGCCAAAGGAAGATCACGTCCTTACACATCCCAAGACCGCTGCCTCACTTTACATTTAGCAAACGGAAGTAAGGGTACCACTTCCTGGGATCGGTGTACAGGTCACAGGTCAAGTGTCCTCCAAAGGAGACTGATACTTGCGGGGAAAGCAGGACTTCCTTTCCAGGTGGCATTAGCACCTCCACAGCTGTGCCTCCATCCTTCCCGCCACCTTTATGGATCACCGGATACCTAAGAAAAGCTAGCTGGCTCTGGTGTGCGTCTCTGGACTACTGAGTCACTGGAAGGTGGATGGGCAGCCTTTCAACTCTCAGAGCCTCGTGTGGGGAAGAGGGCAGAGATGGGAAGACAAAACAAGGACTGACCTTTCATCACGGGAACAAGTTCAGTCCTTGGAATAAGGGGGAGGGGGAGCTCTCCAGGAAGGTTCGGGATGTCCATCTAAGAAATGTCAAGGAGTTTGTGTTGCTCTGTGCTAGGCAGGGGAGAAGGGGCAGGTGGAGTTCTGGCCAGGTTGGTTAAAAGTGTCATTTCACAATCCACGTGCCTGTTAGCAAGTCCTGATTTGTCTCTACCGAAGGTGAATGGTGATTTCCCAGCAACAGAGACCTGTCCTGTTCTTGACAGGATTGGAGTGGCTTCTTATAATCTCCCCCAAAATACACTGAAATCTTTCCTTCAGCAATTTGAATAGCTATCTTTTTGTTTGTTTATTTTTTTTTATAATGAACACTCTATGACTTCTATAGTGTATTCCAAATCTGTAATACACTCAGGTTACCATGATAACCATCTACCGAAGAAACTTTTTAGAAGCAGTTGACAGGATCTCCAAAAGCTCATCACAGTCCATTCCAGACATCAGGTGACCCAGGTATCAGTGACGAAAGAGAATTAAAGGAAAACAGTCGCATGATCCGACAGAGCATGCAAAGTTGGCTGTAGCTTGCAGCGATTGCTTCCTAAAGGGAGCAGGTGAGGGACTGTCTTCTCCGGCTCTGGATAACCTGGAGGTACTCTCCCCAGTCCACCTCATCTCTCTCATCTTGGGTTCTTTTGGGGATTCCTAGAAGCATTTCACAAAGACGCTGGAGCCGCAGTGTGGTGGTAAGGCTGCTGAGGATAGCATGAACGAGAGAGAGAGAGAGAGAGAGAGAGAGAGAGACAAAGTCCCAGCAGTTAGAGAGAGCATCCGGGCAGCCCAGGAGTCTGGGGGAGACTCTTCTAGCAAGTCCTACAGCCGAGAACTCCGGGGTGCAGCTTCCTTAAGTCTCACTCGTGTTGGGGTGGGGGGGATTTCTTCTGGTGATGTGGTTACTTTTGAATTGTCCTGCTCCTGTAAATGATCTTCGCTCCTTACTCTTTTAAGTAGCCCTAGTAAATGTGTTGGCTTGTCATTTAAAAAAAGGCATTTGTAAGCGCCCCTATGTCCGTACATGTGCATGCATGTGTGTGCCTGTGTGTCTGAAGGACTGACATCTTGAGTGTCACCCTTGGGAATTCTGTCTGTCTCCCTGCAGACAATGTCTCTTAGATGCCAGGCGAGGCCTGAAGAAACCCAAGCAAAAGTGAGCCGAGCGCTTGATCTCCCCGCCACCGTGGACTGGACCCTGAAACTTGCACCCAAATCAGTTCTTCCCCCTAAGTTACTTTTGCCAGATATCCAGTCACAGCAGCAGAAGGACGCGTCGGGTCCCCAAGAAGCTCACAGTCCCAGCCCAGGCAGCTTGCTGCTTCCCCTGCACACCTAAGGTTGGTACAGCAGAGGGCTGAATCCCAGCAAGGCTGAACCCCTAGATTTTAGGGTGCCTGTGTGCTCTGCACAGTGGGGTCATGGTGGCTACCCCAAAACAGGTTCCCCAGAACTGCCAGCCAGGAGCAAGAGCGAGCAGGAATATGTCTACCCTGGGACTTTTGTGTCCCCATCAGTCAGTCTCTACTGAGTGGTTATGAGGGAGAGAATGATTTCTGGTGGGCAGTTTTTCAGACAGTGGAGACAGGCTGCGAAGGTCTTTTGAGGGCCGCCCCCATACCTGCAGGAATCAGCACCCACCCTCTGAGATAAGGTCGCTCCTCCCCCCAACCCTGTGTTTAGGAAAGATCTGGCTATGAGTTAAATCCTCAAAAGAAACAGCTCTGCTAGGAGTTCAGCCACAAGGTCAGCCAAGCTGAGACCCTGATATGAGTGGACCAATCAGATGTAGGGGACCAAAAGCCCCAATCAGGTTTACAGAAACTGAAACTAACTAATAAGGAAAAGCTTCGCTTCTCTGGGCTTGCCCAAGTTTACAAACACCCTGGACCCTGCTGGCCATCAGACCCCTTGGGGACCCCGTGTCCATGAGTTCTGTTCTTTCTCTCCCCCAGTAAACTCTGCCTTAATTTTCTGCACATGTTCTGGTTTCAGTCTTCACTCACGAACACAAGAACCTGGACATTAAAACCCCGTGATAGTTACCAGAGAGCTGTAACCCCAGCAGTGAGTAAATGAGCGGGAGGATTACCAGGAGTTTGAGGCCAGCCTGGGGTGTACAGTGAGTCTGAAGTCAGTCTGGGTGCAGAGTGCATTCCAGTACCACCCTGGCTTCAAGGGGGGATGGGGGGGAGTTCCAGGCCAGACTCGACTGTAGAGTGAATTCTGGATAAGCCTTGGCTACATAGTTCATGGGAAGCTACATAGACAATTCATGGGAAGCTACATAGAGAGTTCATGGGAAGCCTGGGCGTCTGGTTCCTCAAGACCCTATGTGAACAAGAAAGAGAGAGAAGAGAGAGAGAGGAAGGAAGAAGGAAAGAAAGAAAGGAAAGAAGGAGAAAGGGAAAAGAAAGAAAAAGAAGAAACAAGAAAGATAAGGAAGGAAAATGAGAAAAAGAAAAGATAAGGAAGGAAGAAAGAAAGAGAAAAAAGAAGAAAAGAAAAAAAAAAGGGAAGAGAGAGCGAGCAGGAAAAAGGAGAGGAAGGGAGGGAGGAGGACAAGAGAGAGAGAGAGAAGAAAAAGAAAAAGAAAGAAAGAAAGAAAGAGAAGAGAGCGAGCAGGAAGAAAGGAAAGAAGGAGGAAGGGAGGGAGAGAACAGAGAGAGAAGAAAGAGAAAAAAGAGAAAGAAAGAAAGAAGAAAGAAAGAAAGAAAGAAAGAAAGAAAGAAAGAAAGAAAGAAAGCAAAGAAAGAAAGAAAGAAGAAAAACGGAAGAAGAGAAAAAGGAAGAAGAAAGGAGGGAACAGAGGGAGACGGAAGGAAGGAACAAGGATGTGACAAGGACGGAAAAAGCAAATAGAGGAAACGAGAAAAGGAGCGTGCATATAGGGTCCTCAGGTCGAGTACCGCCGGCATTGTCCACCCCTCACCCCAAAGCCCGCGGGGCTCCCCGCCTTTCCCCCGTGGGCGGCGACGCGTGGGCGCCCTGTTCCCCACCTCCCTGCAGGCGGAGGTACGCTGGCCGGGGCTTCAAGTTCCCGCGAGCGCAGGCCGGGGCGCTGCAGCGCGGAGCAGAGCGAGCTGGGCGGCGCGTCCCTGCGTCCCGCCCGGCCCGGTCCCCGCCCTCCCCGCCGCGCCCCGAAGCCGCCGGCCCCACCGCTTTGACTGGTTTTTATTAATCAAGTGTGTAAATTACTGTGATTTTTTTTTTTAAAGGCAGTATTTTAGACAAAAGGTTGTTAGGGAAGGATAGAGAAAAAGATAGATGAAACTTTCTCATGGAAAAAAAATTACTCATAAAGGTAATTCCTGGAACATGGTATCCTTATAAAAAAAGACCTGAAAGAGCTAATGGGTAGTTCTGTTCTTTTAGCTTTCGGTGGTGGTGGTGTGGTGGTAGTGTGTATGATGTAAACAGATTTTCCTACGACTAAGTTTATTGTTAGTAGTAGCTCACATGTTCATATGCATTTTCTTCCTTTAACGGAAATATTTATTCTTTCTCTTTCTTCATTACTGGCAATTGTTTAAGCAACTGATCTAAAAGAACAGAGAAACATGAGAAGCATATTGCTTCTTGAACCTACTGTGCTCTATATTCACACACACACACACGCACACACACACACACACACAGAGATACACTTAAAATTGACCCTGCTATTTGTAATTTAGAGAACAGTAAGATTTTTTCCCATTTATTATACAGAAGTTATGTTAACTGCACATTAGTATGTACCAAGGATCACTGTACATTAGTATGTACAGGGATCATTGTAAGGCAACCTTGAATAATGTAGATAAAATGGTATTTAATTGGATTCTGGCATTTTTATATATTTAAATGTGTTTTTGTTTATTTATATCTATACTAGAACATTCTATGGGTATGGTCAATATGTAAACAAATCATTTCATTTCATCAATTCAAACACCTTTGGTGTGAATATCAAAGTACAGGCCCTCAATTACTGTCAGACTGCTGTTCTTGCATTTTGATATGCTTGTTACTATTTGTGTAGCCTTGTGTTTGTTACTTCATATTTTCTTACCCATGACTCATCATCTATGAAATGGAGCTGGCAATAAAACCTGCCTTGTATGTCGGGTTTGTGTTTTTTTTGTTGTTGTTGTTTGTTTTGAAATAGGTTTCTTATTTAGTATAGGCTGACCTCTAATTCAGTCTACAACCCAGTATGACTCCTAATCCTTCAGCCTCTCCCATCAAAGTTTTGGGGTGTCTGAAGCATCCCATTATGCCCAGATTTGAGCACTGGACTTATTATAAAATAGACCACATTCAATTCTAGATTTGCTTCTTGTTAACTGTAAAGTCCTGGTGTGTTGTTTGATGTCTGAATTTCTTTCTTCCTGTGTAACATGGGGTGTCCATACCATTTTGAATATATTTGTGTGTGAATTTGTAAGCCTTTACCAAAGTTCTCTGGACTGTGAGAATCGCCCTTTGTCCATTCCTGGTGTGAGACAATATGGGTCCACTGTCATCTTCTTGTGTAACTGTTTCTTACACCATTTGTTTTTTTCTTCATTCCCCATAGGTTAGTGTATGTGAAGTCGATGTCCAATTAAATGCTTACCCTCCAGCAGTCAATCAAAGTAGCCATGTGACTTGGACTCACTCCACCTCTAACTTTATTCAGCTGATGAAGTCTTTCATGTTCTCTAAATCAGGAGCCTGATTTTTACCTAATCTTGGAAATCTGCCTGCTGCCTGGCTCTGTGTGACGAGGATCCCCAAGAGAAAAAGGCCAGCTGGACAGGATTATACAGGCGTGGTTGACACACTACATGCTGTGTTGTGCTCTGTGCATGTTTTATGAATCAGAAAGCAACAGAATATTATATATCAGCGTTGGTGATCCCATGAGGATGAGCACATTGGTTTTCAGGCTTCTGGGCTTGAGGCATCTTGTCAGAGAGCTGTGCTCACCCTCGTCCTGTTCGCTTTATCTATCCTAATAGCATATTTGCCCTTTAGAAATGTAATTATGTAGAGACTAATTAGCGGGCTGTTGCAGTCTCTCAGGTGACAGAAAAGATAAAAAAGGAGGGTGACAGAGTCGTAAAGATGAGCCTTCAGGGACAGAAAGAAAAGCCTTAGAAAATAAGAACCAGGGGCTCCAGAAACTTTCCAAAGCGTGTAATTGTAAAAACCACTGGAGAATCAGGAATAATGTTCATTTTTGATTTTAGCAGCTCAAGTGAATGATGATAATAATTTCTAAGGAGATTTCTTTATCCCTTCTTATTTTTTCAATTGTCTCTTTTCAGATTTATACTATTTGCAATTTTTAAGATGTATTGACTTTGAGATTCCAGTGAGCCTCCTAGATTGGCAAGGCGCAGTCAGCTGTTGGAAACATCTGGCCATCAGGAAAGAGATCGCTACTTGTGCAGTGAGAGCAGGGAGCATGTAGAGGGGCCTCATTTACGCATGATGTCACGCAGAGACTGTTTATCAGGAAAGAGACATAAAACCCTGTGAAGTGCTGGCTTCCTTGAAATGAAATTCTGGGAAACTTTTTTTTTTTTTTTTGTATATGAATGAAGATGTAGGCAACACCTTCATTTTGCAGAGCTCAGTCTCCAGATTTGAAGAGGGCTAGAAAAGAGGAGCGAGGCAAGAAGTGAGCATGTTTTATTGCTCCAGTTGAGTAGACAGGACACATAAGTCCACTTCAGGCTGAATTCTTTGAGTAGAACCTGGAATTCATGGTTAAAAAAAAAAAGGACTTGAGACATTGCATATATACACCATAGACCATTAAAGGAACCCTGACTTAGAAGGAAAGAAAAGTAATAAGCAGTAGTTATAAATAATAACGAACATTGTGAATATTGTGTTTCCATTTTGGTCAAGAGGTGCACGAAAGGACGCTGTATAAGGAGAGGAACTGGAGGTAGTGGAGAAACAGAGATTCATGGATTCAGAGATTCAACAGAAAATGATGTAACGAAATAATTAACTTCCATTAACCAGCATCAAAAGACAAGCACCTTTTTCTTTGAATTTGAGATGGCAATAACGAGCTTATCTGAGAAGCATTTCAGTAGTGATATTTTTTCTAAAAAGAATGGTTTCTTAACCATTCTTAAAAAATGATTTCTGTTCTAGAAACTGACCAGTTTTGAGAACAGAAGTACATCACAGGTACCTTCGATCTTGTTCTCAGCAATTGCAAAACATATTAGTAACACAGCACATCTAGTTCATTATCAAATTAATTAGAGGTAATTTTTTGTGTAGAAACCTACATATATCTATATATGAAAATGATATCAATATGTTAAGGAGCTCCTGTGACCTAGTCAAATACCATTTTGGAAAACTTTAGAAATTCTGGATTTAGCATGTGCTGATAAAGGGAAGCATGGTTTTATTCAAATGCTTTCTCAAGATACCCATTAAACTATAAGCTGAGAATTTAAAAATCCTCAACTGTTTTCTGTTGCACCAAAACATCTGAGATTGACTGTGTTCAAAGATAAGTTTATCTCATTCCAGAATTCTGAGCTTTCCCAGTCTATGCAGGGGGCACAGGTCAACATGGGGCCTGACTCCAGCTGATCATGGTAGATAGCATCATAGTTTCGAGAATTCATGAACAGGAATAATTCTGCAATGTTAGAGCATGTAGGGTGGGGTGAAGGAAACAGTCCTACTTTCTCACTTCTCCCCTCCCGTCCCCTCCCCTCTCTTCCTCTCTCCTCTCCTACC
>JALPQD010000422.1:1830000-1937878 GCA_023101885.1 Typhlomys cinereus | reverse complement strand
AAGGAGGGAGGAGTGAAGAAAGAAAGGGAGGAAGGAAGAAAGGAGGCAGGAGGGAGGGTAAGACGGAGAGAAAGGAGGGGGGAAGGAGGAAGGTAAGGAAGGGATGGAGGAGGGAGTGAGGAAGGAGGGAGGAAGGAGAAGGAGGGAGAAGGAAGAAGGCAGGAGGAACGGAGAAAGGAGGGAGGGATGGAGGGAGGGAAGGAGGAGCAGAGGGCGAAAAACAAACGGGAAGGCGGGAACATTTTTTACAATTTTTTCTCCTTTTTATATTGATATTTCAAAGTACATCAAGGAAATAATGGCGTAGAAACAGAGAACACTTCTCCAACCATTTAACTTCTAGAAAAAGCCTGATATGCCATGCTGTGGTGCAGCTGGAATCAAATGTCCTAAACAATGTCTCCAGTGATCACCTGCCCACTACTGTGAAAAAGAATCGTTGCATTTTCTCAGAAAAAAAATTGAGAAAAGTTACAGTGCTTAGCACAAGGTCCCCTCAGAGATGAAACTCAGTGGTGTGAAATTATGATCTAGTGTTCTCCATCCAAGGAGCAGTTTAAAACAGGGGCTGGAGAGGTGGCTCAAGGGTTAAGCCTCCGCCTTGCAGGCGGAAGGTCCTGAGTTCGGATCCCAGATCCCACGTATAGACGCCAGGTGGAAGCGGGGGCGGCCTGGGTTTCTGGTCCTGGTAGGGCGGAGCCTGTGAATCCCGGGGCAGAAGGAGGTGGAGGCATCCATGGTGGTTCGCGAATTCGTCCGTGGTTCTACACATACACGGGCACACACACACACAAACACACACACACAACACACACACACACACACACACACGGGCACATACACACGCACATGCGCACAGTTGAATAAATAATAAAAAAAAAAGATGGCAGTTATCGTGATTTACAAAAAACAGAATTGAAATGTATTTGTGATACAATTATACTTGTATATTCATGTAAATAAAAAGGCATATTAATCAATATAATCTTAACACATTTTAAAGAAAATTTATAAGTTTGGGGAAATGGCTCAGAAATTAAAGACTTTTCAGGGTTGGAGAGATAGCTCAGCAATTAAACTTCTGCCTCGCAAGCAGGACCTGAATTCAGATCTCAGATCCCACATAAAAACATCTGGAAAGCAGAGCCTGGGAAACTCCAGAGCAAAGCCAAAAGGAGATAGAACAATCCAGGATGATTCCCGAAGTCATCCTTGGGCCTCCACAGGCACATGCACATACAGTATCCTCCCATATTTGGGGGGGGGGACCTGAAAAAAAGGAACTAAAGCCTTTGCCACATAAGCAAAAGGAACTATGTTCCAGACTGTACATAAAAGTGACAGGTGGAAAGGGCAGCTGTCTGCAATTCTGGATCTGGAAGGTGGAGCCTAGGAAACCCCAGAACAAAGCAATAAGAAGACAGAACAATTCAGGATGGTTCTCCACTTCACCCTTTGGACCTCCACAGCCACATATATTCAAATGTCCTCTTCACACACACACATACATTATACTGAAGCTTTATAATTACGAATGTTTTAAAATCAAAATTTATTACACAGAGAGCTGGGAATATAGCTCAGGTACACACTATTTACTTAGCATATAGGAAGCCCTCAGTTGGAGTCCTCACACAGAGAGAGAGAGAGACAGAGATACGGAAACTAAAAGAATACAAAACAATTTGAGTTACATAATGTAGAAACAAAATGTAAGTTATAAAGAATGAGAATAGTAGAAGTCTCACTGCTCAAGACAATGTGATTCTTAAAGGACAAAGGACAGTGTAACCATTTCCATCCTAAATTTTTGTTGCTGTTGAGACGGGGTCTCAGGTACCCCACACTGGCCTGGAACTGGAAGATTAACTTCTGAGTTCCCTGCTCCACCTCCCTCACGCTGGGATTACAGGTGTGTGCCACAACACCCAGTTTATGTGGTACTAAGGATCGAACCCAGGACCTAGAGCATGCTTGGCAAGCACTCTATCAACTGAGCCACAGCCTCAGCCCTTAAAATGCTTTCAATGTTCCATATTTTAATTAACAAATACACATATGCTGGCAATTTTTAATTTTGAAAACATCTCAACAATTTGATTTCAAAGTATGTTAGGTATAAATTTAAAGGTACAATACTGGCTTTCCTGAAGATTTTCTCTAGATAGAATATGCAAAGCAGATTAAAGATCAGTTGTCTGTGAATACACGGATAAAATAAAGGTCAGTTGAAAAAGTACATCTCAAAATAGCATACTGTGAACAAGACACCAAAATAGTTGCAGTGTCTAGCCAAGGGCTCACAGTCAAGAAAAAAAGGTCAAAAGCTATTTTTCTTTCTACTTTTTTATTCTTTTCTTTCTATTCTTTGACTTTATATACATATATAATGAATTTAAGCCATATGATACCCCATCTCCCCCTCCCCACTTCTCCCACTACAAGTCTTGTTCCGAACAATTCCCCCTCCGACTTTTATGTCTTTTTGTGTGTCTGTGTGAGCTACTGAGTTTAATAAGGGTTGCCTGCATTAGCATGCACAAGCATATGTACTGGGCATGGACAACCTATCAAGGGGCTACATCCTTGAAGAAAGCACCTCCCCTTCCCCCAGTTGGCATTAATTCTGTGTCTTGAAGGAGTTTTTTGTTTGTTCTTTTTTTTTTAATGTCTGTGCTTTGTTGCTGTTGTTTTTATTTTTAATTGTGTGTGTGTGTGTGTGTGTGTGTGTGTGTGTGTGTGTGTGTGTCAGAGGGCACTGGACATTCCTGTGGAGGACCAAGGGCGACTTCTGGAATCATCCTGAATTGCTTCTCCCTCCTTTTGCTTTGCTCTGAGATTTCCCAGGCTCCATCCACTAGAGTGGGAAATTCAGGCCTCTGCTGTTTCTGCCTGGGATCTGAACTCAGGACCTTCTGCTTGTGAGACATTCTTAACCCCGGAGCCACCTCTGTTGTTGTTTTCATTGCTGTTGTTTTCCAACATCAACTGTCAAGAGTCCCTGGGAGAGGGATGGGACTTCACTGTAATGAAGTGCTTCCAGACCCAGGCTTGTGCAGGGAACAAACCATGGCTGTAGTGAGAACCTCACAATGCAGCCCACAGAGGCTGGAACTCACTTAGTAGATAGTAACTAAAAATTACCACAGCTAGGTACCATAACACAAATCTGTAGTCCAACTACTCAGGAGGCTGATGCAGAATTGCTTGTGCCCAGAATTTGAAGGCAAACCTAGGCTATATAGTGAAACCTTGTCTCACATAAATAAATGATAGAAATAATAAGTAAATTTAAAAGTGAATACAGACTTACGGATCTGTCATATAAATATGGATCAAGAAAGCAAAGATCTGTTACCAAATAAGTGAATATGATGTCAGCATTTTTGTAACTTTACTTAAAGATAAAGGGGGAAGTATGGTAAGGAAAATGTCACTCAACACCCCTCAGCCCCTTTTCAAATATCAAAGTCAGATCAAGAATAGCTTAATTCGCGATTAAAAGATTGGGCTGTGGAGTCAATACTGGAGTGGAATTCACGCTGGACTATCTACTGGCCCATAGTGGGAAAGTTGTTTAAACTCTCCTGACTGAGTTATTAGCTGTACCTCAGTGTTACTGCCACCCAAGGAAAAAGTAAAATAAAAATCCCAAGGATACCTAATAGGTTATGATTTCCTAACAGTTCTTCAAAATGGTAACTATTAGAAACAAGACAAGGACTTTCATATCATCCTCTCCATCGGTACAGTTTTGGAAGTCTCAGGCAGAGTACTAGCACAAGAGACAGGAGAAATGGGCATTCAGATAGAAAGGGGGAGGTTAAATTACCTGTCTACAGATGATATAGTCTATATGGTTATATAGAGAAAAGCCTAATGACTTCCAATGAAACTGTTTATAAACTGATACATTCAGTAAGGACACAGAAGGACACAAAATGAACATTCACACATCAGTTGTTTGTTTACATATCAATAAAAAATGGCCAAATAATACATAAAAAAGGAATCCCATTAAAAACTACAATGAAATACATAGGAATAAATTTAACCAGGAAAGTGAAGCACCTGTACAGTGAAAAATTACAAAACACTGATGAAGAAACTGGAGATGTGACCCTAAACAAGATATCTAAACCACCCCCCACACTACGGCTTAGGGAGCATTGCAGAAGAGGGGGAGGCGAGAATGTAAGAGCATAAGGTGGGAAGAGGTTCACCAGATGGTACCTTCAGGACATGACAGGCCTCTGCAACATGAACTTGTGCAGCTCTGCTTCCACCAGCCCTCTTCAAGGCTTGGTCTATCTGTTTATATCACAAAAAGGGAGACCCTCCTCAGAGACTAACAAGGGTTAAGACTGGGTAGGAGAGAAGGGGAGCAACTGCCGATTGGTGTGTCATCCTTGCTCCAGCCAGCGCCCACATGCATGTCATTAACAGTAGCCCAGATGGGACGAGTAAGCCACGTGCACAAAGGGACGCGAGACATAGAACTAGGCCAGCCTAATCTCCCCCCATCCTGAAGCTCAGGGACATTTGCGGAAGAGGGGGCGGTAAGATTGTAAGAGCAAAAGGATGGGAGGAGCAATGATTTGCAAGATTCTCCACACTAGTTAGGGCCGAAGCAATCATAATAGGACTTTGCATGCCCTGCGCAATGTCCAACACACTATTGACCTCACAAAGTCTAGCATCAGCTAAAGGCACCAAGATCCTTGGAGGCAAGGGAATGATGGGCACAGTAGTGTTCCTATGCTTAAGGGGAACACGAGAAAGGGTTCAGGGAAATGCCACTGGGTCCTTGTACATCATCGGAGAGGAGGACCAAGAGGAGAGTTAGGCATACACAATAAAGGACTCTCTGGGAATTGGGGGGGAGGCACTGGGGGATGGGGAGGCAGGGAGGGGGAGCAGGGGGGGGGGGGAGGGAGGGAGGGAACTGGTCTACCTATTAAGTTTGTATGAGCGGAAATAATAAAAAATGTATTAAAAAAAAACAAAAGGACGTGAGAGCAAGAAGGAGACAGGAAGGGAAGAAGAGTTTGTAGTGGGGGAAAAACGGGGATCGGGATTGCATAAGATATGAAGATGACATGAATACTTGTGTAAAGCCCTAATGCAGTTCTCCTGCATAGTTGCTGATAAATGACCTTCAAATGGCTTAAGGGAACAAGAGGATGATTCCTGGTTACAGTTCTCAGTCCAGCTTGACAGGAGAGCATGCAACAATACCAGGGCCAAGGGAACTGGCCACACCATCACCACATAATGGCTGAGAGATGTACAATCCTTACTTGCCAGACCAGCATGTCTGGCCAAGTGAACAGAAGGATGCCAACTCCCTCAACCAGCTCTCCATGATTTATCCAGGGCCTAATCCCACCCACCATGGGCTGGGTCTTTCCCATCAACTACACAATCTCCTTCAGGTTTGCTCTGGGCTTAACTCAACCATCAACTCTCTACTACTGTGCCCAGAGCTCAAACCCTCAACAGTCAAGTTGACACCTGTGCTTAACTATGACAAGCCCTAAGGAAATATAAATTAAAAAGGAAGAAGGAAGGAAGGAAGGAAGGAAGGAAGGAAGGAAGGAAGGAAGGAAGGAAGGAAGGAAGGAAGGAAGGAAGGAAGGAAGGAAGGAAGGAAGGAAGGAAGGAAGGAAGGAAGGAAGGAAGGAAGGAAGGAAGGAAGGAAGGAAGGAAGGAAGGAAGGAAGGAAGGAAGGAAAAAGCAAAAAGCAAAAAAGAAGCTGGAGAAGATACTGAAAGATAGCAGAAAGATCCTCCCATGTTCATGGATAGAAGAACAAATTTTTGAATGTCCATAATTGTATTATAGACAAGGTGATCCATAGATTTAATGCAATGCCACCAAACTACCTAGACATTCTTCACATAAATAGAATGGCCACTCCTAAAATAGTATGAACTATAAAATACTACAAACAACCTGTGCCAAAGAAAAAAGCTAAGATATTACAAAATCTGACCCCAAGATATACTACAAACAATAATAATCTAAACATTCTTGTACCAACATGAAAACAACTGGCAGGAACGTGCCTCAATAGTAGAACACATCCTTAACATCCACCAAATCCTAAATTCAATCCCAGCACCCAACGAAAGGAAGCAAGGAGCCAATGGACAGAATAGAGAACCCTAAGAATAAAGGTACATATGTAGAGTCAAATGATTCTTGACAAAAAGCAGCAAGAATAACACTGGAGAAAGGAAGGCTGCTTCAATCATCTAGGAATACTGGGTATTTATATTTGTGGAACAACTGCAATGAGGAACGGTTCTAGGATGTAGATCCAGCAGGAGCTGGCCCATCCTCTTCCAGGAGAACGGACATGACCAAGGCCATGTCATAAGCATATTCCAAACCAGCAAGACCAAAGTCAAGACCTGGATGAGGGCAAACTCCTGTCTGCCTTCCTCAGATAACAGTTGTTTCTACTTAGCTGACCTGCCAACAGATTACACTGAATGCTGCAAGAGATTCACAGCCTCCTTGCTCCAGGTCCCTGAAACCCACTGAGGCAGTGTGATTATTAGTGGCCTGTACAATAAACTTACTTGGGCTGATCTGCCACTGCTTCGTCTCCATCCAAGCCAGCAGCCCACCCAATCTCAACTTTTCTGTAGATGTCTTACCTTTTTCTCATTCTCTTGTTACCCCAACAGAACAATGCCAAATCATACAGCAAGCCTTCAGAAGAAACTATATACAAAAAACCATTCAATGTTAAACCAGACTTAAACCAGACCCAAAACTTTTGAAACTACCAGACGGAAACAATCTTTAAAAAAAAAAAATGAGAGACTGATACTGCTGAATATTTCTTGAAAGAGGATGTACAAATGGCCACTAAATCTGTGAAAAGGATGCTCAGCATCACGAATCATCAGAGAAATGCAAATCCCAACCGCATGAGATGTCATCACAACCCACGTAGAATGTCTATCATCAAAAACAGTGAAACTGAGCATGGTGGCACAGACCTGCAGTTCTAGCTCTTGGAAGGCTAAGGCAGGACTGTGAGTTTCAGGTCATCCTAAGCTACAAGTGAGACTATGGCTCAAAAAAATTAAAAAATTATATTAAACAAAAAGTAAAGGCAGACATGGTAGAGCACATCTATAATCTCATAACTAAGATACAAATAGAATATACATTTTGTCAAATTTGTCAAAAATAAAAAGATTTTTAAAAGTTATGATATCCCATAAATACATATAATTTTTACGTTGCTATATGTTATTTAAAATAAATTTAAATTTGGGAAAAGAATGCAAGTACTAGCAAGGATGCAGAGAAAGGATACCCACACAGCCTTGGTAACAAAATAAAAGCAGTAATACAACTATTAGAAAAAACAGTATGGATTCCACCCCCCCCCCAAAAAAGAGAATTAGAGCTACCATCATATGATCAAGCAATCCCATTACTGGGAATGTATATGAAGGGACTAGAATCAGGACGACAAAGAAATACCTTTATTGTCATGTTTACATTTACAACCGAGTTAAGAATTAATTCATGGACAACTGGAAAAAGAAAGTGCGGCTTAGAGCTGGGGTGAGACTCAGTGGCAGAGTTGCCACCTACATGTGCAATGCTCTATATGTTCAATTCCAGCATAGAAAGAAAAAAAAGGAGGGAGTATATGTGTGTGTGTGTGTGATTACTCAGCCTTGTTGAGAATTTCTGAATGAAACTGTCATCAGCGCTAACAAGGATGGAAAGGAAGCACACTGTGTTAAGGGAAAGAAACCAAGCACAGAAAGACAAGCGTTTCATTTTCTCACTATTATGTGAAAACCAAAAGTCAACCTCCAAGACATACAGAATAGGGCTAGCAAGATAGTTCAGCAGGTAAAAGGGCGCTTGCCACACAAACCTGGAGATCTAAATTTGATTCCCAGAGCCCACATGACAGAAGATCCTCTGACCTCCTCAAGAGCAGCATGGCTTGTGCATCCCCCAACACAAAATAAACAAGTTGTGTGTTTTTTTAGGTAATACAGAATATGGTTGCGACAGTCTGGGATAGGTATGGGGGATGGAGAACAAATGTAAATGAGCGTACACTTGGATAGGAGCGATTAGCTTTCAAAGTGCTGTAGTGAGGGAGGATAAATGTGGCTGACATAATTGACTGAATATTAAAAAACAGCTGGTGCAGAGGATTTTGAACCTTCCCAACATAAAGAACTGATGTATATCTAAAGTGATAGTCAGCTAACCTGTAAAATGTAGATTACACACACAAAGTATACAGTAGGACAAAAATATGATGCACGGTGTTGCAGTCTGCCTGCATGGTTGCTGATAAATGACCATCACACAGCTTAAAGGAACAAGGAGTTTACTTTCTTACGACAGTCCGGTTACAGTTCTTAGTCCAGCTTGACGGGAGAGCACACACCAACACCAGGGCAGAGGGAACTGGCCACCATAACGGCTGAGAGATGGACAATCCTTACTTGCCAGACTAGCATGTCTGGCCAAGTATACAGAAGGATGCCACTCTCTCAACCAGCTCTCTGTGATTTATCCAGGGCCTAATCCCATCCACCATGGACTGGGTCTTCCCCAGCAGCTAGACAATCTCCTTCAGGTTTGCTCTGGGCTTAACTCAACCATCAACTCTCTACAACTGTGCCCAGAGCTCAAACCCTCAAGAGTCAAGTTGACACCTGTGCTTAACTATGACACACGGTGAACATTAAGCTCATGTGAGTTCCTATCCTTTCCTTCCTCAAACTGTGCTCATTCCTCACTGAAGTATCTAACAAGATTTTGTTTGATGCACTTAAATTTTTAATTTTTTTTCATTTAAGTTTGCACATGTTAGAGATCACTTACCCACTATGTCCTTAAAATATTACAAATTTAGGACTATAAATATAGTTCAGAGTGGAACTCTAGAATCCTGGAGGTTCAGAGTTTGGTCCCCAGCAGTGGGGAAAGGTGGGCAGTAACTGTGAATTTCAGAAAGTAAATTTTGCCTTAATCAAAAGACTCATATGCACAAGAATTCAAGAAAAAGACTGTTAAGCAATACAAACGTTAAAATAATAGCACACACAAACACTATTCTAACAGCATTATCTGGGACCTAAGCAGGTTTAAGAGTTTATGAGCACATACATCATTCTCTATTCCAATCTTCGAGAAATTTCCTTCTATGACTGTGTAAGTCACTGAAAACCTTGGGCCTGACTTTCAGTATATCTGCACATGGAAACATACACACACGTAACACATTCTAATACATCCGCACATGGAACACACACCTAACACATTCTAATACATCCGCACATGGAACATACACCTAACACATTCTAAGACATCTGCACATGGAAACAAAAGAAGGGCTCGTCACCCTCACCTCTGCACACGTGTGTAAAGGAAGAGAATAACGAGTCACCCCCAAATACTGTAGCGTCCTATCTATGGAAGGAGCCTAAGGTGTGCCAAGCATTGCAAAAGAGGGTTGGGGGGGCGAGGCTCCTGCGGCACGCGTACGGGGAGTAAGGTCAGGGACCTGGAGAGCAGCCCCGCCACGCTCGCCTCGCCCGGGTTGCTCCGGACGCGCAGCTTTGTCCCGGGGCCTGCACCCCCAGGATCGCGACCCCGGGGCGCGGGGTAAGCCGGGCGCCGGCAGCCAGGGCCGCGCGCGCGCGGGCCGCGCGGGCCCGCCGCTCCGTCCCGCGCAGGCGCCGTGGCTCCCGCGCCCCGCTTCCCCCGCCGGCCGCCGCCGCGCCCCCCGCTTCCCGCCGCCTCTTACCGGCGCGCTGGCAGCGGCGCCCCGGGCTCCCGGCTCCCGGCGGCCGCCTCGCGGGGCGCCTCCTCCTCGGCCTCCGCGACCGCCGCGGAAGCCCCGGCCGCGGCCCCGCCGGCCGCCTCCGTCCCCGCCACCGCCGCCTCTCGCCTGCGCCGCCGCGGCTCCGGGCCGATCGCGGTCCCCGCCGGGCCGATCGTGGCCGGGTCGCCGCCCGCGGCCGCCCCGAGCGCCCCGCTCCGCCTGCATGTGGGCGCCGCCGGCCGTGCTGAGCGCGCCGAGCCGCCGCCGCGGAGACGCCCAGGCCCCACCGGAAGCGGACCGCGCCGACGGGGCGCCCGGCCCGGGGTGGCGGGCGCGGGGAGCGGGCCGCGGGGCCGGGGCGGGGCGGGGGCGCCGGGGCGGACGAGCCCGAGGGCGCCCAGGGTAGAGCTCTCTTTCTAAAAGAGAAATCCAGATGTGTGTTTGCACGGCACAGGCCGGAAGTTTCCAGAGAAGCTCTGTACTTAATCTCATTGTCTCGTTGCAGAGCCGTCAGGGAAGGCAGGGTTGGGGAGGGGGACGAAACGGTGAATATCACACAGCAGGTGGGCTGCAGCGGGAAGAGAAGGATGCAAAACTGGAGAAATAGGAAGGGGTTTGGAGGTCGAGAATCTGTAGAAATAACTGCTGTAGCTGATACCCAGCACGTGCTTCTCGTGGGTGGTACTGTTACTTTTATGATTTTAGCTTCCATAAGGAAGATAGTTCTATACTATGCTACTGTGTGCTGAGAAATTGCAAAGTCATGGAAAACAGATTCTTGGAATGAAGTTCAAAGGAGTTGGCTGCACTGATAAATGGGAAGTAGGGAGTAGAGAGCTTGCAAGCATGAGGAGCCCCTCATGGTCAGTGGGGGAGACACAATCTTAGAAATTGTCTGCAGAGCATTTACTATACACCAACTAGCGTTCTAAGTACTTTCCATAGATTCCTTCATTTAATATTAGCAAGCTTATGAAGTGAACTACTATCCTCGGTTTTCGGTACAGGGAATGAAACACAAATGTCGTGCATCTTTTATGATCATGCAGCTAGTAAGTAATGGAATGGTTGGAACCTACGGTTCCCATCATTCTGTAGAACATCTGAATTTTAAGCAGAGACAGAAACTCACTAGGACAGTCCAGGCTATAGTTACTTTTATTTAATTTTTTTTTTTTTACATTTGTTGAGAGGGGGTGTTGCATGGTCATACCACAGCATGCCTGTCAATGTCAGATGACAACTTACAAGAATCAGTTTTCTCCTGCCATGTGGATTCAAGGTCTTAAACTCAGGCCATCAGACATACCAACTAGTATCTTTACCCTCCAAGGCCCAAGTCTTAGTTATTAAGGCATGAATGAAGTCAAGAGCCAAAAAGACAACTAGGAAATGGAAAAATTTGGATTTTTGTGTCCAATAGTAAATGGGAAGTTGGAAGATGAGAAATTAAGGCAACCCCCATATTTCTTGCTTCAACTAATTAGTTGAGAGAGAATCCAGAGTTGGTGAAGAAGATGTGTCAGGATAGAATGTGCAAATTGTAGTATTTTACATGTATATAATATATTTCAATCATTTTCACTCTCCTCCTTTTTGTACCCTCCCAAAACTGAATAACTATTAAAAAAGCATTATTATGCCAGATTTATGGACAGACCTGTTTGTGAAGTGGTTGCTAACCTTTATTTAAAGTCTTACTCTTGGCATTATTCTTCACACTTTGCACACTCTCACTCATTTAATCTTTATAATATTCCTATGAGGACACACTTGCTATTTCTACTGTACAGGTCAGAATAAAGAGGCTTCAGGTGAATCATTTGCTGAAGTCAGTAAGTAACAGATTTATACCGGACCAGTCTGGTTCCGAAATTCTCATCCTCCAGTCTGTGTTATAGACACATCAGTCGTGGCCACGAGTTAAAGGGATTTGTTTGTTTGTTTGTTTGTCTTCCAACTGAAGAAGTAAAGGTTTAGGTTAGAATATGGACCGTTTTTGAGATCTGCTCCTTTGAAACACTAACTGGAGGACATCGTTACCTGCAGTTTTTCACATCACTGTCATAGGTATTGCTTTCCTTACGTGGAGGTTATGGGTTTTGCTTTTATTTTCTGCAGCGTTAGGAACTGAATCCAGAACCTTACACATGCTAGGCAAGCATTCTATCCTGAACTGTCTCTGAACCCTTTTTTGACTTTTTAATTTCACAACAGTGTCTCAGCAAGTTGTCTAGGCTGGTCTTGAACTCACAGTCTCCAGGAATAGCAGGAATCACAGGCCTCAAACACCAGGCTGTGGTTCTGATCCATATGAAAAGTGTCTATCCTCTAAGATGAAGACGCCACAGGAGAACTTCCTGCCGCTGTAAGAAGCCAGAAACCTTACTGGTCTCATAAGTACAGAGGGAGGGTATTTAGTGTTGCTTTTACATGTCAGTCATGGTTTTAACCTTGCCATTAGATTAGCTAAAAATGATATCCTTGCCTTCGGGAGGGAATTCCTGCAATACTGAAAATGAAGTAGTGAACCACACAGGAGACTCCGTAAGAAAATCAAATTAACTTTATTGTGTATGTTTAATAATATATGTAATGTATTTTATAAAGGGAAATCACTGAGGTAGTCATTTTCAAAATGTGGACTGGCAGCCTTGTGCCCGTTGTTCAGTGCTACCCTAAGCCCCGTAGTAGCTAGTAAGATGAAGTCGGGGGACCTGTGTTTAGTAAACCTGCCGGTGGCTTAGACGGCTTAGATGCCACCTCCTTCTGGCCTCACAAGGAAAGCTCGTAATTCCCCATCCAAGTCTACGGGGAATGTAGGCGCTCATTATCTGATGAAAACTGAGTATTGCAAGAGTACAAAACAAATCACTATCTCCTCCCACCTCTACAAACAAAACTTCCTAAGACAAATGCATCCTCCCGATTCTCCTCTTTGGAAACAAGCAGGCTTTGTGGAGTTTAACTGCTTTCTTAGGGAGAAAAAAAGAAAACACTGGCAAAATTTCTAAAAAAAAGAAAAGAAAAGAAATCCCCTCTGTTTACTTCTTATTTTGAAACAACATTTTACTGAGTTGCCCAAGGCTGACCTTGAATTTACTCTGTGACCCAGACATATCTTGAACTTGGCAATCCTCCTGCCTCAGCCCGCCGCGCAGCTGGGGTTACAGAGCCTGTACCACCAGGTCCAGCTTCGCAAAGAAGTTTTCTATTGGCCATGTATCTTGCACATCTTCCCATACTACATGATGTTCACAGGCTGCAAGAGGGAGAGATTTGACAGGAGCCATTTCTTCCGTCTCAGGGCCACAGTCTATTGTGCTACAGATGAAGGAAAATCAAGAACAGCCCGTTGGGCCACTGATTACATGTTAAGGGACTTCGAGGATTGGGGTTGGTGTTGCAGAACACCCCCAAATGAACAGAGCAAATTCGTGAAATACAGGATACAGATGCCACCTCCTTCTGGCCTCACTCTAAGCTGTTGAGCATGCTTTCTGTTCTGTGAAGAGACCCAGGAGTCCAAAAAGAATTCTCACCTCTGCCTTTACTACAAACCCCTAATTAGGGTCTACACCCAGACACTTCACAGTCTCTCCAGTTACTGCCATAAAGCCTCTGATAGGTTCTAGGCCCGCCCACCGACCTGGGAACATCTCTTCAGCAACCCTTCTGACTACCTCTCCCATGTCAGTTTCTAATGTATCATTCGGATTAGCACAAAATCATGCCGTGTCCACGTTTTTTAAAAGAGAAAAACCTCTGAGCTTCGCAGCCTAATCCTTTCTGTTCCATGTAATTCCGCTCCATCCCACTGCTCGCTTCTGCTCTCTCTGCAACCCTTTTACCTGTTGCACAAGGTTCTCCAACCCCCACACACACCCCACCCCCACCAGTGCACCAGTACACCTTATGAGATTCTTCCTGATCTCCACGGAATTGGGTTCAGCACTCAGGACAGTCCTAATCTTACTGGAATTATCAGCCTCATTTAATACAGTGACTTGCTCCTTCTTCATGGAAATACTGTCTTCTTGTTGTTAATAGGAAACTCACTATCCTTAGAAAGCGAAGACAATCTTTGCCTTTCCTTGGGTGGGAAAATTTCCGTAACAGTCAAGGACTTCTATGTTTGCAGATTTTTCCCACAAATCTATTGGTGGCAGTAATTCTAAGATGTTTTTTGTTTTGCCATACGTAGAAAATGTTATTTTCCCAGTATTCTGGGATAACCTGGTAAGGCTGCTCCCAACAGAAGAGAAAGCCCTCTAACTCTCTCAAAACCAGGAGACAGTAAGTGGTTCTAACTGTAGTCACCATAACAATAACCACTTTCTTGCTTCTTGTCTTCCACAGCAGAATAACCACTGGCTGTGCTCAGCAACAGACTTCTCAGTACCAGGAATTTGATCTGAAAGCTTGATGCACTTATACCTCTCCTTCTGGGCTTTTTATGCTGCAAAGCATCTAGCATACTTGCCAACAGTATGTTTTTAAGATAGTGTCACGTTAAAATCCTGCTCCAGATTTTATCCTTTAGAGACAATGAGAAATCATCTCATGATTGAAATTTATCTTTGGATAGCATTTCCCCTCTACCAACCAAAAGACGTTACACGTACATTGCAGTCAGCCTGCATGGTTGCTGATAAATAACCATCAAACAGCTTAAGGAAACAAGGGGTTTATTTTCTTACTGATAGTCTGGTTACAATCTGTAGTCCAGCTTGACAGGAGAGCATGCACCAACACCAGGGCTGAGGGAACTGACCACACCATCACTATATAACGGCTGAGAGAGGAATGATTCTTACTTACCAGACCAGCATGTCTGGCCAAGTATACACAAGGATGCCAACTTGCTCAACCAGCTCTCTGTATTTTATTCCAGGGCCTAATCCCATCCACCTGGGCCTTCCCCATCAGCCAGACAATCTCCTGCAGGTTTGCTCTAGGCTTAACCTAATCACTAATTCTCCACAAATGTGCTTAGAGCTCAAATCCTCAACTGTCAATACCTGTGTCTAACTATGACACAGTATTACAGTGCTCACCAAGGAAGGCAAGTCCAGAACTTTCCTTCTTTTCCTTTATATATCACTTCTTTCATCGGAAGCTCTTCATGATCCTTAACCCATCGTGACCACTGCTTGCTCTCGATTTGGTCTTAAAAAAGGAAAATGGGGAAGAGTCGCTTCCAGCAACATGAGCTGATTATGAAGGTGGTCCAGTGCTAATGGATTGCAGATGTTATTAAAGTTTTCCACTGTGGTATCTATGAAAACAATGAAAGCAGGCAAGGACAGATGCAGGCATAAAACTTCTCAGAAAAAAAAGGGATTTAAAAAAGCAAGGTCTAAGCTCACTTTATGCAAGTCCTCTGAAATCAAGGTCACTCAACAAAGGAGATTCATTCAGCACTCAGCGCTAACCTTTCCATTGTTGAACTGTTTTGCTCTGTAATTTATTGACAACAAAGAATACGTACAAACTGCCAAGGTTGGAAACAGAGATTTTACTATCTAGGATTCTATTGCTCAGTAGCAGATATTAAACCTGGACAGCTGCAACTTTCTGCTATCTCTGGTGCCCTAGAAATGAATGTGTTCTCCACAGTGGGTGGAGTACAGAAAAGGAATATCTCACATCTGGGTAGTCAGGGCAGAGCTCAAAGTATTCCCACACCCAGACTCCATTTCATTTATCTCCCCACCAAAATAAAGTTTGCTCCTTCATAAACACAAAAAGCAAACCTTTCAAACGAGTCAGGAAATTTACTGTGGAAAACTATCGTGCTTAGTTATGATACAAATAAACCAGTCCTGGAACCTGTGCTTTTGAATACAGAAAGATGTGCTGTTCCAGAAGCCTAGAAGACAAGGAAAAATCATTATACATACATACATGCATACATACATACATACATACATAAATAAATAAATACCCCCCCAAAAAATGAATATAGGGAAACCAAGTTGGAATTAATTCCAAATACGAAAAATGTGAAACTCTCAAATCACTCTGAAAGGCAGAGATGGAACCAAAAGTCATCTTGCAGCCCAAACGGAAAATTCCAAGTTCGCAACACTTTTGTAAAGTGTGAGTCCCCTTTTATGGCAGCTCAGGATTTCATCTTGCAACTTCGAACTAGCTTTAGGTATCAGCAACACCACGTAATGGGAGGTTTTTAGAAATGTACAGCTGAGATCCCCAACCTTCTGCGATCTGAATAGACTATCCAAGAAAATCTATGCACGCTGAAGTTTGCCAAGCCCTGATTCCTGCCTGGGTCTTGTTCATTTGTGAGGAGCTCCCAGGTGGTGTCGGTGCTGCCCTCTAGTGGCTCTTGAGCAGCAGCGCTCTCCATGTGCTGGTTTTCCACACAGCCTGAGGAATCTCTAAACGAGATCCGCAAAGGTCTCCCGCATAGATTCTGAGTTAACAAGCCTGGGATGGGCTCCAGATGTTAGTACTTTTCAAAAGTCCCTGGTTGGTTCTAATGAGCAACCTGAAATGAGAATCACTTATCTAAACCAACCCTTCATTTCATAAAGATTAAAATGATATTGGAATAGGTCTAGTTTCCTTACAAAGTGCTTGTTCCATTTATGAATCCATTTATGAAAAGGGGACTTTTTAGAATGCAGATTTGCTTTCATCTTTCATAAATGGCAAAATTATGTACTTCACAGAATTTAAAATATTTTTGTTTTTTAGTATCTCACAACTCATTTAACATTTCTGACAATTTCATGTGTGCATTCAATGTGCTGTGATTATGTCCTCACACACGCCCATTACCCAACAGAGAACTGTTACAAGCTAGTTGACATGATAATGGAGTTTATCAAATATGAAACCTGTTGGCAAGCTGGTAGATCTATACAGAGACGATGCTGGCAGTTTGAGTCCTAAGGTAATATACAGGCAGAATTCTTTGCTTTTACAGCCCTCAAATGAGGTCCACCCACATTTATAAAGGATAACTTGCTTTGCTTAAATTATACCGTTTTCAAAATTAAGCATATCTAAAATCAACACCATATCTTTAGGGCTAGACATGTAGCATAGTAACATATTTAAGGCCCTGGGTTCAGTTCCCTGTACTACGAAAGGAATAGATGGCTTTGCAAGTGGGCATGGTGCTGTACACCTGCAGTCCCAGCTATTTAAGAGACTAAGGCAGAACAATTACTTGAACCTATGAGTTTAAATTCAGCAGACTCCAAATGAAACAAATCAGAACAAAATGGCTTCGCAGTAATGTTTATAGCTGTTACTCTGCATTGTTGCTGATAAAGTCATAACAGAACAGTTTAAGGGAATAACATGAGATTTATGTTGTTTTATGATTTTCCAATTACAAATTTTAATCTAGCTTGGCAGAAGAGTCTAAGGGAACTACCCAAACCGTATCCATATAGTCTCAGGACTGCTGAGAGAACAATCCTTACTTGTCAGACCAGCATGTCTAGCCACATACAGCAAAGAATGCCAGCATCCTTAACCAGTTCCCTTCATCTTATCCACTTGCCCCAGGCCTAATTCTATCTACCATGGACTGGGCCCTCCCCGTCAATCAGACAATCATCTGCAGCCTTGCCCAGGGTTCAAGTCAATGATCAATTCTTCATACCTGTGCCCAGTCTTTAATTATCAAGTTGACATATTTATGACACAGCTACACTACTGTCTAATCAATCAGGGTACTGAAGACAAGTCAAACTGATATATAACACTAACCATCACATTATGTAAGTAATGATGTACGAAGCCATAGGAATGTCAGTATTAGACCCTATAGTCTAATTTTCCTTCATTCATATGAGAAGACAAAGAATAGGACCCAGTTACACATTCACAAAAATATGTGCACAGCCTAACTCCCAGGATTTAAAGATTCTCACTGCCTTCTAATAAAATGAATTGGAAAAATTGAGTCCTTCTGAAATATCATTGATTTCTACTTTGACACATTATTAGAAAATTTCATCAAGCAACCTGATGATCTTTGGCTGCTTCTCTACATACAAATGCTCCCCAATACCCAGATGTTAGGCCCATATTCAGGATACATGGAGAGTCTCAAAGTAGCTGCCACAACCTTTTTCACTCAAAGTCATGCCTGCCCCTCCTGTACCTGTAGGCCCTCCCATCCCACTTTCCCTGCACAGGCTTCCTGTACATCATTCAAGTGGTTCCGTTCATTCCTCCTCTGTGATCCTCCACTAACAAACAAGCTCTTCTCCCTGGGTCTTTTATTCTCCCTCCCCGACCCTCACTTACCTTTTGCCTAAAGAAGGCCACCGATTCTCAAGTCTCAGCTTAGACTCAGTCTCTTCCTCCAGGTGTGCTCCCCAACTCCACAGCTAGGTGAGATGTCTTTGGCACAGGCCTTACTCTGCCTGGCTATTCTTACCTGTCCATATCCCCAGCTTTAGCACCTGTCACATAGACATCCAATGCATACTTATCAGAAGAAGGGGAAAAAAAAAAAAAAAAGACTTCTAGAAGCCTTTTCTTGCATTGGGCAACTTGGTTCTAAAAACTGGGAAACAGCATGTAATGACATTTTCCAACAGAATTGGCCTTTTTCAGTGCTGGGACATCTCCATTTACAGACTTGGCATTCATGAATTTGCTTTGATATCTTTAGGATGGCAATACCAAAGAATTACAGACAGCAGGTGGCAGGAAACAGGACCAGTGTGTGTAAAGGGACCAATGAAAGAAATATTCTTAAGTAAATATGTTTAGAATACAGAAAAAGAGCCAAAGATCAGAAAGTTCAGAGATTCTGGCATGTGATACAAGACGATACCATCCATTCAAGTCCATATTGAAGTTGAGTATTAGGAAAATGTCCGAGACTATATTCCAAAATGTAAATAAAACAAAGACTGAAGTGTGGAAAGCGTGGTTCCCTCTATGTCTGTTGCTGTTAAGACTGTAGGAAGAGCAGCCATTGCCCACATGGCATGCTGTGGGGGGTCATCAAAGAGTTAACTCTCAAAGGTCGCGGGGATTCAAGCCTGGGATCCCAGCCTCGGGAGGCTGAGGCAGGAAGCTTGGAGGCCAGTCTGGGCTACATACTGAGATCCTACCTCAAAAGAATATAACAAGACACAAAGCAAACAAGAACAAACACTTCTTCCCTTATCCCTTAATTTTAACAGCATCGAGGTGCCTGGAAATGTGTGCATCTAACACAGCATTCGTTTGGCGGTACCACCCGCTTGGTACTGGGAGCTTTGTTTACTTGCCTGTGGTTTCTGGGAGAAGCATCTCAAGGCAGCCTCTGCTGCCTATATCTCTTTTCTTCCCCTTTCTGTGTACCCCTGTGTACTTCCATTCATACTTTTTTAAAATAGTATTTTTAAATAAGTTTGCAATATAGCATGTTTCTAAATAACTTATCATACATTCCCAGCATTCGTTATTCCTCCCTGACTCTTCCTCCACCCTATGCCTTAATCCATCCCCTCAAACTATTCCCCCATTATCCCCTTTCCACCTTCAAACCACTTTCCTTCCTATAAGACCCACCTCTGCACCCCCAACCTCCCTCCACAAGGCAGTGGGAGTAAGACTGGCTAAGAAAGTTCTCAATGGGAAGGAGTAAGGATGGGATTCTGCAACATAAGTGAAATTGGCTGAAATCCATTGTACATAGGTATGACACTGTCAAAAAATAAAAAGAGGGCTGGAGAGGTGGCTCAGGGGTTAAGCCTCCGCCTTGCAGGCGGAAGATCCTGAGTTCGGATCCCAGATCCCACGTATAGACGCCAGGCAGAAGCAGGGGCGGCCTGCGCTTCTGGTCCTGGTAGGGCGGAGCCTGTGAATCCCAGGGCAGAAGGAGGTGGAGGCGTCCATGGTGGTTTGCGAGTTCGTCCGTAGTTCTACTCATACACAGACACGCACACACACACGCATAGACACACACATGCGCGCGCACATACACACGCACATGTGCACAGTTGAATAAATAATAATAATAAATTTTAAATAAATAAATAAAAATAAAAACAAAAATAAATTTAATAGAAATAAAGAGTATTTGTTATATGGCATCAAACATCTCTGAAAGGGATGATAGATGATAGTGGCTGTACCCCTAAAATGTCCCCAGATAAGAATCAGGCCTGCAGGTGAAGTTTGTGCATCCAGGGGGGTAGAAGTGTGGTACTGACCTGCAGCCTCACCTTAGAAACTTTGTGTGATTTTGCTTTGCTTTTTTTTTTTAAATGAGATAGAGTCTTATGTAGCTCAGGCTGGTCTCAAACCAGCTATGTAGCCAAGGCTGGTTTTGAATTCCTGACCCTCCTGCCTCCACCTCCCATGTGTCTCAACCGCAAGTATGTGCTACCACGTTGGCGCAGTAATGTTTAATAATTAAGATGAAGACTAGGCAATAGATTCAATTTGTCTTTTCTCCAATATATCATCACAGTGCAGGTATTTGTCACAAAAACTTAATGTAAAAGAAAAAGTCTTCTGAGCTGGCAAGATTGTTCAGCTGGTAAAGGCACGCACCACGAAGCCTGGAGACCAAACTGGATCCCTGGAACCTACATGATGGAGGATGGAAGAAGGAAATCATATCCTCTACGTTAACCTTCACAGGCGTGCAGTGGCACACACACATAAACTCAAAACAAAACCAAAAAATCATATTTAAAAGTTTTTGAAAAAAAATCAGTATCTTCCAGCTCTTTTCCACAACTCAAACACATTTACTTATTATTGCCACAAGAGGGCAGCAGTTTCACACACAAGAAGGATGTCCAGGCGTTAAAAAGAATCATTTAAAAAAAAAAGGATAATTTGCTTTAGTGTGTCCATTTATATATTTTCCCCGAATTCCTTGGGGGGGAAAAGGGGGGAGCAATGTCATAATGAAGTGTTTCCAGAGGCTCAGTGATTTCAGTGTCATGCTCCGAATGTGTGTTCAACCGCGTTTCGTACACTGTCAGGAATGAAAATCCAGGGAGAGGAACAGAAGAAAATCATGCTGGCCAGTGCGGCTAAGGTGCTTCTCTTTCTCTTCCAGATACTGGATCGGCCCTGGTGAGGCAGAACCGAGAACCGCTCAGAATCCCAGGCCAACCCTAAGGCGAGCTCTGCAACCAGGATGGAAACACCATCTTACCCCAACGCGACCGCTGGCAACGGCACCCGGGTCAATCACCAGCCCCTGGACCGGCACGGGCTGTGGGAAGTCATCGCCATCGCGGCCGTGACCGCCGTGGTCAGCCTGATGACCATCGTGGGCAACGTCTTGGTCATGATCTCCTTTAAAGTCAACAGTCAGCTCAAGACGGTGAACAACTACTACCTGCTCAGCTTGGCCTGCGCAGACCTCATCATCGGGGTCTTCTCCATGAACCTCTACACCACCTACATCCTCATGGGGCGCTGGGTGCTCGGGAGCTTGGCCTGCGATCTGTGGCTCGCGCTGGACTATGTGGCCAGCAACGCTTCGGTGATGAACCTTCTGGTGATTAGCTTCGATCGGTACTTTTCCATCACGAGACCCCTGACCTACCGAGCCAAGCGTACCCCGAAGAGGGCCGGCGTCCTGATCGGCTTGGCCTGGCTGATCTCCTTCCTCCTGTGGGCCCCGGCCATCCTCTGCTGGCAGTACCTGGTCGGGAAACGGACCGTGCCCCCCGACGAGTGTCAGATCCAGTTCCTGTCCGAGCCCACCATCACGTCGGGCACGGCCATCGCCGCCTTCTACATCCCCGTCTCCGTCATGACCATCCTGTACTGCCGCATCTACAGGGAGACGGAGAAGCGCACCAAGGACCTGGCCGACCTGCAGGGTTCTGATTCGGTGGCGGAGGCCGAGGAGAGAAAGCCGCGGGCGCGCAGGTCCTTGCTCGGGGCCTGCTTCGGCTGCCCTCGACCCACCCTGGCCCGGAGGGAGAGGAGCCAGGCCTCCTGGTCCTCCTCCCGCAGGAGCACGTCCACCGCGGGGAAGCCGGCGCCGGCCACCGGCCCCGGCACCGAGTGGGCCAAAGCCGAGTCGCTCACGACCTGCAGCAGCTGCCCCTCTTCCGAGGACGAGGACAAACCCCCCGCGGACCCAGTCTTCCAGGTAGCTTACAAGGGTCAGACCGGGGAAAGCCCCGGGGAGGAATTCGGCGCGGAAGAGACCAAGGAAACGTTAGTGAATGCTCAGAGTGAAAAGAACGACTATGACACCCCCAAATACTTCCTGTCCCCAGCGGCGGCTCCCAGACCCAAGAGTCAGAAATGCGTTGCCTATAAATTCCGATTGGTGGTGAAAGCTGACGGCACCCAAGAGACCAACAACGGCTGTCGCAAGGTGAAGATCATGCCCTGCTCCTTCCCAGTGTCTAAAGACCCTTCCACCAAAGCCCTGGACCCCAACCTCAGCCACCAAATGACCAAACGGAGAAGAATGGTCCTGGTCAAAGAGCGGAAGGCAGCGCAGACCTTAAGTGCCATTCTCCTGGCGTTCATCCTCACGTGGACCCCCTATAACATCATGGTCCTGGTTTCCACCTTCTGTGACAAGTGCGTGCCCGTCACCCTGTGGCACTTGGGCTACTGGCTGTGCTATGTCAACAGCACTGTTAACCCCATCTGCTATGCCCTCTGCAACAGAACCTTCAGGAAGACCTTTAAGATGCTGCTCCTCTGCCGCTGGAAAAAGAAAAAAGTGGAAGAGAAATTGTACTGGCCGGGAAACAGCAAGCTACCCTGACCATCTTCCAGCTCCCCTCCAAAGAATAATGACCACAGGCTGGTTTGCTTATTTGAAAGGACATCACCTGTCATTCCGAGTCCTCCCAAAATTATAAAGGGGTGAGATCTGTTGCCAAACAAAGGAGAGACAGTCGCAATAGCGGCTGCTCTATGAAATGATCCTTGACTATCATCAAGGTCCCTGATGCCACTGAAGTGTTGGCTAGTGAAGCAGAGAGACAGGCTCGGGGCCCTTCCCTGGAAGTATATTCTCATCACCATGAACAATGACTTCTCGAATGAACTGTGGAGAACTACAGGGACCAGACCGAACCATGTCCTCAAGTTCTGTGCAATATGTACATGTCTACAAAGTCATTTAGTACCCCTAAAAACTGGCAAATGGAAGCCAAGGTCACCTGTGAACAAGAGTGATATTCACCTTCATGACTTATTCAACATTTGTTATGCAGCTTTTACGTGGGGTTTGTTTTTTTTTGTGGTCGGTTTTCCTGCCCCTGCCCTCAGTGAAACTATTGCTCTTCCCTATCATGAACATAACGGTTCCTATACACGGTGAAAGCATGTTGCTCCCCACAGGCCGGTGTTGGTCTCAGAATCCCTGGCGAAGGACATTGAGATCAGATCACACCCAGCCCTGTTCAATTTATAGTGAAGACCAAGTTTCCATGCACCATTATTTTAGTTTTATTTTAAAGCCAGTGGGGATTTTTAAATTTGCCTAAGCAAATATTGTGCATCCCACCTGGAGTCATGGGTGCCATTTACTTCTGCTCCATTCTCAGGAGGATCTGGTCATGTGACAGTCCTGGCTGATGAAGCTTATTCCCAGGATATTTACTCATTGTTTATACTGTTTTCAGAGGACTCGCTGGCTAATCTCTTCATGGGACAATACTGGACACAAAATATGGAGAGAAAGTATTGTTTCTTTTCATGTTTCTGAATTTCCTTAAGAGCTCCTTCAAAGTCTCAGACCTCCAGTTCATACCCTGCTGTGCTACCCTGAGGCAGAAGTGCTACTTAGAATATAGGTCCATTGAACAAGGACATAGAAATGACTGACTTATTCAGTCTTGTTCAAAGTCAGTCAAAGGTGAGATGCTCAGAAAACCACAGTTGAGGGTTGTGAAGCTAGCTTTGGGTGGGGGTGGCTCAGTGGGAAAGCATTTCATTCACGTGCCCTGGTTTCAATCCCCAAAACCAAAGCTTCACCTTTAAAAGCAAAGTGTAAGTCAGAGTGATCTATCAAAGCAAATGTCACCAGCATATGTTTGAGTATTAAGTTTAACTGAAGTATCCAAGTATATGTAAACCATCTGAAAAATTCTGAAAATAAAAGTATGTGAGGAAATTGGAGCTATCAAATGATACAAATAAAGAGCCACAGCAAACACAGAGTAGTGGTGCACAGGAAGGACCTTAAAGGTGGGGTGCGCCTGTCAAAGACATAAAACTTAATCTGCTGATGTCATCAGCAGCACTGTTTAAAACTCTCTAGACTTGAGCTAGATGGGGTAGAACATACCTGGAATCCACTTGGGCGGTGGAGGCAGCAGAGTAGTGAATTTGAGGCCAGCCTCGACTGAATAGCAAGATCCTACTTCTAAAAGGGGGAACAAATGTCTGACTTCATTTTACTTAATGTAAGTCAGTTTTTTTTCAACCTCATTTCCTGGAAAAAGAGCCTCTGTTGATGGAAACACAGCTGGCTTGGCTTTTCTGGGAATTAGATATTAATATATACCTGAGTTCCCCCCCCCCAGCCCTGAAGACCAGCGTTAAGCCTCTTATATGCCAAGGAGGCCTCAGGGTGGGGAGTCTTCTGGCAGATTCAAGGAGATACACACAGGCCTGATCCACCCCGGGCCTCTCCTGCAGCCTTGCAGAGACTTGACATTCAGATGGAACGTGCTCGAAGCACCCCAGCTGGGGAGCCTTTAGAAAGAGCAGGTTGACACCTGCCAAGAGTTTGGTAGAGAATCTTAATTAGCTCAGTTCTCCAACACAAAGGCTCCCAGGCCTACATGAGACCATCAGGGTGTGACTTCACAAGCAAACCTGCTCCACCAGCTCTGGACACAAGTCGATTCTTTTCCTCTAAGGCTATGGCTGCTGACAAAAGTGAAACACCCTCCATGAAAACAGCATTTAGCACCATTCTGGATATCCGCGGTTCACAACAGAGAGATAAGTCAGTGTGAACAGAGGAACTGAGGACGGAAGCAGGGAGAGCCGGATCCCTGGAGGCTCAGTGCATGCTCCCTACCCACCTTGTGTGGAACACTTTGTGTGGCACGGATCAAGAGGACTGTGACCCTTCCTTATCCCTCGGCTTTCAAAGGTAGCTAGTTTTGCAGACTACTTGTTAGTATACACCAAACACCCCCCACAAACTACAAAAGAAAACAAATCTGTTCTGGAGTTGGAACGCAAGTAGGGTCCCCAGAATGCAAAAGTTCAGTTGTAAAATGGGTGAGTGGGACACAAGCTCACTGCACATCTTAGGCCTTCTGCACCCCCTCTTCCCAGTCCCACCCCATCCCATCTCTATCTATTTAACAATTTAAACAGTGACGCTATGCGCTGCTACACATGTGATGTGTGTCTTCTTGACTGTGAATTTGGTGAAGCATCATGGAATCTGTGTTTTCCATCATGTTTTGGTTGAACAAAGCACTTTGTCAATATTTCCGCCCTCTGCTTTGCTCCCTTGGTGAGTGTCCTACAAGGGGGGGGGTGGCTTTTTGTAATTGTGACATTTGTAACTAAACCGCTGGATTGGAGTGTCCAGCTGGCTAATATAAATAGCAGCTAAACACTCATATTGTGCTAGAATTGTTCTGGATATTTAAGACATTTAACTACACAGTGGTTCCATCGAAAGTATTTAATAAGAAAGTGCTCTGGCTAGCTTAGTAATGCTGATCTACAGGGGGACAACGCAGCTTCCCATGGCCTGACCTTCCTAGAAGGGGTGCACAATACGGATGCATGTCCCTCTTGCTACTCTTTGTGATTCCCTTTTTCCTATCCGTTACCAGTGACTAAATTAAGATTAAATAATGATTTAAAAGTCTGTGACTGAAATGTTTCCTTTTCCCTCCAGGACAAAGGGTAGAGGAAGACCTGGGACCACAGCTCTTCTTAGACACTCCCTAGCTAAGAGAACAGCCCCACTTGCTCTTCAGCCTTTTCATTCCCGTGGCAATCAAGCAGCCCCCGCCCCCCTGTCACTTCATCAATGAAGTTCAAGATGCTGCAAGATCTCTGTTAATTAAAAAAAAAAAAAAAAACTATACCAAGTGTAGGAGACATGAAAAGAAATGCACAATGTCAAGGAAGGAGCCATAAGTGTGTGTGTGTGTGTGTGTGTGTGTGTGTGTGTGTGTGTGTGTAAGAGGGAACTTGAGACTACAGTCTCATCATTGATTTCAGGAATCATCCTGGATTTCTCTACTTCCTTATTGCTTTGCTCTGGAATTTCCTGGGCTCTACCTTCCAAGATTGGAATTACAAGCTACTGCCATTTCTTCCTAGCATTTTTATGTGGGATCTGGGGATCTGAACTCAGGTCCTTGTCCTTGAGAAGCAAAGGCTTTATTTAACCCCTGATTCATTTCCCTAGTCTCTCTTTTTTTTTCTACTTTTTATTTATCCAATTTGTCCTTCGACAGCTTCACATATGTACTTAACACATACTGATGACTCCCACCACCCACCCTCTCCCTATTGGTCTAACACCCCTATTTATCTGCCCTCTTCAGATAATCCCTTTCTTGTGCTGTTGTTTTTGTTTTGTTTGGGGACCCACTGAGTTCAACCAGGTCATTCATGTGACCACGGGTTTGGAGCTACCCACTGGATCCCAGGGGGCTCAGCAGGGTACACAACTGAACACAATCACTGGCCCACTTCTAGAATCATCAGTAGCCACTAGTTCAAAACTAAGGTGCTCTCTGCCTCCATGAGAGATTGCTGAGCTGGCCGGTCTCGTGGAGATCTAGGGCAGGTAACCACAGCTGGGATAACAGTCTGTGACTTCACGGGTTGAATCGTGCCTCTAAGAAGGCACTTCAGGGCCTTCTTCCTGTCTTTTGCTATGTCACCTGAGCCTCAGAAGGGGTGATACAAATAGGAAAACACTTAAAAAAAACTTTTTGAAATTATTTTGAATATACATAAAAGCTGAAAAAAATAGGACTGAAACGATGGTTCAGGGGTTAAGCCTCTGCCTTGACAGCAGGAAGTCCAGAGTTTGGATCCCAGGTCCCATGTTAAAACGCCAGGCGGAAATAGTGGTGGCCTGTACTTTCCTGTCCTGGAAAAAAAAATTAACAGTTTAAAAAAAGAAACAAAAAAATATTTCTTAAGAATAGGAGATTGGTTTATAGCGTCACCATACAAACACAAACTTAGGAAATTTGACATTTTGTTAAAATATTTTTGTAATCTACAGATTGTATGCAAATTTTCCAGTTGCACAAATATTTTCCATCATAGAATTTCTTTTCCACCTCAGAATCAAACCCTGCACTCAGTTGTTATGACAAATTTAGAATCCTTTAATCCAGAAGAGCTTCTCAGACTTTCTTTTCCTCTCGTTACATTTTCATTACATGTCCAGTTTCTTAAAAGTACCCACAGTTGTTTTCAGGAGGTGCTTTACCATTACATATAGCTCCCAATGCCCCACCCCTAGAGTAATTGTTACTACTGTCTTTCTTCTCCTCCTCTTTTTTTTAATTTATTTTTTTCACTCATACAAACTTGATAGGTACCCCATTCCCCTCCCTCTCTCCACTCCTCCCGGGATCCCCTTGCTCCCTTCCCCTTTTTCCCGTTCTTTCCCCCCTCCCTTTCTCCCAGTGCCCCCCCCCACCTCCATCCTTTAGTGTCCCTCCTTCTTCTTCTGTTGAAACAGGATCTATGTAATGCAGACTGGCCTCAAACTCACGATCTTCTTGCATTAGTTTCCTGAGTGGTGGGATGAGCCACAAAGTCTGATCTAAATTTTTCGAATATGTACAATATTAATATATTTGTAAAAGCCAAAACTCTATGTTGCAATTACTCTTTCTGCTGCTGTGAGATAATACTAAGAAACAGCTTAAGGACAGAAAAGAGAAGATTTTATTTGGTTTCCAGTTCTAGAGGGGCTTATACGGTCCATCATTGTGGAAAAGGCATGGCAGCTGGCAGAAGCTGGTGGAGGTTCATGTCATGTCTGTCCTTGTGGAGGCAGGCAGAGTACGCAGCAACCTCAGGAACAGACCACTAGGATAAGCAGGGTGAGGCCAACGAACCTCAAGGCCCACGCCCTGCGATGTGCCTTTCTCCAACAAGCTTCGCCTCCTAAAGGTACCATGACCTTCCCAACAACACCACCTAAGGATTCAAGCACATGTGTCATGACGCTACATCAACATGTCCACTCAGAGAATTGCCATGTGTCCTCTATTTCTTTCCTCCCATTCCTATCTTCCCCTGTCTTCAGTCTTTTTCTCTTTTTTCTTTTCCTTTCTTTCTTTCTTTCTTTCTCTTTCTTTATTTCTTTCTTTCTCTTTCTTTCTTTCTTTCCTTTCTTTCTTCTTTTCCTTTCCTTCCTTCTTCCTTCCGTCCTTCTTCCTTCCGTCTTTCTTTCTTTCTTTCTTTCTTTCTTTCTTTCTTTCTTTCTTTCTTTCTTTCTTTCTTTCTTTCTTTCTTTCTCTTTCTTTCTCTCCTTCTTTCTTTCTTTCACCCAATTCTTTTAGTCATGTTTTCAGGTTATATCAGTTTGCATCATGCATACACTTTTCTCAGATCAAGTTAAACAGACATGAAAGATCAGTGGACTGATGCCCTGCTATGGGTACATCATTCGGATGGCCAGCCCACAGCTCTGCTCAAGCCATTGGAAAGCTGACCTCCCCACTCCCTGTAGGAAATGTAGTTCTTAAACCACACTACATATTACATTAAAGCATGAAAAAAAAATACAAAAGAATTTTTCTCCTGAATGCCAAATGCTTTTCAAGCCAAATGCAGTCTTGTGTGAAAATAACCAGTGCTCACTCCTGGTCGGGGAAGTATCTTTTGCTCTTTTGGACATCAGACTTGATGATGTCATCACCAGGTTTCCAGTCAGCTGGGCATACTTTGCCATGCTCACCAGTGGACTGGGAACACAGTCTCAAAATCTCATTTACAGAGCACCAACAGAAAGGTCTTTAGAGTGATCTGCTGAAGGATAAAGGAGCTCTGCAGGAGATACCTTTATCTGCCTTGAAGACTCGTAATCTGTTTTATAAAAAATACTTACCAATACTTCCTACCATGAAAAATAAAGATATAACTTTTATGTGGTGGTTACTTCCATGAATTGATCCCTCTAGCCCTTGATTAATAAGGTTGTGGATTGGTGGGCGCCCCTTTGAAGTGATTCCTTGTTGGGTGCTCCATCAAGCTAAGCATGCAGGTCCTGCAGAAGCAGCACAGTATGTGTCCTCCTGGAGCAGCTACTGTTCCTGCAAGCGATGGACGGAGACATTGGGTACCATTCACATTACACTCAAAGTCAGTACAGCCACCATGATCCACCAATGAACTGCACTTATCTCCTTTCCTGATGCAACAACTCTGAACATATCTGTGATCTGTAATTAGGCAAAGAAAGCTCAGGAAAAAATGAGCCTATGTTTGGTACACCATGTGACTATGTCTGTCAGTGTGTTCCGTGGCAATCTATTTACCAAAAAGTCTCGCCGTCTCATTTTACATAGCTCCCCGAATAAGACTTAACCACTGGATGCACCCAAGAGTTTCTATGTTCCTACTAACAGTAAATGTCCAAAGGAGTGTCTGTTCTCAATGTTTGGCAATGATTTTCTGAACATGATTTTTTTTTTTTTGCATAAGTGCATATGTATCAGTGTCCTAGTAAAGGAAGGGGCACTCTTAACTTTAACACAGAATACTTCATACTCAGCTCACCAAATAGCACGAGATGGGAACTGATGCCGATTTTCAATAGCTCTGCATGTATTCAAAAATGGAGAAAATTTTAAAAAATCAAAATCAAAATCCATGAATGATGATATGCTGTACTAGCCCAGTCCCCCAATTCAGCAGCAAAGTAGACTGCAGTGGAAAATGCCACAAGCTGGAAGACAGCTATCAGGAAAAATGAAGATTTGAACTGGTATCTCAGAAAAGACCCTTCTCTCTGAAAAACTAGGAAAGTTCTCTGATAAGTCCTTTTAAACTCGGCGTCTATCAGCCTAATACTGCCTCTACAGAGTAAAAAATATGTCCCTTCTTTCTTTGTTGCTGTCTAAAACAAAAAAGAGCCAGGAATATTAGTCCCAGCCTCCACATTGGAAAGCACCCACCTCAGCCCCACCTTCACTCCCTAGTAACGCCCTGAAACTCCTTCGCCACTTAGCCACTCAGGGGCAACTATGAAAGACTGTCACCCCATCTGCGTCTCTCTCTGTGCATTCTCTGATGTCTCTGTCCACTTCTCCTGTCTCCCACCCTCTGCCAGGCTGTCATGGCTCGCTCCCTATCTTCTCTACGTTAAGCTGTCTCTCCTGTTCTATTGCTCTCACACTTAAGGATAAACTGTGGCTCCCTTGGCCACGAGATCCACAACTCTACATAAGCTTTTTCTTTTCTTCTTCTTTTTTTTTACTTTATTATTTATTCAACTGTGTGCATATGCGTGTGTATGTGCGCGCGCGTGTGTGTCTGTGTGTGTGTGTGTGTGTGTGTGTGTGTGTGTGTGTGTGTTTGTGTATGTGTAGAACCACGGACGAATTCGCGAACCACCACGGACGCCTCCACCTCCTTCTGCCCGTGTGTGTGTGTGTGTGTGTGTGTGTGTGTGTGTGTGTGTGTGTGTATGTGTAGAACCACGGACGAATTCACGAACCACCATGGACGCCTCCACCTCCTTCTGCCCCGGGATTCACAGGCTCCGCCCTACCAGGACCAGAAGCGCAGGCCGCCCCCGCTTCCGCCTGGCGTCTATACGTGGGATCTGGGATCCGAACTCAGGACCTTCCGCCTGCAAGGCGGAGGCTTAACCCCTGAGCCACCTCTCCAGCCCTTTTTTTTTTTTTTTTATCTTTTTTTAAATTTTATTTTGCATGTGTGTATGTGTGTGTGTGTGTGTGTGTGTGTGTGTGTGCGCATGCGCGCGCGCTGGAAGTGCAGCTTGCTGACATTTCTTGCCTGGCATTTTTTATGTGTGTCCTGGGATCGGAGCTCAGAACCTTCTTGTTTTGAGGCAGAGTCTTAACCCCTGAGCCATCTCTCTGGCCCAGACTCCTTTTTCTTTTTTAAATTTTTATTATTTATCTATTTTTATTTTTGCACGTGTGTGTGTGTTTCTGTGTGCCTGTGGAAGCCCAAGGATGACTTCAGGAATCACTCTGGATTGAGCTACCTCCTCTTTGCTTTGTTCTGGCAAACTCCTTTTTCTTTCTTTTTTTTTTTTTTTGGTGCTGGGGACCGAACCCAGGGCCTTGCGCTTGCTAGGCAAGGGCTCTACCACTGAGCTAAATCCTCAACCCCAAACTCCTTTTTCTTAAAGAAAAGAAAAAGACACACAACATCAAACTCAGACTTCTTACATGTATGCACATATACATAAATATATACAAACACACAAAATGATACTTGGTTTTGTTTACATCCATTCTATTTTATAATATAATGTTTATTATAGCAATTCACATTTGCTTAGAAAAGCAAATAACAAAAAAGTTAACATTTTTATCAGCCGGAGATGATTTCTGCCAAATATCTTAGTGTCTATCCTTAAAACCTTTTTTTGTACAAATAAACATTTCAGAATTCTTATTTGCATACATTAATTATAAAACTGTTTCTTTGTGATATTTTCACACATGCATATAATGTTCTTTAATTGTATCTCCCTCCCATTACCCTATCTTGTTTCTCCTCCTCTGGTTTCTTTCCTCTTCTCGAATAATTTCATTTCTACTTTCACTGCTTTAAACTATATATACATACATACACACATACATATGAGTTGGAACTTTCCATGTCACTTGAAGTCCTTGAGATTTTCTGCTTTGAAGAGTTTGAGTGGCCAGATTTATACATTCGTAGATATATGTGTATGTATATTATGTTCATAAGAAGCTGTATAAGTTTTTTCTTTGTGAGTCTGGTTTGCTTAATGTGATAATTTTCAGTTCCATCCATTTTCCTACCATATGATTTGTTCATCTTTGTGACTGAATAAAACTCTGTTGTGCTTTACTCATACACCACATTTTATCTATTCATTCATTGATGGTTGATTCCAAAACTTAGCTGTTGAATATTGCTACAATAAACATGTGTGTAGGTATCGCTATTGTATGCTGATTCCTTCAGGTTTATACAGTAACTGGATCCTATGATAGTTCTAATTTTAGTTTTTGTAGAAGTCTCCATTCATACTGACTTCCACAATGTCTTGACTAATTTACATTCCCATCACCAGCATTTGTAAACACTTTTCTGTTGTTACAGAGCTGCCAAGGATGATTTGGCAATCCTTGTGCAGAAAGTATCTGGCTACTCAAATTCTTCAAAGAAAAAAAAAGTCCTTAAGGCTTTGTTCGCATGACATGGAAAGCTCCTACTCACAGCTAAATATAGATTAGAAAGAAGATACAGCTGTCATTTTCCATCTCCGTTACAAAACTATTACTGTCCTCAAAAATTCCTGAGAAAAGCCATTCTCCAAATACCTGTCATTGTTCCTTCCTCTTCTCTCAACATCTGTTTAGATCCAAGAATCACCATCAAGGAAACCGACCTATGCTTGGTTCACCATTTGTCCAGCAATTAGTGATCTCTGAGAGAATCTTGGGGATGCAGAAGGGAGTAGAAAACTGCCCATGTCCTTTAGGAATACAGCCAAAAGAATAAACAACTACGATGTAAAGAAAATCACCCCGTGGTGACTCAAGGCCCTGCCCCTCCCCAAGTATAAATATTCTCCCTCTCCCTTCTCTCTAGGCCTCATTTTGACACACAAAGAAAACTACAGGGGCTGGAGAGGTGGCTCAGGGGTTAAGCCTCTGCCTTGCAGGCAGAAAGTCCTGAGTTCGGATCCTAGACCCCACGTATAGACGCCGGCTGAAAGCCAGGGGCGGCCTGGGTTTCTGGTCCTGGTAGGGCGGAGTCTGTGAATCCTGGGGCAGAAGGAAGTGGAGGCATCCGTGGTGGTTCGCGAATTCGTCCATGATTCTACACACACACACACATACACACACACACACACACACACACACACACACACACACACACACACGTGCGCGCACATACACACGCACATGCGCACAGTTGAATAAATAAAAAAAAATTTTTAAAAAAAAGGCTTTAACCACTGAATCATCTACCCAGCCCACAAGTTAGCACGAGTGGGGATGGATGCATCGATATTACACAATATGTACCTAAAGAATGCACAATACGCCTTGAATACACTGAATTTTTGTTAATGATTTGTAAAATTTTAAATAAATAGAATAACTTATTTATAGTCATACATGTGAAATATTTGTTTTCAAAATTACTTAAGTGGATGAAAATGAGCCTTCAGGAAATAGTTTCACCAAATTTCAGCAGGATCGAATGTCCTGTCCATGTTTTTTTTTTTTTTTTTAATTTATTTACTCTGTGGGCATGAGCATGTATGTGTGTGTATGTGTATGTGTGCATGTGTGTGTGTGTGCCAGAGGGCATTGTGTGTCCCTGTGGAGGATCAAGGGTGATTTCGGGAACCATCCCAGATTGCTTCTATCTCTTTTTTGCTTTGCTCTGTGTTTCCCAATCTCTGCCCCACCAGGGCCAGAAGTGCAGGCTACCATTGTTATTTCTGCCTGGCATTTTTTTACATGGGATCCAGGACCCAAATTCAGGCTCTTCTGCTTTGAGGCAGAGTCTTATCCCCAAGCCATTTCTCCAGCCCTGTCAACAGTTTTTGAGTTGCAATATTTATGACTGTCCCAATTCCTAAAATGTACTAATTGGACAAGATTTCTTCTCAGACTGATCTGCATGGCTGATTCAGTGGTACTAGGCAGCTGCCACTGTAAAGAGCGTCAGTTCTGTCCTCGCACAAGTTGAGTCACTGTGGGAAAGAAAGGCTACTTTAGAGACTGTTTTTTTGTTTTGTTTTGTTTTGTTTTGTTTTTTTAAAGTGGGACCTGGAATCCGAACTCAGAACCTTCTGCTTGTGAGACAGAGTCACAACCCCTGAGCCATCTCTCCAGGCCTGTTTTTGTTTTTTTTTTTTTTAAGACAGGTTCTCACTGTGTAACCAAGGCCAACCTTCTACTACCAATCCTTAGCTGCCGGAGAGATAGAATCACAGGAAGTAATTCTGCCATGTATAGATGGATTACTTTTTCTTTCCAAGTAGCTCTTTAAATAGTTCATTATCTTGTCATCTTGATTTTTTCAACAATATAGAAATAATAACCATAATTTATAGGCATATGAATTTTACAAAAATGGTGTTCTAGATTTTCTGAATTGAAAAATACTTTAAGGGCTGGAGAAATGACTCAAGGTTTAAGCCTTGCAAGCAGAAGGACATGACGTTGGATCCCAGATCCTACATAAAAATGTTGATGGCTTGCACTTCCAGCTCTGGAAGTCAAAGCCTGGGAAGCTCCAGTGAAAAGCAAAAAGGAAGTAGATTAATCCAGAATGATTCCTGAAGTCATCCTTGAGCCTCTGCAAGCATACACAGAGCCCTCTACACACACACACACCACACATTTTAACCAACTGAATATTCTCACATGGAAAAATAAATGACTCTTAAAGAGAATAATCCCACCAATTAGAATTCAGGACACATATCCTGCTTCATGTACTTCTTGAGCTGAATTGAAGGACTCAGCCACCAGCTTCTATTACATTTCCTAAATTAGTGATTAGTAAAATTTTCACTGAATTTAAATACAAAATGGTACGTGTATGGTTGTGATCATGGAAAAGTGACCTAAAATAAAGATGTGACCTAAAAGAAATAAAAAGGAAAGGAGTTTCAAGTTACTTTCTTTACAATATAAAGAATCACATATGCATACCATGCATGCACGCATGTATGCATGAAAAATATGCTTTGAGATAGGATGTTGGAATACTCAATATGCAGCCAAGGATGACCTTGAACTCCTGGATCTACTACCACTTCCCAAGTTCTAGTTTTACAAAGGTGTGAGCCGCCACATCCAGCAATAAAAACGTATGTTTGAAATAGAATTTTTAACACCTCCATTTTCCTAAAAGTTGGAGTGACTACTTAACTGAAAAGGTTTCCCTTATCTTTACTGACATTCCTTATAGAGCCTCTGAAACACTTCCAACTACTGAGAGGTACAGCAACTATTATATAACTGTGTCTTCCCTTCTCTTGGTGAAAATACAAAGGAAAAATGAAGATACCATTCCAGGCAGGTTCAGTAGAATCCTGAATGTTTTCCTGATGTTCGTCATACCCTCTATGGATCCTGAAGCTTTGGTTGCTAAAAACCATTTGAAACTTGGAAATAGTACAATGGCCTTGGAGAAACCATCCCAGGTATTCAGGACTTCGGGACAAGAATGGAAAGCAAGGATTTCCATTCCATAGCTAATACTCAGATTTAACACTCAGATTAGCAAATATGAAAAGGCATCTTAAAAACAAAACTTACATTTAAAAGAGATGCATGGCCAGCCACGGCAGCGCAGGCCTGACATTTCCATAACCTCAATACTCTGGAAGCTGAAGCGGGAGTTTATTGAGTTCATTACAGCTTGAGCTACACAGTGAGAGCCTGTCTCAAATGAGAGAGAGAGAGAAAGAGAGAGAGAGAGAGAGAAGCAAACTGAACCTAAGTCCTAAAGAGGAAAACAATACTGTGCCCCAAGTATCTCCCAAGATTAACTGAAAGAATTAGAAGAAATAAAAAAGAGAAAACTGGCACTGATCTTAAGTTTAAGGATGGGAAATAAGAAGATTGAGTTAAAATTCTAGTAGAATTTAAAATCAGAAAAGAAATAAAGATGTAATCAGTATCTTTCAATTTATAGATGAGAATTGAGGCCCTTTTATTTACTCATTCAAAAGCATTTATTGTGCCTAAAAGACAAGGTAAGTTCCAAGGAGGGAAAGTCACATGCTCAAAGTTACAAAGCAAATTAGCAGAGAAACATCTTTGCACTGAATTCCTGTCTTTAACTACTATGCAATCACTTCTGCATGTGATCAAGGTTCTAGTAAAAGATAAGGTCTTCACATTGATAGAACACTGTTATAGTAAGAATATATATATTTATTCAGATGCCATTAGAGTTCACATAAAACAGCTGCATAGTTTCTTAATTAGGAAATGGTAATTTCCTCAGAATTGTTCTTGGTCTTGAATTTGGATAAAAATCTAAATTATAAAATTTTAAACATGACTTCTGATCATATAATTAAAACTTTCTATACTGTCTCATCTGAATGACAAAGGATAACACAACTTTTCACTTAATGCTGAAGTGAAAATTAGAGAGCTAGCTACATGAATGATATTCAGCTCTTCCATCTACTAGTTTAGCCTGTATGATCATTCACAGCTTAGCTACTTTGGTTGACATTAGTGTATATATGAATAACACAAACAGAAATAGCTGACAAAATGTTCTAGAGAAGAACTGCTTTCTCCTATTTTTTTTTTTTTTTGTGCTGGAGTTGACTTCAAGGCTTCTCAGGTGCCACACAGGTGTTCTACACTGAGTTGCTCTCCACAACCCCAAAACTTATTTCTTTAAAATTTATGAACTTCATTTCAAAACAATTTTGTTCAATACGAAGAGAAAATAAGCTGTGCATGGTGACGGTTTCTAACTCCCAGCAGCAGGAGGGCTGCCACAAGTTCAAGGCCAGACTATTAAGAGACCCTTGTCTCCAAGAGACAGAGGAAAAAAATAGTGATTGGAACCAAACTCTTTCTGGTGCTGTTTTTCTGATTCAGTATCAGTAAGAAAGCAACAGGGCATTCCTTACACAAAAGAGTGGGAGTGCCCTAGTAGAACCAATACTGTGGCTTAAAAGTTTTTCTTTAACTAAAATAACCAGCAGGAAAAGGCATAAAAAATTAGTGTTTTATTGAAGACAAATTTTGAAGTATTCCAAACTGAAAGCAGTACTTTATGTTTCAACAACTCTTAAAAAGCTAAGATTATAAAGAAGTAGGGGAACCAAAGAATCCTTGGGCTATGGACTACACTGGGCTCACGCACAATGAGGCTGATTTCCCACCGTGCACTAGAAGGCTTTGGTCCTGCCTCTTTTTCCCCTGGCCACTCTTTGTGTTAAGGTTTGTGCTCCCCTCCACACTTACGCTTTACTGAGGTGGACGCCTGCTTGTAGACCACATGACAATTACTGATACACAACTGTAAATAAATACCAAAAAAATTAACTAAAATTTAAAAAATTGATAGACTCTGTTCTGACTCATATGTCCATACTCTGCAACCAAGTGTAACAACAGAAGTTATAACTACATGTAACCTGTCACATGCCAGGCAATGTTAAATGTCAACACCATCTCACTCTGTAGGCAAGGCTCAGGGCGATCGTCCTTCATTAGTTCCTGAGTGTTAGGATTACAGGTGTGAGTCACCTGTGGCTTAGGACCTAGAATTCTGACAGCCACACACCAAAAAACAGTGCATGCTATTCCAAAAGTAACAACCATTAAATAGGAAAGCTTAGATAACAAAAGAAAATTATCAGAAAAAGAAAACAAGTGCAAAGAATGACAAAAGATAATTTTATCTCTGGATTAAGACTTTTTAATATACATAATGTCTAGTACTTCATATAATTTATTAATGTCATTTCTATAGGACACTGCAATTAATTCAGTGACATCAACATTGACCTCATACCAACAAAGAATGAAAGCTAGGTTTCCGTATATACCCAGCACAAACGTGTTAAAAATTAGCATATACAACAGCTGTAAGAGATCAACTTTCAGGATGACTCAAGTTTACAGTAATTGCTTCATGTGGTTTGCCATCAAGACTCAGATGTCACCCAATGCTGTCAAGCTTGTGCGAATAGCAGCTTCGGAACACCTCACTACCTCCTTTTGCCGGCCCCACTTTTGCCTGTTTTACTGCTGCCGCTGCTGGATTTGCCAGAGGATTTTGAAGAGAAGAGTCTCGTCATGAACTCAGAAACATCAGGTAGTTCGTGGTTAGAATTCAGCATGTTCATCGACTGTTCCATTTCCTGCAGGAATAAAAAGCACAAGTCATGAGAGTCCTGGGATCCCTCTGGGCATTTAATTCCCAACACTTCCTACTAAGGAAGAGAAGGAGAACAAGTAACAGCTGATGGTTCCGAGCAACGCTGCAACATTATATTCAAAGTTTTTTAACAGAGATGAGGGGGTAGGTATGTGACAGATGGATTCAATCCTCAGTATCACCTCCAAAGATATCAAAAGTACTTTATCTAAGGAATAATCATGCTCTAGACTCTTTTCTTTCTTCTTCCTCTTCCTCTTCCTTTTTTTTTTTTTTTTTCAATTTGAATGTGTGGAACAGGGCACTGGGTATGCCTATGGAGGCCCAAAGTGATTTTCTGGAATCATCCTGGATTGCTCGACCACCTTATGGCTTCCTTTTGGGCTTTCCTAGGCTCTGCCCTCTAGAACAAAGTGCAGGCCATCACCATCTATGCCCAGTGTTTTTTTTTTTTTAATTTTTTTATTATTATTTATTCAACTGTGCGCATGTATGTATGTGCACGCACGCGTGCGTGTTTGTGTGTGTGTGTGTCTGTGTGCATGTGTGTGTCTGTGTATGTGTAAAACGATGGACGAATTCGCGAACCACCATGGACGCCTCCACCTCCTTCTGCCCCGGGATTCACAGGCTCCGCCCTACAGGACCAGAAACGCAGACCACCCCCGCTTCCGCCCAGCGTCTGTACGTGGGATCTGGGATCCGAACTCAGGACCTTCCACCTGCAAGGTGGAGATTTAACCCCTGAGCCACCTCTCCAGCCCTATGCCCAGTGTTTTTACGTAGGATCTGGGATCCAAACTCAGGTCCTTTTGCTTTGGGGGCAAAGGCTTTAACTCCTAAGCCATTTTCCAGTCCTTCTTGGTTTTTTAAAACAAGGTCTCACAAAGCACAAATGCTGGCATTTCCCATTACTCCCTGCTCTATGCCTATTGTATACCACTCACTACACATGCTGGCTTCAGCCGATGTCTAATAAATGCTTACAGAAAGTTTCATTCATCTTCTTTGTTTGGATAGTGTGGGATTTTTGTTTGTTGGGTTATTGAGCCTCGTTATGTAGCCTAAGTTTATCCTCACTTTACTATGTCACTTAGGTTGGCTTTGAACTTGTGGCACTCCTCATTTCTCAGCCTTCAAAGGCTGGGATGACAGACATGTGTTACTGGGCCAGGTTTTCTCACCTTATCTTCTAATAAAGGATTTTTTTTCCTGTTAGTGATATACTTGCCCATATTCTTGTTATCTGATTAATAGTTTGTCTTATTTTTTAACACTATATCACTCTGTAGTAAATATCAAGGTAATCAGAAGTTTAGAAGATAATTCATATTTCCAAGACTTGATTCCTGAGTTTCTGTAGTAAACCAGCGACTGCATGCTCAGTGACATCACACACAGGGTCTAAAGCAAGCGGCAATGTTATAAGCACACTACAGATATAGCAGCATAAGGAGCTGGTGCCTCTGAGCTGTTCCCTCACTGAGCTATTACAGAGTACTGCTCAAGTTCAGTAACAGACCATTTCAAAAATAAGGTGGAAGCAATTAAGAAGACATGAGATATCAGCCTTTAGTCTCCACATGCATTACATATGCATACATGTGCATACACACCAGCACACATACACACATACGTAAGTTGTTAATGCAATATCAGTGTAATGTTTGTCTAATCTGAATTTTATGTAACTGTCTAAAAGTCAACTTCAAATTTAGACACTGAAAAAAGAAGCAAATATAACATTATTTATCATTTCAAATGGAAACTTAAAAAATGTTATCTTGGACTTTTCCCCCAAGGGCAGAATTTATTTATAGGTTTTAAAGGAAAAGGTGTTTTATATATAATACCCAGAAAAGAAAAATACTAAACACAAATCAAATGTGCTAACACATGTACCAGTTACTTTCTAGTCACTATGACCTCCTCAGAGAAGAGGTATGTTTGGCCGCTGCAGATGGCAGGAGGGCACGGTGGCACAGGCAGTCTGGCTCCCGGGGGCAGACCAAAAGGAAGGGTAGGAGGTGCTAGCCTTTCTCATTTTCTCTTTTCCTTTTTTTTTTTCAGTCAGGGATACCACGTCCTCAGAATTGATCTTACCCCCTCGATTTCTCTAGAAACATCCTCCCAATCATCTTGACAGGTTTTAATTATTCCAACATGCCCTTAAAATAAAAAATTAAGCCCAGGCATGGTGGTCTATAGCTGTAATCCCATGCTCAGGGGACTGCAGCAGAATAACTACCATGAGTTCATGGTCAGGCAGGGCCTGTCCAGCCTGAATTGCAGGGTGAGACACTGACTCCTGTACATAAGTTAGTGGGTCTTGCATCCCCACAAAATTGTATCATTTACTCCAGTTTTTAATCTTTTCAACTTTGAAGGACAAATTTTCATAATGGCCACTCCTTAGCAAAATACTTTGCAAGGAATGAGTTTTTAAAGAAAAAAAAAATATAGCATTTGAAGCTTATTTCTACTGATGCCACAAGATCAATCAACTTTAAGGACGCAAAGGACACATATGATGTATTGTTTTTCACCCGAATTGATGCAGAGGCCAAAATTTAGCAATAAAACATACAAAAACATCATATGCCTTTTTTTTTTTGTCATTCCAGCTTGGAATAGATATATTTTTTAAAAAACATTTTATTTATTTGTGTGTATGTGAAGGTATGTGTGTGTGTGTGGCATGTCTAGGCAGAGGTCAGAGGACAAGGCTGTAGAGGTGGTTCTTTTACAATATGGGCTCTGGGGCCGGAACTTGGTCATCAAGCTCATGCAGCGCATACTTTTAACCGATAAGCCACCCGTCAGCCCTAGATGCGTGACTTTTGATAGGACTTAATCAACTAACACTGTAGTAAGTATTTTGTTCATTCTTGGAATATCTCATTTTCTATTTTTTAAAAAAAGAAAAAAAGGGCTAGAGAGATGGTCCAGAGGTTAAGACTCTGTTTTGCAAGCAGAGTGTCCTGATTTGGAACCCAGAGGCCACTTAAAAACACTAGGAGGAAATGGCAGTGGCTGGTGCTTTGGGCCCTGATGAGAGGAACCCGGGAAATCTAGAGCCAAACAAGAAGGAGGTAGAAGCAATCCAGGATGATTCCCAAAGTCACTCTTGGTCCTCCACAGGGACACACACAATGCTCTCTCTCTGATATACACAAAAATAAGCAAGCAAGCAAACAAACGAACAAAAATTTAAAACCCCATAAAATCTTGACTGCAAAATAAGTATTTTATAAATCCATTCAACTGGACTATGAGCTTTTTAATGACAGACTTGCAGTCTCCCTATCCAGGATCTCAATTTGGCAATGAATAAGTTGTCAATATACCATATATTATTTCAAAATAAAATAAAAAACAGATTGGGAGTGTTGCTCTATTGCTCAATGGTAGATCAACTGCCTAGCATATGCAAAGCCATGGGTTCAATCCCCAGCACAGAAAAAAAAAAAAAAAAAGGCAACTCAGAGTGCCATTTTAAATGTATATAAATGTACTATATATAAATTGCCACAATCAATGCACTGCTGGACCATCGGCTTACCCGTCTCATGTCAGGATCACTTGTGTTGACTACTTTAGGCAGAAGTACAAATACCAATAATGGAAGAACCATCATCATAACCTGTAGAAGATAAAAAGATTCAAATGTGTATACAATCATACAGTACTAGTTTAGATAAGGTGCTGTGTGACTGCCAGACAGTACAACAGATTGAATGAGACTTATTTATGCACTTTTGGACTTTACTGCTGTCACATTCTTATATGAGGCATCTATGACTGTGAAGAGTTCACAGTTTCAACACCATCAAGTTTTCAAATGCTCTTATCTACTCATTTTCTTCTTCCTGCAAGTTGGCATATGGTTAGTGATTGCATCAGCCAAGGAGCTGCTCTTTACGGGTGACTTCTGGAGAAATGATAAATTGATCCTCTCATTAACACACATCTTCTAGAGTGTGCAGCATGATCCTAGCTAACTGCTTTACAGATCTATTTTGAATTGACCTAGAATCCTCTATCACTTGACACATTTCTAGGAATCTCGGAAATGAGAACAAGAAACACGAAAATCTGTGGAGTCTCATTGCTGACTTCTTCCATCCTTTCTACTATCCCACCCAAATAATACTATTTGTGATCTAAATAGTTATCCGCCAGGGTACCAGTTAAACACAGGTTCAACTTGACAACTGAGAAGTAAGCCTTTAAGCACACCTATAAGAATTATATAGTTAAGGTAAAACTTGAGTAAGCCTGTAAGAGAGTATCCAACGGATTGAGAATATCCAACACATAGTGGGTGGGACCATTCCCTGGACTAGTGGATAAGATAGAGTTGGTTCAGTATTTGACAGACTGATAAGCTAGGATGTGTTCCCCCCTTGCCCCTACTTCCTGTGGATATGTGTGGCCAGTTCCCTTGGCTCCTTATGTTGGTATGAACTCTCTTGCCATCTTTAATGGACTACTACTATAATTAGACACTGTAAGCAAAGAATAAATCCCTTTTCCTCCAAAGTTGCCTAGGTCCTGTGTTCACTCAACAACAGGAAGATGAAACTAATACAGCAAACCCAAATTCAGAGAATTCTAAAATAAAAATTCAATTTTCAAAAACAACTTTTAAAAAAGGGTCAATTTGCTGTATTCTATTAACACTTTATTTTGTAGTATCTACATTTCATGATAATACCAATTACTTCAATTACCAAAAGATAACTTACATTACCTTGCATAATACATATATGTCTCTATTATACACAAATAAATACATATGTTTAAAAAGGAGAAAGAAGGGCTGGAGAGATGGCTCAGGGGTTAAGATTATGCCCAAGTGCATTGTGATTGACACATAGTTTCTGAACTCTTAGAAATACTGTGTTCTTGGAATGGAGAGACAGCTCAGGGGTTAAGTTCTGCCTCCCAAGCAGAAGGTCCTCAGTTCAGATCTCAGGACCCAGGTAAAAATGCCAGGCAGAACGTCAGCCTGCACTTCTGGTCTTGGTGAGTGCAGCCTGGGAAATCCCAGGCGAAGCAAAAAAGGAAATAGAAGCAATCTAGGATGATTCCAGAAATCACCCTTAGCCCTCCACAGGGACACACAGTGCCCTCTGATACATGCACACACAAAATAAATAAAGTTTTAAAAAAAAAAAAGGATAAAGAAAACCTTACTCATGGGGGTGAAATGCAGCCAGCTTGTTCAATACATAGGCTTGCCTAGTGTGCAGGAGACTCTGAATTTGAGGCCCTGAATTTGAGCCCCTGCATTGCATACAACAACTGGGCAACCACATAAAACAATCAGGTGATAGCAACCAGCTGTGTTGTTACAGGAGTACAATCCCAGCATTGGGAGGCAGAGGAAAGGAGGATGGGAAGTTCAAGGTCATCCTTAGCTACACAGCCTGGGCTACAGGAGACCTTGCCTCAAAAATAACCAAACGACAACAAAAAAAGCTCATGTGCACCATCGGTGGGGATTGGTTAATTAATGTGGCATTTATCAATAGACTAGCATGTGGACAGGGAGAAAGGGTGGGTTGGCTCCACAAATGACTCAGTACCTACTTCCATTCTGTCCGAATTGAAGACACTTCTGTATTGATCTGATTTCAGTTGTACATTTTGAGGTGAAATGTCTGACACAATTTTCAGTTTTTTCACCATCTTTCCCCAAATCATTTTCCCGACCTTAGTCTTCCATCTCATAGGTGGAAACTAACTGGACATTTTAGTTTGATACATACCATTGGGTTCATCAGAAAGTCTGTCCAGCCCCATGATTCCCTCTTGATAAAGTAAGAAGGTGGACCTGAAGATTTCATTTGAAGAGGGTAAGGTAGTCTGACCACTTCTGATGTTTTGATATAATTCACATATCTTGCTCTGATAAAGAAAAATGAGAAAAGTATAATTCTACTAAAAACACGCTGAGGGCTGGAGATGTGGCTCAGTGGTAGAGTGCTTGCCTAAAAGGCACAAGATCCTACACTGGATACTAGGGTACTAAAAAACAAAATGTAAACATAAGCAGAGTAAATAAAAAGAAAAAAAACAAGTCTAATTAAAGAATATCTCAAAATATATTAGCAATGCATTATACTTACTTTCAGCTTTTTCTAAAACACTTTAGCATCTATACTTTTGATTCTGAAAATCTGATCAAAATAGTTTATCAATACGTCTAAAATATCAGACTACAGAGATACAACACTAGACTTAGAATATCATAGTCCTATGCTTATAGGGTTAAGATATATTCCTTAGCTTTTTAAAGCTGAGTTCGGTAACTAGGTAATCCTAGCACCTAGGAGGTGGAGGCAGGAGAATCAGGAGTTCAGGGCCAGATGCAGCAATGTAATGATGTCACAGCCAGCAGGGCTACACGACAAAACACAAACAAAAAGAACTTTTGCTATCATTGTAGTTCTATAGTCCTTTGATTATATGTAGTAATAAATTATGAAGCCCACAATCCTCCTACCTCGGCCTTCTAAAGGATACCATTACAACTGTGTTTTACTACACACGAATATTTTCCCCCCCAAAAAAGGGTAAAGAAAATTTTATATTTACAAAAATACTTCTGTTTGTTGAGACTATTTTATTCAAAATTCAAACATCAAAAGATCAAATAAAACATTATATTGGGCTGGAGAAATGGCTCAGGGGTTAAGACTTTACCTCGAAAGGTCCTGAGTTCAGATACCCACGTAAAAACAGCAGATGGCCTGCACTTCCAGCCCTGTTGGGCAGAGCCTGAGAAATCCCAGAGGGAAGCAAAGAGGTAGAAGCAACCCAGAATGATTCCCCAAGTCACCCTTGGTCCTCCACAGGGACATACAGTACCCTCTGATACACACACACATAGATACACAGACACACACACTAAATAAAGTTAAAAAATAAAAAATATATAATTATTAACAGAGGTATATTCCTTTATATTTCATAGCTTCCATCCTCCTAATATTGCTTCCTCAATAGAAAAAAGGTTTAGCAGTATATACTATCGATACTATACTATGCATACCCGCATCTCTAACTTTGCAGTTCTAAAATACATAAAAAGAGTAAGTCTTTTATGGTTGAGATACAACATAATGGAAATTTACCTTGTATTTCTAATGGAAAAAATCATAATGGAAAAAATCCTTGTATTTCTAAAAAGATATATGAAAGTCTTTGGAACAACTCATTCATTCATCAAAAGATTATTTACAAATATATTCTGCAATGGAGCAGCTTCCATAATCTTCTATAATTTAGACATAAGCAAGAAATATGACTAGAATGTAGACAAAGCAGATTATTCTAAGAAAATAAATTAATATCAGAAATGGGGAAGGAGGCACCTTCCCCTCATGGCACTCCACAACTGGAGTCCATGAGTTCTGTTCTTTCTTTCCTCTAATAAACTCTACCTTAATCCTCAAAAAGGGGGGTGTGATTTGTTTTTAAGGGTTGTATTAGTCAGTAACCACCTTAGGATTAGCTTCATCATAATATTACAGTTGTTTTCTAGATTATTGATGGTCCAGAAAAGGAAGACCCAACCCAAGGTGGGGGGACCATTGCCTAGCTAGGAGTGTAGGGTAGAGAGACCTAGCTCATGGTTTTGGCACATAGGCCGCACACAGGTGCGCTGGCAAGTTAAAAGAGTAGCCCTCTCTTATCAATCCCTGTGAATATGGTGTGGCCAGTTTCCTTGATTTCAGATTTTGGTATGAACATTTTTTAAACTTTATTTTAAAAGAGGGACAAAGAGAGAATCACATGCACACTTATTAGTAGCATTAATATAATGACAAGTATGGGCTGGAGAGATAGATGGCTCAGATAAGGTTAAGCATCTGTCTCAAAAGCAAAAAAGATCTGAGTTTGGATCCAGATCCCACGTAAAAACAAAGGCAGATATGGTAGTAGCCTGAACTTCCAACTTTGGAAAGCAGAGCCTTGAAAATCCCAGAGCGAAGCAAAAAGGAGTTAGAAACAATCTAGGATGACTACTGAAGTCACCCTTGGTCTCCACAAGCACATACAGTGTCCTCTGATACATACATACAAATACACACACACATACACACAAATAAAAATAAAATAAATGCAATGCTAAGTCAGAGAAGTTCAACTTCACAATTTTGTTAATGTTCATATTAAAATAATAGGATAGATCAACTGTTTTAAGGAATAAATGTGGCTTAGAGAAAGTTTTAATTTTACTAAAAATTCTGAAATGAGTATGTAAGACATTAAATACACTAAAATTTGGTAAAAATATATCAGGTATTCTTACCTCATCTTTCCTTTTGAAGTGATATCTACTCGGACAGGATCAAACTTGTAAGCTGGAGAAATAACTTCCACTACATAAGATCCAGAGGGAATATCATGAACTACAAAACTCCCATCTGTCCTAGAAAAATGAAAATGATATTTAATTATTTCTGAGCAGCACATTATTCTTACTATATTTTAAGGCACTTGTTAATTCCCTAAACTATTCTCCAAAAAAAAAATTAGCAATAAGCCAGGTGCAGCGGTTAATACATGTAATCCCAGAACTTGAGAGGTTGAAGCAGAAGGATTGCCATGGATTCAAAGCCAGTCTGGGCAATATCGTGAATTCCAAGAGTGCCTGGACCAAACGGTGAGGCCCTGTCTTGCAAAACCAACCAACCAAGCAAACATTAAAGCAACTGACCAAAAAGGTGTGTATGTGCCAACTTAAACTGGTCTGGAAGCATCCTCTTTGCTGGATAGCTTACACAGTATCAAAGAGTACTATGGAAGCTACTGAGGAGAAAAACAATCAAAGATCTCATCAACCTGTAAAATCTGCAAGTTGCAATAACAAATGCCATGGCAAGAGGTAACCATCAGTGTAACAGTGGCATGAAGAGCAAGGAGGTAACCAACAACTTTCTAACCAAATTTAAGGTCTGTTTCTCAAAACAGAACATAATCCTACTACTGTAAACTAGAAAAAGAACCTATCAAAGGGAAGGACATAGGTCCCTGGTGAAGAACAAACTGAACTTTTAGCTAGGAAGACAGTACACCAACTTGGTTTGTAAACACCCATTACACCCGTAGAATGATCGGAAGAGCATTCAGCACTCAACCTAGAAGACGTCTACATTAGAAACTGTTCATTACCAAAAAGCACAACTCATCAAAATGCAGAAAAATTAGTGACTGTGGACTGTTTGCCCCTAAACAGGACACATATGCATCACCCACTCCACTTCAAGACTCAAGGAACATCAAGAAAGAGGGGGCAATAAGATTGTAAGAGCCTGAAATGGGACAGTGGTAAGCCAGACATTATATCCTGGATAGAGCATTACAAGATTTCATGACAGATACATGTACTTTCACAAGCACTGCATAGGAACTGTCCTATCAGCATCTCGCAGGAAAGCAGAAAGATCTCAAGAAGCTCCACACTTCTCTGAGAGACTGATAGGACTAATGCTGATGAAAAGAAGGCTGCTTTCTTCTATGGTATACCCTCTTAACTATATTTGCTGGAGCATGAATCCTGTCAGGCATGTCATCAAAGACAAACTAGATGAAACACAGTGGACAAACCAACAAACTACAAATTAAAACTGGAACAGAAAACCATTTTGATACTGGGGTAAGTCTGACAGAATTGGAACCCTAATTTTGTAATAATAATATACATTGTTAGCTTCTCTTCAGTGAAGACAAAGCTTCAGAATAGGAACTGTGCTGTCGTTGCTGTGTCTGTGCCCCAGGAGAGTTGTCGGTTGCTCTGCTGTGTTGTTTTCAGAAATGCTGCGCTATTGCAATGGAAGCTGGAAAAGAAGGATTGCTCCTTCCACTTTTGTTTGTTCATTTGTGTGTGGGGTTTTTTTTTTTTGGGAGGGGGGAGGCAGGGTCTCACAACATCACTTAGGCTCGCTTTGAATTCATTATCTAGCCTAGGTTGACTATGAACTTGAATGATACTCTTCTTTAGTCTTTGGAATACTATGATGACAAGGGTAAATCGCTGCATGCACACAAATCTGTGTTTACACATCCCCACTCCCACATTTTTTAGATACGTAAATTGTTTTAGTTTATTGTATTTATGTCTCTGTATGTCTTTCTGTTTGTCACTGTATCAAAGGGCACTGTGCTCGTCTATGGAGGTCCAAGAATTGCCCTAGATTGCTTTTGCATCCTATTTACTTTGCTCTAGAGTTTGCCAGGCTCCGCCTTCTAGGACTGGAAGTACACAGGCTGCTGCCATTTCCGTCTCGCATTTTTACATGGGATCCAGTATCCAAACTCAGGACCTTCTGCTTTCGAGGAAGAGGCTTAACCCCTGAACAATTTTTAAAATCTCTTTTATTTTCTAATGTTGCATACATGAATATAGTGCATTTATAATATGTCACCGCCTAGTCCCCAGTTTCCGTATCCCCTCATTTTCCCTATACTACTCTTCGTCTCCCTCACTATACTCTTGTTACGGGGTTCAGAAGTCCACCTAATGAGGCATGAACAGTGAGCTTGACTGTAAAGGATATGTATTGAAAGTGGGTTGAACAGAGCTAAAGCCTCAGCATTCCATCTAAGTTCAGGACCTTAGACGGACTCTTAGGACTCTAGCAGAGTTCAGGATCCCACATGGGAGCCCTGAGTAGGGGCAGGGGGGCAGTTCTTATAGCAGTTTCTAAGTTGGTATGTGCCATCTAGCTAGTGACTCAAGTTGGTACGTGCTGCCCAGCTAGTGACTCAAGCTAGCAGTTTCAGATAGTGATTGCAGCTGGAAACTCAGATAGGGTTGAGAGGAGGGGTGGAAACCTTGAGTGGTGGTCCTACTGACCCGAAGCTGTAACTATGAAACCAGTGGGCAGCAGATAGCAAGAGCAAGTTTTGTCTCTCTGCATGTGTAAGCAGTGACTATCTTTATGCATAAGCAGTTTATGGAAGCCAAAAAGCAGTTAGTCTAAGGTTTAAAATGTTTATGGTGTTAATCCATTCTTTCTTTACCTATTTCCTCTAAACAGCTAAATTTTTAAAAGAAATCACCCTACCAAAAGCTGAAAATTTCATACAGATCAAAATTAATACATTTGAAAAATGAAAGAACATTAGCCCAAAGAAAAGATATATTAAAAAGTAAGATGTAAAGTGTTTCTTGTCATTCAGAGTATATACACTGAGTAAAACAGAACTGAAATATGCATTGAGATGGCTTATTCACGAGCTTCCTCCAGATCTACTCTCTAACCTCTGGGTCTGCAGGAGGAAGGAAGAAAAATAACCTTAGTATATTTTCTCCCCAGCTTTATCAGACAGGCTTTTTATCTAGTTGGCTCTGTTCAGAACCACAGTTTCTTCCCTCTAGGAACTTCTACTTTTCCTTTTCTCTCTGGCTTAAAGGTGGTAATAATCTTTTTCATTTTTTCCCATATATTTCTGGATGAACAGTCTTAAGGGTACTATATAACTTGTACGGTCCCGTATATCAGGACTATACTGTTTAATACTTCTATTAGAATTTGTATGAACTATTCTAATTTGAGTGCATATTCTGGTGTTTGCTTTTGGAGACAGGGTATTGTTATACCTGTCTCCACAGGTTATTCCACCTTAGTCTTCCAAATGCGGGCACATAGGTGTGTACTGCCACAGCCAGCTAGCTAGCTACTTTCTGCTTTTTGATGGACCCTGACAGAAGTGATTTTGAAACATTTTTCTAGGTGCAGAACAAAAATTTCAACAGATGAAGGCACAACGCAGGTAATAGTATACATCCAATTCCAATCCCAATACAGGGAGGTAGAGGCAGGAGGAGTTTGAGGCCAATCTGGGTTACATAGTGAAAACATGCAACACATACACACATATTTTTAAAAATGCATAGTATCTTACCATATTCTAAAAAAAATGACAACTACCTAACGACTAAGGAGAAGACTGGAGAAATGAGTTGTGATTTATCTATTATGAATAGTGAGAATGTAAGAAATGATATGAGTAGTCTTCAACCCCCAATTCCCCTCCCCATCAGCAAAACCCAAACCATAATATATAAATACAAGTCGAAAATTGTTTGATACTTATTTAAAACTAACAAAGACAAATTACCTGCCCTACTTTCTGTAAAACTATTACCATAAAATCATACTGATTCTCAATCCTTCAATATACAAATGTAAGAACATGAAGTAGCATGGAAAACAGTTATAACTGTTAAGTGAAAATGGCAGACTACCAAGTATTATATGTTTTATCCTTAAAGAAGGTCATTTGAGTCTAAAAAAAGTTGAAAGAAAATACAATAAAATGCTAAGGGTTGTTACACTCTCTATCGCAACTTTTCAAAAAAGAGACTCTGTCTATGTATTTTTCAACACACATGCATATATTTATTTATCTACTTCTCTATTTGGCAGCACTGGGGAGTAAACTAGGGCCTCTTGTACACTATGTACTAACACAAAACTACAGTCTCCATTTTTTTCTTTTGAGGCAGGGTCTTAGCTAAATTGTCAACATTAGCCTTGAATTTGTGATCCTCCTTGTGAGTCTCTGGAGTAACTAGAATTATAGGCACGTATCACCCAAATTAATACCTAATAAATCAATGATATATAGTAAGTTAATTTTCATAATAATTATTTTAAAATAAAAGTTTTCACAAATTTCACAAAGGTTTGCAGAAGTCAAATAATCAATCATAGCTAATCCTTCAAACTTAAATGGGAATTTTATTAATGCATCATTAATTAGGGTAAACTCTAAAAAATGCCCTAGTGCCAGATAGCATCAAAATACTGGCTATCAACTGGTTGCTATTTATTAATCTGAGGTTTCCCACAGGGAAACTTAGCTGATGTACATAATGAAGCTGCAAATCAAATTTAAATGTTCACATTTAAGATATATAGCTTTCAGACACCAAATTTGTTGGTCTACAATTTCCTTTCCTAAACATTTCTTTCAATTGATTCCACTTTTTAAATACAAACAGAAATCCCATTTCTCTTATTAATTAGAAAGGACCGGTGGGCATAAGATATCTTAAGAGACCCTAGTCTCACTTAAATGACGAATATGGTATCACAAATCCCTTGACGAAATCAAGTATAAAAAGAACAATAATCAGACACACAAAAAAATGTGTTTTGATTAGGGACTTCAGGGCCCATTAATTTTAGAAGCAGTGACATTAGCCTTCCAGCTATGTCATCACTGGAAACCCATTGGGCTTTGACAATTCCCACTTGTTTAGCATCTTTCTACACAACACCAAGCCAACGAAAGACTGGAATGAATGGAAAAAGCAAGTGGATTCTAGGGAAACTAATACAATGCACACTTAAAAAAAAAAAAAAAAAGTCAGCAAGTGACAAATAAGGATACACCTGTCCCTAGAGTCCAAGCATGCTCGATCCCGCACCAGCAGCCAAAGAGGGGGGCCCCCTCCAGCGTCCCCGGCAACCGCCCTGGGGATGCTCACTTGAGGAAGCCGACGTGCTCCTCTCCGTCCACGAGCACTCGGGCCGCGGAGATCCAGTCCTGCGGCTTCACCCCCGGAACCACCGCGCGCCCCTCGATCTTGAAGCGATCCCCGAGGCTGACCCCAGTTCCTCCGGCGCCCTCGGCGGCAGCCCCCGGCACCTCCGAGCTGCGGGCGCCCCCCGACAGTAGCAGCAGCAGCAGGACGGACAAGCAGCCCCACGGAGTGGCCGCCATGACAGCAGCTCCGAGCAGGCAGGACGGCGGCCCGGAAGCCCTCGCCGCCTCCCCGCCGCCCCGCCGCCGCGACCGCTGCCGCCGCCGCCGCCGCCGGCGCGATGTCGTCATCACCGCGCGCCGGAAGCCGCGCCGAGCCCGGAGCTCCGCGGGCGGAAGTGGAGCACAGGGAGGAGAAAACGCTGCTCGGCGTTGGCCGGGCGCGGCGCCTACTGATGTCCGGCACTTGATGTTTAGGAAAGGAGGAGGCCGAGGAGGAGGATCCCAAGTGTCAGCAGGTGACGGCTCTGAGGACCAGCCCCGAGGGAGCGTTTCACATCCTGGGATTCCCTGGGCGGATGCGGTGAAAAAGGAGACCGTTTCCCCGTGCCGTCCCTGCGTAGAGAAGAGCCGGGAAGAAAAACACGTGATCTGTTAACCGAGAGTTCCCTCGAGTGCAAGCAAGGCACCTTCCAGGACACCGGCGTCAACAGGTCCGTGCTCAGAAACTACCAAAGGACCGTACGCGGGACTTAGCAATTGCAATTAGGAAGACACATGCTCAGAGAGCCCGGAGTCGGTGTTATCAGGAAAATACTGGAATTTAAACTGCAAACAAGCAACGATTCCTCTGTTCGGAACGTAGGTTGAAATTCAGATCGAACGGTTCTGTGCGGACATACAGAAGATAAGAATGTCGGTACCACCCATTAGTTCTAGATGCGCTAACTGAAGATCACGTTCCTAGACCACAGCCTGAATCCTGCGCAAGCCCTGCTTCCTGACGGTCAACCGGCTCCATTTTGAAAAGCTCTTTCAGTGTTGTTTTTATCATATTTTTTTTTCCCGACAGCATCTTTGAAAGGAAGTGCCCCCAATGTCTATCATCTATCCCAGTCATGTAGTTGATAATTTTGATAGTCCTTAAGTTAGCCTCCAGAGAGAAAATTGCAAAAATCAAAAAATGATGCAAAAACCAAGTACTCTTAGCTCCTGGTGGAGGGCGGAGATGTGGTTAAAATCTTTTACTTGAAGGGGAATTGATAATCTAGGTTCAGGAAGTGCATTGAAAGGCTAATTTTCATTTTTATTTTAAAAAGTCATATTTAAGTGTCAAGGTAAAAATCAGTTCAAGACTAAAAAAGGTCAGTGCTGATTGTTATCAACCTGGGTTACACCTAATATACAGGGCAAGCATCAAGACATTATAAAACAATATATTTCCTGAGGCCACACCACACCTGCAAAATGAGTAACAGTCTGTTTTTCAGTTCTTAATGCTTTTTTAGCCTATGCCGTTCCCAGTTCTACTTTGTTTCTCATGCCTCCTGAACAGGGTGCTAGGAATCTTTTCCAGAGAGTCGATGTTACTTCCTCTAGATTCTCCTCAAGCACTGAGCAGAAACCCAAATAGTATAAAAGCCCTTCCTGTTCCCTCTGATGAATAAATCCACGGTTTCTCTATTGTGGAGTCTTTCTTGTAGCAGCAAAATGGTAAATCTGACTTTGACTGCATTGCAGTGCAACATTTAAAAGGTTTCAGTATGAAATTCCTAATTCTGCCCCTCAGTCACTCAAAAAGGCTTTCAATAGATATTATCGACTTGACTCCTCGAATACCTGTGAAGTATTCTCTTGATTAAGTTTGGCTTCTGGATCTGATTGTAGGGGATGGTCTTGATTGCATAATTGATGGAAGACCCAGCCCATTGTGAGACTACTTTCTAGGCAACTGGTCCTGGACTGTACAACAGTGGAGAGAACTGGCATTGCATTGACAAGCAAGCATATATTTGTCCATTGCTTTCTATTTTTGATTGAACTTGCTATGATCAGTTCCTTGGGCTCCTGATGCTCTGATTCTCTTGTCATGATGGACTGTTACCTGGAATTCTGAGGTGGAATTAAATCCGTTCCTCCTTCATTGTTTCATTAGATATTTTATTGAAACAGGAGGAAATTCCAGGATGAAGTAAAGAAGTAGAAGAGATCTATGATGATTTCCAAGGTCACCCTTGGTCCTCCCCAGGGACACACAGTGCCCTCTGATACACATTTTAATATTTAATAAAATATTAAAATAAAATTAGCATAGCATGGGTTTTTACAACATATATGACAATTTCATATATATATACAGTACATTCTGATTACTGTTATCTCCTTCCTCTCTCTAATCTCCCACCACAATATCCCCCCTGAAAACTGCTTTACTACATTCATGTCTTTTTAAATATCTTTTATCTACTCTGAAAATTTTATGCATGTATACATTGTATTTTGATCATATCCACCTATCCTCCCCCTCACACTCATCCAAGCCCCCTTCCCCCAACACATTTCATTTCAAACTTCATGCCCTCTTCTTTTTTTTTTTTTTTTAAATAACCAATTAGGGGCCAGAGAGATGGCTCAGGGGTTGTCGCTGAGCCTCTGCCTTGAAGGTCCTGAGTTCAGAACCTGGGTCCCATGTAAAAAGCCTGGAAGGCGGAGCCTGGGAACTTCAGAGCAAAACAAATAGGAAGTAGAAGCAATCCAGGGTATTTCCAAAAGACACCCTTGGGTCTCCATAAGGACACACAGTGCCCCTTGATACAAACACACACATAGATATATACAGACACATAGATATGTACAGACACATATGCAAAAATAATAAAAAAAACAATTGGTGCCACCTGTATGCACATCCACTGAGGATGGGTAACCTACCAGTGACTGTATCCTTATTCCACAGCCATTTACTGCCAATTGTGCCACAGATGCAGAACCTCAGAAGCCCCTCCTCCATCCAACATGTCTTTTGACTCTGAGTTTAGTTAGAGGTGTGTGTGTGTGAGAGACAGAGATGACATGGGTTTGGAACTAACCATGTAACTCTTCAGTGGGTACACAACTGAAGACAGTAACTGCCCTCCCTCAGTATCCATCAGAAGCCAACAGTCCAGCTCGCAAGGGTCGGATTCTGCGGGCCCCTCCCCAGTCCATAGTTGACCGATGCCAGGCCCAGCCTTCTGCAAGCGGCTGTGAGGTCATGATTGCATTGCCTATGCCATGCCTAATCCACAGCATTTTACAGGCCTCCTTTCTGACTTCCAGCTCTTCCATCCTTTCCACCTTCTCCTCATTTCCTGGGCCTCAGGGTCCCTATAAATGTCCTTAGAGCTGAGCACTCAACTTTTCTTATACTCAGCACCTTGGCTAGTCATGCATTGCTGCATTCATCTCTATTAACTGCAGAGAAGCTTCTCTGGTTAATGCTTGACAAATACTAGTCTTTGTGTATGTGTGAAAACAAAAATAAAAGGCAGTTTGAAACCAGGTCAATTTAGTTGAATAATAGTAAGTTACTCTCTCTTTTTTTTTTCAAAATAATTTGGTTTATAGCGTTCATACGTAACAAAAATAGGGGGGGAGTATTATAAATTTGATTCTTGTATACATAGGGTATGGGTGTGAAGTCCTCCGGTACCAGGCAAACAAATTCAAGAGGAGCAAAAACTGAAGGGGTTTAACCCCTTCAGTATTGCCCTCTAATAGTAAGTTACTCTCTAAGGATGAAGATCACCAAAACCATTTTTGACCAGTTTTATTGTGGCATGTATGAATTCCCTCTTGTGTACTGGGCCTTAAATCCATTCGCCAAGCAGCAGGTTACCTATAAGACTCCCATCACTGCTATACATCTTGCCTGTCAGATTGATCTTATAGTTTGTAGCGTTCACAACCAAGACATTTGCTTCTTCTCCTCCAGCAGCCTGCTAATAACTTCTGAAAGTTACCAGGGAGGAAGTGTCCAGGTTGGTTCCAACTTGACTTCATATTTTGCAACCAAGATGTGTAGGAGCTTCCAAAATGGTCTTACCATTGGATTCTGGTGACAACCACAAGAATGACAAGAGCATGTAATTTTTGAAGGGAGTATCTAGGGGACCTCCCTGACCACAGCTAAGAGGTATCCAAAACTGGGCACCAGGATTTTTGTTTAATAACCCATGGTTTCTAGGAGCAGCAGTATCCAGTCAGGCAAGATATTTGCCTTTCAATTCTTGTTGTTTTTTTTAACTTATTTTATTTTTCTGTGAGTGTCTATATGTGTCTCTGTGTATATCAGAGGGCACTCTGTGTGCCTTTGGAGACCCAAGGCTGATGAGATTCACCCTGGATTGCACTACTTCTCTGGAGTTTCCCAGGCTCTGCCTTCCTGGGCCAGAAATATAGACCACTGCCATGTCCTTTTATGTAGGATCCCAATTTGTTAAGCTAGTGTACGAAGTAGTAAATTTCCATGTGGCTTTTTCATTTCTATTAACTTTCCCTCCCTCCCATCTTCCCTGTCCCTTACCCCCTCTCTGTAAACTCCTGCAATCGCTCTGTTTTCAAATCACCTACGTTCTGTTGTCCCCCTCAAAACATCCCCTACCAACAATGGTTCTCTTCCAGTTTCTTTGCTTCTGTAAGTACTCCAAGTTAAAAAAAATTCAAGTTTAGATCCTGCCACCAGACCTGTGACTGACTAGACAGCCTGACATGTTGGCTTGTCCAATCTCTCTCCTCAGTTAGACTTTGAGTCTAACCTGTGTGCACCTGCAAAGGCAAACTAAAGAAACTCACAACCTAATAAAAATGCTTTTTCCTAAAAAAAAAAAAAAAAAAAGATCTGAAGCTAGAGTATACGCATGAAAGAGATTGTGCAGCATTTATCTTCCTGTGCCTGGGTTTCCTCCCTCTGTCTTTTTTTTTTTTTTTCAGTTCTATCCATTTAACTGCAAATTTCATTGTTCTTTACTGCTGAATTAAATTCTATTGTGTATATGTAACATTTTCCATATCCAAATATCCGTTGCAGGAGATCTAGACTGATCCCACTATGGAGCAACAATGAACATGGTTGGGCAGGTATTTCTGTAATAGGATAGAGTCCTTTGGGTATATGCCCAGGAATGGTATGTAGCTGGACCACATAGTACTTCTATTCATTGTTTTTGAGGAACCTCCACACTGATTTCCATAATGGTCACACCAGTTTACATTCCCACTAACAGTGAATAAGGGTTTCTCTTTCCCCACATTCTTACCATCATCCTGTCTCATTTGACTCCTGGAAGACAGCCATTCCGACTGGGGGAGGGGAAACCTCAAAGTAGTTTTAATTTACATTTCTTTGATTAGTAAAATGTTGTGCATTTTTAAAAATGTTTTTACCATTTGTACTTCTTTGAAAAGGATATTGGACATTTTTTTAAAAATGTTTATTTGCCACATAATTAATTTATTCTTTTGAGACTCCTTTGTTCAGTTACATGGCCCAATTCTTGATTGTGCTGTTTGTTTTCTTGGTGTTCAGTTCTTTTTAAAAATTATTTGTGTATTCTAAATAATAATCCTCAGTTAGAGGTAGAACTGGCAAATTTTCTTCTATTCTGTGGGCTCCCCACTTGGTTGATGTACAGAACCTTTTTAGTTTCATGAAATCCCAATGGGTGTAGTATAATTTCCTGTACTACTGGGTCCTAATCAGAAAGTTTTTGCCTGTGCAAGGGAGTTTTACCTTTAGTGGTTTCAAAGTATCTGGTCTTATGTTGAGATCCTTGATCTCTCTAGAGTTGAGTTTTCTGCAAGGAAAGACGTAAAGAATTTCTTTCTACTACATGTTGATATCCAGCTTTCCTGGCACTATTTGTTGAAGATGCTCTCCTTTCTGTAGAATGTATTTTTGGTATCTTGTAAAAAATCAGGTAACTGTAGTTAGACTTACATCCATGTCCTTTAGCCTAGTGTGTGTGTTCCAGTACCATGCTGTTTTTATTACCATGGTTCTATAGTATCACCTGAAATTGCATGTGGTGCTATCCTTGTTTCAGGATAGTTTTGATTATCCATGTCCTTTTATATTATGTGTGCACTTTTAAGATTTTTTTTCTATTTCTTTTTTTTTTTTATTCAACTGTGTGCATGTGCGTGTGTATGTGCGTGTGTATGTTCGTGTGTATGTGCGCGCGCGTGTGTCTGTGTATGTGTAGAACCACAGACGAATTCGCGAACCACCATGGACGCCTCCACCTCCTTCTGCCCCGGGATTCACAAGCTCCGCCCTACCAGGACCAGAAGCGCAGGCCGCCCCCGCTTCCGCCTGGCGTCTATACGTGGGATCTGGGATCCGAACTCAGGACCTTCCGCCTGCAAGGCGGAGGCTTAACCCCTGAGCCACCTCTCCAGCCCTCTATTTCTTTTTTTATATAATACATTTTTTATTATTGTTTCAGCTCATACAAACTTAACAGGTACACCAGTTCCCTCCCTCCCTCCTCCTCCTCCCCGAACCCCCTGCTCCCCCTCCCCTCACCACTCCCGCCCCATCCCCCGTGCCTCCTGCCCCAATTCCCAGAGTCCTTTCTTGTGCATGCCTGACTCTCCTCTGGCATTTCCCTGAACCCTTTCCTGTGTTCCCCTTAAGCATAGGAACACTACTGTGGCTGTCAATCTCTTGCCTCCAAGGATCTTGGTGCCTTTAGCAGATGCTAGACTTTGTGAGGTCAATAGTGTGTTGGACATTGCGCTGGGCATGCAATGTCTAATTATGATTGCTTCGGCCCTAACTTGTGTGGAGTATCTTGCAAATCATTGCTCCTCCCATCCTTTTGCTCTTACACTCTTACCCCCCCCTCTTCCGCAAATGTCCCTGAGCTTCAGGAAGGGGAGAGATTAGGCTGGCCTAGTTCTAGGTGGTGGATATAGAGTCTCTGAAGTTCTGGATAGTGGTTTGTTGATTTTCTTTTGCAGTTTTGTTGCTCCTGCAATGCCCTTCACTCCATCGTGATGGACACTGTGTGTCACCCCCTGGCCAGAGACAAAAAGCTGTTAAACTGGAGTCTTATTATAAGAACACATTCAAGGGTAGATGTAATACTTATACCCAAAAGTGGAATCGCAGGGTCATATGGCATTTGGCAAAGGGAGGGGTCAATCACCCATTTGCAAAATGGTTACTTTTTAATCTGCCGGACTATATGCCCTCCCCTTCTGGTGAGTTCATATCCCCTTAGTTGTAAATGATCAGGAACAAATGTCCCTGAACTTAACTAGGTGTCACATTACTTTCTTGCAGTCCTTAATGGAGGCCTATTTTCTCTACTGTAACATGGTCACTTCTCTCCTTGTTTCCAGTGTGGCCCTCCAACCCCATCCTTCCTGTTCATAATCCTTGCAATTACTGTAGGTAATACATAGATTTACCTATGAGTGTCTCAAGATGGGCTGGGTGGGTTTGGTATTAGGAGCCACCTATTAGGGAGTACATACAGCGCTTAATTTTCTGGGTCTGGGATACTTCACTTAATATAATTCTTTCTAATGACATCCATTTCCCGGCAAATTCCAGTAATTCATCATTTTTGATGGCTGAGTAGTACTCCATTGTATAGATGTATCACACGTAACTTATCCACTCGTCAACTGTTGGACATTTGGGTTGATTCCATGTCTTTGGTATTGTAAACAGTGCTGCTATGAACATAGTCGTGCTTGTGCTATTGAGGTGAACCTCTGCTGTATGGGGGGTTATACCCAAAAGTGGAATCGCAGGGTCATATGGCATTTCAATCTTTAATTTCTTTAAGAATCTCCAGACGGCTCGCCAGAGTGGCTGTATGAGCCTGCATTCCCACCAGCAATGTAGGAGAGTTCCCCTCTCTCCACATCCTCTCCAGCATTTGTTGTTGTTTGTATTGTGGATTTTTGCCATCCTGACCTGGGTGAGATGATATCTCAGGGAAGTTTTGATTTGCATTTCCCTGATGGCTAAAGAAGTGGAGCATTTTTTAAGATATTTGTTAGACATTTTAATTTCATCCCTGGTAAAATTTCTTTAAAGTTCCAGGGCCTTTGGTTTCCTTGATGTTTAGTTTTCTAAGTTCTTTGTGCACTCTAGACAGTAGAGCTCTATCAGATATGTGGTTAGTGAAGATTTTCTCCCATTCTGTGGGTTGCCTTTGAGCTCGTGTTACAATCTCTTTATCTGAACAGAAGCTCTTTAATTTCACAAGATCCCAACTGTTGAGAGTTGGTAGCAGTGACTGTGCCTTTGGATGTCTGTTTAGGAAATGTTGGCCTAGCCCAATCAGCTCGAGGGAGTTCCCTATCCTTTCAAATATGGTTTTTATAGTCTCTGGCCTGATATCAAGGTCCTTGATCCATTTGGAATTAAGTCTTGTACATGGTGACAAGTATGGGTCCAGCTTTAATCTTCTGCATGTGGAGATCCAGTTTTGCCAACACCATTTGTAGAAGATGCTGTTCTTTTTCCACTGGATTCTTTGGGCCCCTTTGTCAAAGACCAAATGGCTGTAATTTTGTGGGCTTATATCTGGGTCTTCAATCCTTATCCATTGATCTGTGTGTCTATTTTGGAGCCAGTACCAGGCTGTTTTTATAACTATGGATTTGTAATATAGACTAAGGTTCAATATGGTGATACCTGCAGCAGTGTTTTTGTTACTCAGGATTGTCTTTGCTATCCTGGGTCTTTTGTGCCTCCATATGAATTTTGAGATTGTTTGGTCAACTTCTTTAAAGAATTGCTTTGGGATTTTAATTGGTATAGCATTGAATTTGTATATTGCCTTTGGTAGGATGGTCATTTTTACGATGTTGATTCTGGCAATCCAGGAACATGAGAGGTCTTTCCATCTTCTGGTGTCTTCGGCAATTTCTTTCTTGAAGGTTTTAAAATTTTCATTGTAAAGGTCTTTTACCTCCTTGGTTAGGTGTATACCATTCATTTTTTTAGGGGCTATAGTAAATGGGATTGTTTCTCTCAAGGCTTTTTCACTTCTTTCATTCTGGGCATATAGGAAGACTACTGATTTTTGTACATTTATTTTGTATCCTGCCACCCTGCTGAACTTCTCAATTAGTTCCAGGAGCTTCCTGGTGGAGTTTTTGGGATCACTCAGGTATAAGATCATGTCATCTGCAAATAGGGATAGCTTGACTTCTTCCTTGCCGATTTGAATCCCTCTTATGTCCGTTTCTTGTCTTATGGCTTCAGCTAAGACTTCAAGTACACTATTGAATAGAAGTGGTGAGAGTGGACAGCCTTGTCTAGTTCCTGATCGAAGTGGGAATGCTTCCAATTGTTCCCCATTGAGCATAATCCTTGCTGTGGGCTTGTTGTATACAGCTTTTATTATATTGATAAAGGTTACTTCCATTCCTACTGTCTCTAGCGTTTTGATCATAAAAGGCTGTTGGATCTTGTCAAAAGCTTTTTCTGCATCTATCGAGAGTATCATGTGGTCTTGGACTTTGGACTGGTTTACATGATGAATTACATTTATTGATTTGCGTATGTTGAACCAACCTTGTGTGCCAGGGATGAAGCCTACTTGGTCCCCGTGTCTGTGTTCATCAGAGAGATCAGCCTATAGTTTTCTTTTTTAAGTGAGTCTTTATTAGGTTTTGGGATTAAAACGATATTAGCTTCATAGAAGGAATTTGGTAGTGTTCCTTCCTTTGCTATTTGATGGAACAGTTTAAGGAGTATTGGTTGATTTTTTCTATCATTTTCTTAGTCTCGATTTCAGATATTTCTCCCCTTATTTTGCTAATCTCCTCTCTTCTACTACTTTTGGGATCAGATTGCTCTAGTTTCTCTAAAGCTTTAAGCTGCATTGTTAAGTTGTTTATTTCTGATGTTTCCATTTTTTTGATGTAGGCATTAAGAGCTATGAACTTACCTCATAGAACAGCTTTCATTGTGTCCCAGAGATTTTGGTAAGTTGTATTTTCGTTATCATTCACTTTCAGGAAATCTTGAATTTCCTTTTTAATTTCTTCCTGAATCCAGTTCTCATTCAGCATCATAGTGTTAAGTTTCCAGGAGTTAGTGTATTTTCTCTTGTTTGATGTGTTGTGGATGTCCAGCTTTAGGCCATGGTGGTCTGATAGGGCACAGGTTAGAATTTCAACTTTCTTGTATATGTGTAGATTCATTTTGTGGCCCAATATGTGATCTATTTTGGAAAAAGTTCCGTGTGCTGCTGAGAAAAATGTGTATTCTTTGGTACGTGGGTGAAAAGTTCGATAGAGATCTGTAAGGTCCATTTCTTTCAGGGTTTGATTAAGTTCCAAAGTGTCTCTGTTAAGCTTTTGACCTGTTGATCTATCCCATGTTGAGAGGGCGGTGTTGAAGTCCCCAAGAATTATCGTTTGGGGGTTGATTTCTTGCTTTAGATGCTGTAGGGTTTTCTTAATGAATGTGGAGGGGCCCGTATTGGGTGCATATATGTTCAGTATTGTGAAGTCTTCCTGGTGAATTGTACCTGTGACTAAAATGTAGTATCCATCCGTGTCTCTTATAATTTTCTTTGGTTTGAAGTCCACTTTGTCTGATAGCATAATGGCTACTCCTGCCTGTTTTCTGCTTCCATTTGCTTGTAGAATTGTTGACCAGCCTTTTATTTTTAAAGCGTGCCTATCTTTTGTGGTGAGATGGGTTTCCTGCAGGCAGCAGATTGATGGATTGTGATTTTTGATCCAAGTTTGTAATCTGTGTCTCTTGATTGGTGAATTAATTCCATTAACATTTAGTGTTATAATGGAGAAAATATTTTTAATTCCAGACATTTATTATGTTTAGTAGTTTTTATAAGTACATTGCTTCGCTTTTAATGGTGTTATACTTGCCTTCTGCTCTCCTGGATATGCCTGTTTTTTTCTTCACGCTTGAGTATCATTTCTAGCATTTTTTGAAGGCTTGGTTTGGTAGACATGTATCCCTTCAAGTTGTCTTTGTGCTGGAAGATTTTTCTTTCTCCCTCGATCATGACGGATAGTTTTGCAAGGTAAATCAGCCTGGGTTGACATTTTTGCTCATTCAATACTTGAAGTATGTCTCTCCAAGCTCTTCTTGCTTTTACTGTTTCGACTGAGAAGTCATTTGTTATTTTAATAGGTTTACCTTTAAAACTGACTTGTTTTTTCTCCCTTGAAGCTCTCAGCACCAGTTCTTTATCTTGAATGTGGAGTGTTTTAACTATTATTTGCCGTGGCAAGCTTCTGTTTTGGTCGTATCTGTTTGGGGTGCGGAATGCCTCTTGTATATGGATGGGCCTCTCTTTTTTTATATGAGGAAAGTTTTCCTTGATGATCGTTTGAAAAATTTCCCCAGGGGTGGTATTTTGAGATTCTTGCTCTGGTATTCCATGAATACGCATGTTAGGCTTCTTCAGGGTGTCCCATATCTCTTGGATGTTTCTCTCAAGTATCTTTTTGGCTTTAACAACCTCTTCCATTGAGCTGGTTAGTACTCCCACTTTATCTTCAAGGTCTGAAATTCTGTTTTCTGCTTCATTAGTTCTGTTGATAAGACTCTCTGTGGCGTTCTGGGTTGAAGATAACTTTCTTGTAGCTCAGTTTTAAACTCTGCTTGAGTCTGTTTTAACTGCTCTATGCCAGTTTTTGTTTCTTGTACTGTTTTTCTCAACTCCTCCAAATGTCTGTTGTGTTCCTCTTCAAAGCGATTGATTCGATTATTTAATTCCTCCCGGATTTCCTCTTTCATAGTATTGAACATGGTAATGATCATATTTTGAAAGTCGTTATCCTGGGTGAGGCTTTCTTGGCCATTTTTCGTGGGTTTGTTCTGGTTGGAGTCTAACATTATGGGATTAATTCCTTCAGTGGGAAATTTGTTTACTTGAGTGTTGCTTCTCATGGATTTGCACTTTGACTTTGGCATTGTCATTTTAACTCTTAAGATCTTTCAATTTCACTAAACTGAATTATTTGGCCTGGGGTTCTGGGGGTGGGTCGCGGATGAGGCCCGCCTGGACCGCGCGCACGTCCGGGCCGGAAGAGCGGGGTGGGGAAGGGAGGATGGAGATGTCGGCGTGGATCTATTTAACCCGAGGGCAGCTGGGGCGGGCCCGGGCGCAGGGGGAGGTTTTTTTTTCTATTTCTGTGAAAAAAATGAACCTGGAATTTTAATTGGAGTTATCCTAAATTTTAAATCATTTTTTTGTAAAATGGTAACATAACTCAGTGTACCATGGATGTCCTGCCTCAAGGGATACTTAGAAAAGATCTGAAGTCAAACATATCTTCAACTACCATGTTTCATTTTTTGCTGAACCCATAAAGATAATACATTTTCCTAGCTTCTGTTGGTTACTATAGCAACTTTTAGTATATTGATGAAATTATTCTATTACATGATTAGTTATTGTGAGTCTCTTACTGTATGTAATCTACAAATTAAAATTTTTCATGAGTATTATATACAGGAAAAGCGGTCCATTCAAGGTTCAATGCTATCCTTGCAGGCGGAAGGTCCTGAGTTCGGATCCTAGACCCCACGTACAGACGCCAGGTGGAAGCGGGGGTGGCCTGTGCTTCTGGTCCTGGTAGGGCGGAGCCTGTGAATCCCAGGACAGAGTAGACAAGGAGGAGGTGGAGGCGTCCATGGTGGTTCCCAAATTCGTCCGTACACACACACACACACATACATACACACATGTGCACACATATACATGTACAATTGAATAAATAATAAATAAAAAATTTAAAAAAAAGAATAAGTATGATTGGAACTAGAATGCATAGCCACGCTTTCTGTCACTGATGACTATGTAAACTGTGAAACAAAATACCACTTTTCTGAAGTGACAAAAAGTTATTAATATGCTTAAATAAAAATATCCTTATCCCAAGTTTTTTGCTTACCTCTGATGTATTTCTGGCAACTCTGCTTTGCTGATCTCTTAGACACGTTTGACTTGACTAGTAAATATCAGTACTGGAGCTGATACCCCAGGTAACAGCCGGCAAGTTTTTATTTTTCTTCTATGCAACAAGGGTGAAAGAGAGGCAGCTGGCTGCAAACACCCACTGTCTTTCTGCACCACCCACAGCTGCATTCCTCTATTCCCTTATCTATCAATACTCATACCAAAGCAGCCAGTGCTTTGAACCCCTCAACTATCAGACCGATACTTCTTCAAACATTTATTGGAGGAGAAAAGCGTGAACACTATTCTCAAGCATGATTCTGTTACCTCTGTTTTCCAGGTCAGCCACAGAGATTGCATAGATGTTCAACTCCAGCGTGCAAGAGAGGTACTCCATTATGTTCCTCCTGGACTTGTGTCAAATAAATAAACTCAGGGGCTGGGAAGATGACTGCGGGGTTAAAGCCTTTGTCTCACAAACAAAAGTTCAGATCTCCATGTCCCCCTCAAAAATGCCAGGCAGATATGGTGGGACCTATAATTCCAATTCTGAAAGGCAGAGCCCGGGAAAACCCAGAACAAAGCAAAAGGAAGTAAAGCAAGCCAGTATGATTCCACATGTCACTCTTCGGCCTACTCAGACACACACTCAAGTACCCTCTTGTATACACGCCTGCACACATGCATACCTATCCACATGCAGCACACACACACATACATACACACAGACACACACACAGACACACACACATACACACGTACAGCTCTCTTGTTCTGGATTTACAGATTAACTTTCCACCCTTTATCTGGTTTTGCTCTTTAAAGTCTGGCCCCTTAAGGACTGCGAAGCTCGGTGCTCTTTTCTCGCTTCCTGGTACTGCCACAAGGGGGAGATTGAAAACAGGGATGGAAATAAAATTTGACACTTGTTTGAGGAGTTTTTAGAAATACTGGATTATACCAACAGATGGTCTCTCTGTGGTTTACATGTGCCATTTCTTTCATGTTTCTTTTTTTTTTTTTTTTTTTGCAACATTTTTATAGTCCGGAAAATACAGAGCTAGTTTTTCGAAATGAAGTCACTCAAGTAGTTAAAAATAGATGTAGTAGAAGTTACTTGGAACTCTTAAAATTTGAATCATCAAAAAAAATTTTTTTTAATTTCCTAGTGGCTGGAGAGATGGCTCAGGGATTAAGACTCTGCCTCACAAGCAGAAGGTCCTGAATTCAGATCCCAGGTTCCACACAAAAACGCCAGGCAGAAATGACTGCAATCTGCATTTTCGGCCCTTGTGGGGCAGAGCCTGGAAAAATCCTAGAGGGAAGCATAAGGAGGTAGAAACAATTCAGGATGATTCTCGAAGTCACACTTAATCCTCCACAGGGATACACAGTGCCCTCTGTTATACACACACACACACACACACACATACATACACTAAATAGACAGATGATAGATAGATAGATAGATAGATAGATAGATAGATAGATAGATAGATAAAAATTTAAAAACTTCCTCTGTTACATGAAGTTCTCATAATCATTTAAAGTCTTGACATCGTAGGAGCTAGTTCTCAGTCTTGTCAGCTGCCTCAGGAGCCTGTATGTGGGGATTCTTTGTTGTGGCAATGTGTCTCAAGCTGCTCTTCAACAAGGGCTGTCAATTTAGATAGAAGAGAATCCATCAGTTGGTTAATGTATCTTTTCAATTGGTGAGCACTAGCAGAAAACAACTTTCAACTCCACTCATCCCCAAGTACCTGAGTTTATTCCAGGACATTTTTGCTCTTTCAAATCTTGCTTACTTCAAATAGTTTAATCCCTTTCCCCTAGTGAACTATGGCCCATCTCCTTCCTATTTTCAAAATGCCTTTTGTTCAGGAAGACAGGTTTGGATCTCTGAAGCTCCTTTAACATCCTCTAAAAGGAGATGAGTCATCCTTCTTTCTTGGAGGGAATTCAAGAGGCCTCCTAATGGGCTCCATGTCTTAGATATATTTCCCTTTCTTCATGTGACTCAAAGATCTAATCCCGTCCTTCAAATTCTATCAAGAAAGTAAAAAAGATGGAGGAAGCATGAAAACATGTCAGATAACATATAAACATTATTAGGAAACAATTGGATATTAGAAAGAAATACAAAAATCCTAAGTCTCCTGGCATATCCTAGGAAAAGTGTTTTGTGAATGCTAAAATTTAAATGTTGTTACTGTATTTGAATAATAGTGTTGGAGAAACCAAAGTCTCAGAAGTTATAATATGCAAACTACTTTATGCTTTGGGGCTCTTAACTACTCAAGTGGATGCAGTTTTCAGTGACTTGAGCTTCATTATAGGAATGTTCAGCACACTACAGGGACTAATCTAAAGGATTAGCTCTAAAACCAGTCACTGAACATGCAAAGGGCAGCGCAATAATTGAACTTAAGCTTCACACAGGTAACCACAAGTCCTTATTGTTGGGTCCTGGGATTGTCTGTCCACATGTCAGCTCTTACGAAACATCAGCCTTTTGTTTACATCTGTGAATAAGTACGAAAGCAGGAGCTCCATCACTCCTTGATTTGATAAAATTTTCTATCATGAAAGTCTCATTTAGATGGGCCATATTAAGTCTATACATGCTACTGTATGAGTCTCAGAACCCTTTCCTCTTAGCACACAAACAACATCATCTGAAAAATAATACCTCATTTTCCTTTTTCCCTCTCCACTAATAACCACCATCTTTCTGCTTCTATCAATTAGATAACTCACCTAAGTGGACTCATGCAGTATGTGTCTTCTTATGAATGGATTATTTGACTAATGCAACATTCTGATTCATGTTGGAGTCTCGTGTGTCTTTCTTTCCTTCTTTTTTTTATACTTTTTTTATTATTATTTCCGCTCATATAAACTTAATAGGTACACCAGTTCCCTCCCTCCCTCCCTCCTCCTCCCCCAATCCCCTGCTCCCCCTCCCCTCACCCCTACCTCCCCATCCCCCAGTGCCTCCCGCCCCCATTCCCAGAGAGTCTTTTATTGTGCATGCCTAACTCTCCTCTGGGCCCTCCTCTCCGGTGACGTACAAGGACCCAGTGGCATTTCCCTGAACCCTTTCCTGTGTTCCCCTTAAGCATAGGAACACTACTGTGGCTGTCAATCCCTTGCCTCCAAGGATCTTGGTGCCTTTAGCAGATGCTAGACTTTGTGAGGTCAATAGTGTGTTGGACATTGCAACGAGCATGCAAAGTCCTATTATGATTGCTTCGGCCCTAACTTGTATGGAATATCTTGCAAATCATTGCTCCTCCCATCCTTTTGCTCTTACAATCTTACCGCCCCCTCTTCCGCAAATGTCCCTGAGCTTCAGGATGGGGACAGATTAGTCTGGCCTAGTTCTAGGTGGTTGATATAGAGTCTCTGAAGTTCTGGATTGTGGTTTGTTGATTTTCTTTTGCGGTTTTGTTGCTCCTGCAATGTCCCTTCACTCCATCCTGCTGGGCACTGTATGTCACCCCCTGGCCAGAGACAGAAAGCTATTAAACTAGAGTCTTGTTATAAGAGCACATTCAAGGGTAGATGTAATAAAAGTAGGAAACCTCAGTGAGGGAAGGGTCAATCACCCATTTGCAAAATGGTTACTTTTTATCTGCCAGACTATATGCCCTCCCCTTCTGGTGAGATCATACCCCCTCAGTTGAAAATGATCAGAAACAAACATCTGTGAACTTAACCAGGTGTCACATTACTTACTTGCAGTCCTTGATGGAGGCCTATTTTCTCTGCTGTAACATGGTCACTTCTTTCCTTGTTTCTGGTGTGGCCCTCCAACCCCATCCCTCCTGTTCATAATCCTTGTAATTACTGTAGGTATTACATAGATTTACCATTGAGTGTCTCAAGGTGGGCTGGTTGGGTTTCTTTCCTTCTTAAAAGAAAACACTGAATTATATTCTATTGGAATTTATCTTGTTAACCCATTCATCTGTTGATTGACATTTGGATAGCTTACACTTTTTTTGGCCTCTGTGAATAATGTTGTTAGGAACATAAGTGTACACATATCTATGAGTACTTGCCTTGGATTCTTCTGAGAATATTGTAGCAGTTTGCTTGCATGGTTGCTGATAAATCACCATGAAATGGCTTAAGGGAATAAGGGGTTTATTTTTTTTTTTAACAATAGTCTGGTTACAATCTATAGTCCAGCTTCACAGGAGAGCATGCACCAACACCAGGGCCGAGGGAACTGGCCACACCATCACCACATAATGGCTGAGAGAGGGACAATCCTTTCTTGCCAGACCAGCATGTCTGGCCAAGTGTACACAAGGATGCCGACTTTCTCAACCAGCTCTCTGTGTTTTATTCCAGGGCCTAATCCCACCCATCTGGGCCTTCCCCATCAGCCAGACAATCTCCTGCAGGTTTGCTCTGGGCTTAACCCAACCACCAAGTCTCCACAAATGTACCCAGAGGTTAAACTCTCAACTGTCAAGTTGATACCTGTGCCTAACTATGACAGATATGCACAGAAGAAGGATTTTTGGATCATATAGGAATTCTATTTTCATTTTTAGAGGAGCCACCAGGCTGTTATACACAGCGTCAACCACAGTGTTGCACAACCATGGTGTTCGGCTTTGTACGCATCTTGGTGGCGCTCCTTATTTTCTCTTTCCTTTTTAGTCTTTTGTTTATTTGTGTTGTTTTGAATAGTAGCTGTCATGCTAGCTGTGAGGAGACATCTCATTAGGTTAATTTTTCATTTGTGGAGAAATAAATTTCATCAAACAAATTTCAAACTAGCTAAAGTAGAAGAACAACATTGAGTATGTGCCCAATCCATAAGGTGAATTAAATAAATCATTTCTCTTTTGTTTTGCATCTAAAATATAGAAAAGTCTGTTGGCAGGGGCCATTGGTGGCAAAAATCCTAATGTTCCAGTACTTGCATTTATACGATTGTTTCCCTTTTTTAGTGCTTAATTCACATGTGTAGACTTCATCTTTAAAGCAATCTTTAGGCTGCCATACTAAATTCTTTGCTATGCTCCACATACAACTACACTTATTTGTGTGCTCACATGCATGTGAACATATGCATATGCATATGCATGCACCCCACACAATTACACATGAGAATAGAAAAAATCAGTATCTAGGAGTTAGACAGTATTAGAGTTTATCGTAGGATCACATGATAATTTGGGGGTACAAGGCACTTCTGCCTTTGTAGACCCTTTCTTCCATCAAAATCACAAACATTTTTATGGTTGCATTAGTAGAAAGACAAAAATATACAAGCAGATTCAGTATTCCATATTCATGACTTTCATTTTCTTCTTAATCGAAAAATAAGACATTTTTGTGGATCCTGGAAGTATGATGGCACAGCAGTTATTATACTTAATGATAAGTTGCCCTTGGCTTATTGAGGACTAATTCAGAACTCCATAAATGAGACTGGCAGCTTGGCAGATTACTGAGTCCCACAGTTAATGAGCAGAGGCAGATAGTTAGAATTCCTCCAGCGTTCAGACAGGATGCTGTCTGAAACAGCATCAGCAGTGTGACGTGAGTTGGACAGCAATTTTTAATTTCTGCTCTCTTCTTCCTTTTGAATTATGAAATACATTGATATACCTTATCTGCTAGTCACCATAAGATTAACCCTAGGAAGTTTAATGATACAATAAGACGTATTTTCCTATTGCGTCTCAGTAGCAGACTCAGACTTTAAGATGTGTGTTTCTATAGTTCATATGTCAACATGCATGCTTTATTAAGAAAGCCTTTTGTTAATAAAGTCAACATTGTGTTTCCCCTTGAAGTTAAGTTTTAGTTATCAGAGCATATCTGTGACAAGTTCAGAGTCTTATTTTATAAAATAAACATGGATAACTCACTCACATGTTTCTTTTTTGTACCTTGTTTTACATGTGAAGAGTTAACTTGAATGTTGAAAATGTCATTACTGCTTATAGGAGGCTGATTTCAGATATATAAACTATAGCAGCAAAATACCTAGAGTAAATTGTCTGAGAGAGAGAGAAATACTGTAGTTTCCTGAAAGAAGATCTATGGCTAAACAAAATTGGGAGGCATCAGACAAAAAGAGAAGACAATTCTGGCTTCTCATTGTACCCTAGGAATGGTGCATTAAATCCAAGAGATAATTGATATAAAATATAATAGAGCTGCAGATGATCTTTTATGCTTATATACAATATTTTCTCATCAGTGCTGGTATATTATATGTCACCCAGCTGATCTACCTGAATGATCATAGTAATAACAAATACTAGTCAAGTTTTCCTGTAATGTTCAGATCTCACACAGCAAAGAAGTTATCAAGAAAATGTCTCATCCTAGTACTAAACCTGATTTGTTAATGCAGTTGCTACCTGTAATTTTATACTAATTAATCTGGTGCTTTGAAGGCTCACATTGGTAGAAACCAGTTGGGCCACTGGCTAGTGATATGTTAGCCACTCCCTAAGCCAAGTCTAGTCTGTGGGAAGAGTATTTAAAAAAAAGCATATGTCTTACATAGGACTGCTAGAAGCAGATGTTATTAGGTAGTGAGGCATATATATCTACATCACTGGAACTTAAAGTACAATATGTTTCACATTTGTAAGAGACCTACTAGCCACTCCAGGAGTTCTAGAAGATCTGAACAACTCACATTATATCATGAAAGTGATAGTAAGATAATTAAACACTTAAAATATTTTGACAGAATTAAAACACATTCCTTTTTCTGTTTTTAAATGCCCTATAATAAATCTTTTTATATGAAATTACTGACATTATTAAGGAAATAAATGAATTAAGAATTGAGTTTAGGTCCTGTATTCAGATGTACAATTGTACAGAAATAATTTATTCCATGTGGCCATTAATTAAGCACAGATTCCGTCCAATGGTGAGGTATCCTGTCATTTTCTTGAACAAAGGTTTTGGGAGTTTGAGTGAGAAGTTTGGGTAAGGAAGCTAGAGAAAAGATGGAAGCTCTAGAAAAATAGGTTTCGCCTCACTTTATAAAGAATTTTCTTTTTTTAATTTTTTAAACATTTTTTTATTATTATTTCCGCTCATACAAACTTAGTAGGTACACGGGTTCCCTCCTTCCCTCCTCCTCCCCCTGACCCCCCTGCTCCCCCTCCCCTCACCCCTCCCTCCCATCCCCTAGTGCCTCCCCTCCCAATCCCCGGAGAATCCTTTAACGTGCCTGCCAGTCTCAAAAATAAAATAAAATAAAATAAAATAAAATAAAATAAAATAAAGAAGAATTTTCTAAGTTGGATAGAATAAAACTTACCTAAGGGTGACCAACTATCTTACAGGAAGGAAACAGACAGATGCTTGGTGGAGATGGAGAGGCCGTAAAAGAGAATTCAAGCAACACATGGCTGGACTTGATGACTTTAATCTTAGGATTTTGTGATTCTTTATTTGGAGTCTTACCAGCTGTTGTTTTCAACTGCTTCAGATTTTATTAGTAGTGGTCACAGGAAAAATAACATCATTTTTCACATGCCAAGGAAAAAAAAAAGACAAAATGCACACAAGAGTGTGAGAGAGGGGCTGGAGAGGTGGCTCAGGGATTAAGCCTCTGCCTTGCAGGCAGAAGGTCCTGAGTTCAGATCTTAGACCCCACGTATAGACGCCAGGCGGAAGCGGGGGCGGCCTGCATTTCTGGTCCTGGTAGGGCGGAGCCTGTGAATCTCAGGGCAGAGTAAACAAGGAGGAGGTGGAGGTGGTCCATGGTGGTTCCCGAATTCGTCCGTGGTTCTACACACACGCGCACATATGCATACACGCACAATTGAATAAATAATAAATAAAAAATCAAAAAATATTTAAAAAAAAAGAATGTGAGAGAATCATTAATACAAACACCTTCAACATAAACATGATAACTAGAAGACAATTGCAGGGTCCCATGACCAGCATACTTACCTCAGCAATCCTCAGCAATCCTGACAGAGTATGTTCAGCAAGAATTAAGTCAGGCTGGGTCAAGAGGGGATCTTGGAAAAGCCGAAAAACCAAGTCATGTTTATTATGGAACCTAATTCTTATATACCACGAAACAGGGTGGTGAAGTCTGTACACTGCACAGAGTGATGACATCGATAGTGACAGACTCCAGGTGTGAAGTCCACAACAGGTGGGACCACCACCAACAATACAGCCCTGCCAATCCTTAGATATGTTAACAGGCCCCAATGGCCCCATACAGGGTGGAGAAAGAACAGGTTAGGAACATGGTGATACAATTATAATGATAAAGCTCTGTGCCCGTCCTTTTCGTATGCTAGTCAATGTCTAGATGGTTTCCAAAGAACTGGAAGGAATATGTAAAAAACACCTCTGCCCTTGAACCCAGTTCGAGAAAGGACAAGATCCATCCCTGCCCCTCGCAGAAAGTCAACAGGAGTCAGCCTGCCATACCGCATAGGCTGGCATCTGTGCTGACATAGGCACAGAACTATGTTAGAATAGGAGGCACACTGCAACCGAGACCACAAGGGATGTCCTTGGCATCCGCCTTCAAGAAATGGAGCTCTTGGGCTTGAGCGTTCCCTACAGACAATCAGTTCTTTTATTCGAGCAGCCATACCACAGAGTTTCTGATTCACGAATGTAAATGTAGACAGTGCAATGGTGATTCAGAATTAGGAGTTACAATGAAGCCATTTTCAAACGTCCTGTGAAGCCTTAGGTGATATGCAGATGGGAAAACCACCATTCCCAGAAGGAAGCCCTTCCTTCCATTCATAAATAGAGCTCAGTGTTTTCCAGATCCTGTGTGTAGATCAGAACCACCTTGAGAGGCTATTAAACATCAGCTGCCTGGCCACACCCGCAAAGGCGCTGACTCAGTGGGTCTACCATGTGCCCCGGGCACTTCTCTGTTTATAGACTCCTCAGGTGACTCTGATGTGCCCCAAGTTTGTGAGCTGTTGACCTCTCTCAGTAGAATAGTATTTATATCACATAATAAGTACTCTAGCAAAAACTCAGAGAAAGCCAATATAAATGTTGAGCTGTGTTTTTAAACATTATGCTTTCTGTGTGGTTATCAGTTATATGCAAAGTTCCAGGGCGGAGAGGGTGCTCTGGCATGAAGTTAACAATAAACGTATGTCCTGCTGTGACTCAACACTCAGAACAGCGTAGGAGTTGGGAACACACACAGGTTGCCGGGTCAAATAGGGGTTGGACTCCTGGCTGTGTCGGTTATGGGCTGAGTGGCTTCATCTGGCGAAGCCTGATCCTCGTGTGGAAAAAGGAACTGGAGTGCTTATCTGTGCTATGGGCTGTCGTGAGTATTAGACAGCGAGATAGTCGCATAGTTACAGGCACAGGGAAATAATCTTAAATGGAAGTGCTGTCGTTGTGGAAACTGGTCACTACTATGGTTTCATTGTGACAGATAGGATCAATATGAACATATAGAGATGTTGGTGAAAATTAGAAATGTTTGGGCTGGAGAGATGGTTCAGGGGTTAAGACTCTGGCTCAAAAGCAGAAGGTTCTGAGTTCAGATTCCAGGTCCCACATAAAAATGCCAGGCGGAAATGGCAGTGGCTGCACTTCTGGCCCTGGCCTCTGGGAAATCCCAGAGCTAAGCAAGAAGGAGGTAGAAGCAATCCAGGATGAAGTCACCCTTGATCCTCCACAGGGACACACAGTGCCATCTGATACACACACACTGAAAAACACACACACACACACACACACACACACATACGCAAAATAGATAAAATATTTTTAAAAAAGAAAAGTACAAGTTTTTATACTTGTACAGTGCGATACATTCTTCTCATCTATTTTTAAATAAGTGATTTAATCTCATTTTTCCCATTCTTTATTAATATCATGCAGAAATAAGCTCCCCGCAGTCATACGGCAGATTTGGCTTACATAAAAAAAGAAAAACTTCCTAGCCACATGTGGTCCAAGCACATCTGTAATCCTTGAACTTAGAAGATAGGAGCAGGAGGATAAAGGAAGCCAAGGTCATTTTCCTCGGTTTCACAGTGAGTTCAAGGCCACTGAGCTTCATGAAAGCTTGTCTCAAAATTACCAGAAAACATGAATGGGATTTGCTCTTTTAGCATTTCACCATGAAAGGCAAAGAACTCAAATGGCCCCACACCACCTTGAGAGACTGATGAGGGTCAATCCTGATTCGGGTAGAGATACTTTCCTTAGTGGTGTACCCACTGATTCATGCTTCAGAAAGTGCCCAGCCACATGCATCGCCCCAGACGAAACTCAGTGAGTCACTCAGGAAAAGAAAGAGAGAGAGAGAGAGAGAGAGAGAAAGCAATAAAGCAAGCAAGAAAGAAAACAAGAAAGAGAGCAAGAAAGCAAGCAAGAAAGAGAAAGAAAGAAAGAAAGAGAAAGAAAGAAAAAGTGAGAGAGAAAGAAAGAAAGAAAGAAAAAGAAAGAGAAAAAAAGAAAGAAAGAAAGAAAGAAAGAAAGAAAGAAAGAAAGAAAGAAAGAAAGAAAGAAAGAAAGAAAGAAAGAAAGAAAGAAAAAGAAAGAGAAAGAAAGAAAGAAAAAGAAAGAGAAAGAAAGAAAAAAGAAAGGAGACTGGCAGGAAAGAGGGGTCGTAGTGGAAGAGAAGGAAAGATGAGTCTGGGAATTAAAGTATGAAAATGCCATAAATTCACTGCATTTATGAATGAAACACTAAAAGAATAAAAAAATTAATAATTTAAAAATTCCTGAGATGGACCCTTGTGTTGTGTTTTAGGTCACACAGCAGTAACAAAGTAAGTAAATGCAGAGTTTGATGGATTGATTTATTTTATTAGTTTTGTGTGTGTGTTTATGTTTTTGTGTGAGTGTGGGCACGCATGTGGAAGGAGGGGACAACATTCATCCTCGCCTTTCCATTTTATTTGAAGCCAGGTCTCTTCACAACTGCTGTGTACAGCAGGCTGGCTGGCCCGTAAGCTTCTGGAGAGTCTCGGATCTCCTCCTCCCTTTCCCGGAGGTGTCCACAGACACAGACACGTGTGCCGTGAGTCCACACATGGGCCTATTCGGGGTCTGGGATCTGAACTCTGGTCCTCCAGCTTGAGCTTTACCTGCCAAGCATCTCCTAGCCCTGGGAACTGATTTTATATCCAGGCCAAATTTTCCCTTCAAAACCACAATGTTTCTCTAAAATAATAATAAGTTTGTTTCACAGTGGTTTTAACATCATGCAGAAAAGGTGGTAACAGTCATCACCAAGCAACATTAGTTCTTTCAGCTAAAGCCCAACACATCAATTATAAATAATTTTTCAGGTAAAGAATCTTCAGCAAACTGTAATTCAACGTCTCTATCCCAGATTTACTCAACCCTGGCTCTCAATGGTCTCAAAGAACAACTTTCTATTTCCTGTTTTATGTATCAAGTGGGTAAGGGTGGGGTGAAGTGAGTACAGAAAACAGTCTAGATTATGGGTGAAGTTTCTAACCGGTGGGCTGTTCTGGGAGAATTGTCCAGCTCCCTACTTCTGGAAACTTCTGGAAACTGATCAGAGGTATAACCAGTATAGTTGGGGCAAAAACCTTCATGCCAGATCTACTGGTGGAGAGGCTGATGTGCTGCTGAAGACTCCTGGGAGGAATCACAATTTTGTCAGTATTCATCTATCAATCAGTGAATTGTGTTGGGCAAGGATCTTACATTCATTCTTAAACAATCAATGGTCCATGGATAAGACAGTGAGACATCAGTAAAAAGCTTGCATGTGTCCTCATCGATGACTGGCAGGGTCCTGTTGCAAATCTATTTACTGATGAATCTGTTCTTGACAGAAAAAGAGGTGCTAGTTGGTGGTCACACCCAGAAAAGATGGATGACTGCTAGGGGCAGATACTTGGTTCTTAATTGAATATTTTGGTTTAGTATAAACACTCAGCAATCTGCTGTTCCATTGTTCATTTTATTCAACAATTATGTATTGAATATTTCTTTCTTTGTTTTTAAGTGCTGAGGTTAGAATTCAGAGCCCTGCACATGCTAGTTAAGTGATCCACCTGTAAGCTACACATCCAGGCACTATTATTAATTACAATAATTCTATTATTATTAAAATTACTATTATTACCATTATTTTTCAAGATAGGGTTTTGCTGTGTAGCCCAGGTTGGCATTGAACTCATAATCTTCCAGCCTCAGCCTCCAACTTGGATGACAACTACACCCAGCTTGACTATTTCTTTTCTGGTCTATATGGTATTGAGAGCTGGCGATGCCATGATGAATTAGACACTGATCCTATGAAGTAGAGACTTACAAGTATTTATACTGTACCATGATTGGGTATCCTCAGAACACAATCACACACACACATACACATGCGCATGTACATACACACACACACACACACACACACGGAAGGTCAAATATTTGAAGGTCAAAGGAGAGTTATTTGGGAAGGAAATGAGAGGATGCTTTAAGAGGGAATAGGAGAGAAGGGAGCAATTTTCTCAGTGAATGGGACAGTAAGTTTGAAGGCTGGGAATGAAATTGCACAGTGGGTCAAATGAACTGACTAGAGTACTCTGACCCTGTGTGTGTGTGTGTGTGTGTGTGTGTGTGTGTGTGATACCAAGATAAAATAAGGCTGTAGGAGAAAAATCAAACCTGAGAACATGAAGGGCTTAGTAAAGTAAGTCATTTAAAATTCAACCTGAGATGATCTGAACGTTGAAAGGATCCCTTCCACTGTCACAACAAAGCACAAGTGAGAAGACAGTAAGTCTTTTCAACGCCTGCCTCAAAGATAACTTGTGAAATAGGTTCATAAAGTTTCATCAGCAGAAGAGCTATTTTCTAAATGTACTAACACCATATCAAAGAGCCAAAAATTTTTCAGTTAGGTCACTAGCACCCATGAGCCAAGGTCATTGACTGATGAGAATCTGGGCCAAAACGAAGCAAGTTGGGCTTTTTTGTTTGGACCGTGGGTGTTGGTACTTTCATTCCTTCCTAGCTGTCCCAGGCCTGGCTATTCCCAATTAACCACCACACATGAGGCACATAGTAGTTTTGTCAACACCCGCCATAACACTACTGTAATTAGCAGACACTGATAAAGAGTTATATCAGTAGTAAGTTCATGAAGTATTTGTTTGAATGAACTTTGAATCTGATATATGTGCTCTGAAATTGCTAGTCCCACTGCGGAACTACGCTTTCACAGATTCCTCCAGACTGACGTCTTTGATTCCTAGCCTGTTCTATCCGCCCAAAAGAAAAGCTTATAAACTACAAACACACAAATCATTTCTCCCCATCAATTGCTTCACGACATTTCTCTTAAGTCCTACGAGCCTTCACACGGCGAGGACATTTCCTTTCTCCATACAGTTTTAAATCTTGGCAATCTATTAGCAGCAAAACCGTGACATTTTAATTCAGAATTGAAATTTTCTCACATTTTTGTGTTGAAATACAGAAAAGGTAAAGTAGTAATAAATTCTAATCTGATCAACCCAAAGAACTTCGTCCTGAAGATGAACAAAAATTATCAGAGGACCCTGGCTATTCTCATCTCGTGCATCTGTCTCCCTCAAAAACATTATCATTTTGGGCTGGCAAGGTGGCTCAGCAGATAAAAGGGGCCTGCGCACAAGGCTGCCACCTGAGTTCGATCTCTAGATACAACATGGTAGAAGAGAGAAAATGACTTCCAAAATTTGCCCCCAGACCACCACACACGTGCCATGATACAAGTGTACTGTTCTCTCTCTCTCTTTCACTCTCTCTGCCTGCCATATATGTTCAATGTCTGAAATTATTGCTATCTTCGAAGAGTAAATGGCAGCTTCCTGGGCTTCTTATTCTTGGGCGCCCTTTCTTCCTTTCTAGTCTAGAGCAGGCCACAAGGGGAACATCCCCTAGGAAGCTAAAGCAGGCTGGCTGCAGAGTAGCCTTCCTGCAGCAAGTGAACACTCTAATCTTAATTTCTATTGTGTCCTTTCAGGGAGAGATGAGCATTAGTAGCTTGCTCATTCCTCATTTTCAGGCATCAGAAAAAAAAAAGCCATAAACAAAACCAGACAACGTGACTTTTTGCAACTCTGATCAAACATAATATTTTAAAGGCCCATCCATATCACTTCATGTATCAGCACTTCATTCCTTTTTATTGACAAATAATATTCTATTGCATGGATATATCATATTTAATGTACCCATTCAGCAACCAACCAATAGATATTTTGGGATATTTTCTCCTTTTTGACTATCATAATCATGTTATAGACATTTATGTAAAAATCTTGCCATGGATATGTTCTTAATTTTCATGGTGTTCTCTTGGGTCTGTACCTGGCTATGAAATTGCTAAGCTATATGGTTAAACAGTTAAATTCTGTTCAGCCTTTTGAGAAACTACCAAACAGTGTTCTAAAGTGGCTACAGTATTTAACACTTTCAAAAACAAGATATGAGGATTTCTTTTGTTTGTTTGTTTGTTTGTTTTTCCATCAAGGTGTGGTCTCAAATTCCCATTCCTCCTGCCTCTGTCTTCCAAGTGTAGAATTACAGTTGTGAATCACCATACGTGGCTCAATTGGCTTATTGGCTTATGGTTTTAAAAGGTCCAGTGAAGCAACGCATCATGACAGGAGCACAGGGCAAAGCCCAACAGTTCACCTCTGCATAAGGCAGGGAGCAAGAGAGTGGTAGGGAATGATATCCTACAAACCCTCTGTAAAGTGTTTCCCCTGGTGATTTGGCCCCACCTCTTAAAGGGCACATCACCTCCAGAAAAATCATTCTGGAGCCCAAGCCTGCAATATATGGATTTGAGTTTAGATCCAACTTTCAGTACATATGAATTTTAGGAATGGCCTCTCAAGTTCTACAGAGTCATCTGGCATTAAATTGAATATGCAAGTCAATTTTGGAAGAACTGCCCTCTTAAGCTATTTAATGTGGGATATCCTGATCCTTTTTAGTTTCTTTCAACAATATATTGTAGCTTACAATATATAAATTTCGCATTACTTCTGTTAAAATGATTCCTAAGAACCTGCTGCATGTGTGGCTGCTGTCATATATGCATAGGCAGGTGGCACAGAGGAGAGAGACTGTGTTTAATTAAGCCCAGTGCTCTGACTTAGGAACATTTGAATGATTAGTAGCCTAACATAACTCCCAGGAGCCCAACTGCAGGACCATCCTTCTTCCAATTGACCAAGAACTAGCTAGAGTCATCTGATGGCCCTACCCAGGGATCTTTGTACAGAAAAAAACTTTCATTTTGACCTGTGGATCTTCAACTCAGGGCAGCAATATGCTATACCCCAGGCTTCCAGACCATGGCACTGGGGGAACTCAAAGTGTTCATGTGGCAGTGACCGCTGATGGAGGGGCGGCTGTCCAGGGCACAGGAGGCCCGTGGGTAAGGACTTGTGCGCAAGTATCCTTGCACTTTTCTTGGGAACCTGGGAGGCTCCCACTGCTCCCCCAAAGTCGGGTCGCAGAACACAGGAGGCCCTTAGGTAGTTTCCCCCAACTTAGCAAATACTATTTTGGAGGTGGCCAAATCTCTCAAAGTTAAACCTGAACAGATCTCCAGGTTTTTGGAACACCCCTGGCCTCCTTTCCTGGTTGTGGGGTGACTCTGAACTTTTAGGATGCTCCTGAGTCTACTGCTATTTTTTCAAAGCAGCTTTTCCTGTGAAGAAAGGAGGCATTCATATGCAGGAAGCCTCAAAGACTTTGAAGGTTCAGCTTCCTGACCTGTCAGGGCAGTTTGACCATTTCAAAACTTCTTGAGATTAATAGTCTCCTTCCTGAGTTTCTCTTTTATGGTTAAAAAGAATTTCAACATCTGTGGGCTCATCCCATGGGCCTCCCATGAGTCTGGCTTTGAGCGCTCACACTCTGGGATCAGCCTCGCAGGAGACACAAAACTGCTATTCTTTAGTTTTATCACAGATTCTTAACCATGTAGAGCTGGAAGCTCAATCATAACTGCTATTAACATCCGAAATGAATTTTTTATTACTAATATATTATTTTACATTATAGTCCTGCTTTCAGTTTTATTTTTTTTATTTTTTTTATTTTTTTTTTAATTTTTTTTATTATTATTATTTATTCAACTGTGTGCATATGCGTGTGTATGTGCGTGCGCGTGTGTCTGTGTGTGTGTAGAACCACGGACGAATTCGCGAACCACCATGGACGCCTCCACTTCCTCCGCCCTGGGATTCACAGGCTCCGCCCTACCAGGACCATTTAGAAATGCAGGCCGCCCCCGCTTCCGCCTGGCGTCTATACGTGGGATCTGGGATCCGAACTCAGGACCTTCCGCCTGCAAGGCAGAGGCTTAACCCCTGAGCCACCTCTCCAGCCCCAGTTTTATTTTTTAAAGAACAAATGAAAGTGGGGGAGGAAAAAAAAGGAAGTGGGAATGGGTGTGTTGGGAGGACAACCAGGTAGGGTAGAAGGGGGAGGGTAAAGATATGATCAAAAGGTTTTTATATATGCATCACATTGTCCAAGAATGAGATTATTTCAAAAGCAGAAAATATATTTCTAAGTATTTTATTCTTCTTGATGTTCTTATAAGTAGAATAATTTCCCTCATCTTAGGCTATAGAAATATAATTTTGGAGGGGTTGATTCTCTTTACCCACCATTCTTGTTTGTTCAGCAATAGATAATCAGTACACCAATCATTCTCTGATTCCCACAATGCTAATTTAGCCGACTTTAGTTCTGGGCCTCACTCCTAAGCGATGCTCACAACCTCCGCACTCCCATCCCATGCTGAGGATTGAGTCCTGAACCCAAAGCCCTGCGCATCCAACCATATGGATGCCTCGACCACTCCTCTACCACTGCACTACACTCCCAGAACACCCCTCCAAGCCTTTTAAACAGAGCCCCTGCTGCCACAGCAATGCCTGCAACTTCTCTTCCATTCTGTTGTCATAATCACTTGTCTGAAATGCAAAGTATATGCAGCGTCCGTGCTTTCAGTCACTGAATATTAACTCAAATCTACGACTTGGAACACTGGTGTCAAGGCTTACAAAAATGTTCATAATGTGGCCCCTCGTATCTTGTCGCCTTTCCTTGTCACCTTTCGCTTTCTACCACAAACTTGGACTTTGTCAGAGCTGTATCTCTTCAACAGATTCCTCTTCTTCCTTCAGTTTGAAGTAGCTCTGTGGATCTTTCCTCTCTGATGTCTTCTTCTGCTGTCTGTTTACATTTCCTCCTTTTTAGGCTCACATATCCTATATTTCCCTCCACTATCGAGTCTAATACCCCAAGCTGTATTTGAACCCAGCCTGAAAGCAGAGACCTAGCTCAAGTGTTCTTCGGTTTCCTAACATCTAGCATACTAATAAACAGCATACAAATTTTAAAAAAAGGTCAAAAAAATGTGGTCTCACAGTTCTCATAAGAAAGATTATAGGTATTAAAAATCAAATATATCAAAGATATCAAATATAACCCAGCAAGGTACCTCAGTGTTCCAGAAAAAAAGAGCAATTCAAACTCAAAAGCTATACAAGGCAAGATAATAAATATAATGTAAAATAAAATAAATAAAATAAATAAAGATTAAGACAGAATTTAATGAAACAGAGATTTAAAGAGAAGTACATTGAATCCATCAAACAACTTGTTCTTTCTGCGCGCGTGCATGCATACTTGTGTGTGTGTGTGTGTGTGTGTGTGTGTGTGTCTGTGTGTCTGTGTGTCTGTGTGTATCAGAGGGTACGTGTGTCCCTGTGAAAGACCAAGGGTGATTTCGGGAATCATCCTGGATTGCTTCTACCACCTTCTGGCTTTACTCTGGGATTTCCTACACTCCGTCCACCAGGCCCAGAAGTGCATGCCTCCGCATTTTTATGAGGGACCTGGGATCAGAACTCAGGATCTTCCGCTTTTGAGGCTGTCTTAACCCCTGAACCATCTTCCCAGCTCAAAGAATTGGTTCTTTGGCAAAGTAAATAATATTGGCAAACCCCTGGCCAAATTAACTAAAAGGCACACAAAGAAGACCGAATTAACAAAATTCAAAATGAAAATGGGATGGTTACTCCAGAATCCAAAGGACAGAGAATTTTTAGGGAATGCTTTGAAAACGTATATTCCCTGTGCTTGGTTTGAATGTGAGTTGTCCCCCACAGGCTCACGTGTTTGAATCTTTAGTTGTTGGGGGAGGTCATGGCACCTTTGGGAGGTGGAGCCTTGCTGGAGGAAGGTAGTGACAGGGAGTAGGTTTTGACGTTGATTAGCCCTACTAGGCTTTAATTAGTTAGCCTGCTCTTGCAGTTACACTGAGCTCTCTCTCCCAGGCTCCATAGCAGCAGAATGAGTAACTGGAACCCTTTAAGACTGGAAAAAAATGGATATGTTCTAAGACATATATTACCTACCAAACTAAATCAAGAAAATACAAGCAAATTAATCAATGAGATTGAAGTAATCTTTCAACTAAGAAAAGTCAGAACTGTTTGGATTCACTGTTTCAATTCTGCCAAACCTTTAAAGAAGATTCAATACCAATGGTCCTCAAACAATCCCATAAAGTAGAAAGGGAAGAAATTCTACCAAACTCATTGTATGAAGCCAGAATTGTCCTGATGGCAAGAACCAAATAAAGGTACACATAAAAAGGAAGATATAGACCAATTTCCCTGATGCAGATATGTAAAAAGGTTCTCAATAAATTCTTGCAAATAAAATTCAAGAATACATTAAGAGAGTCACACATCATGGCCAAGTTAGTTTCATTCCAGAGATGCAAAGTTAGTTCAACATAAACAAATCAATAAATGTAATTCACCAGATAAATAGACTTAAGCACCAGCACCTACTTGACTGATGCCTATAAAAAGGTCTACAATAAAATTCAGCATTTGATAAAAGCCTTGAGAAGCTAGGATAGAGAGAGTGTAGCACACCTACTAAAGACTATAACCAGCATAATTCTAAATAAGGAAGAACTGAGAACCCTCTAAAATCTGGAATGAAACAAGGGCGCCCACTCTCAATGCTCTTCTTCAGTGTAGAGGTCAAGGTCTTAGCTATAGCAATGAGACAAAAGAAAAAGAGGGACACAAACAGGAAAGGAAGCAATTAAATTATCCCCATTTTCAGAAGACACAATACTATACTTAAAAGGACTGTAAAGGGTCTACTACTGGAAAACTCAGAAGTGATAAATACTTAACATTAAGCAACACTCAGCAAAGTAACAAGATACAAAATCAACATACAAAAGTCAATAACTTTTCTGTATACCAATGACAAGTTTGCTGAGAAATAAATCAAGGGAAAAATTCCATTTACAATAGTTTTAGAAAACTAAAATACTTAGGAATAAGCCTAACCAAAGAGAAAAAAAAAAACAACAACAACTATGTGAATGAAAACTTTAAACAATCAAAGAACAGTATTAGAAGATGGAAAGATTTCTCATGCTCATGGATAAGCAGAATTACTATAAAAATAGCTAAATTACCAAAATCAATCTACAAATCCAAAGCAATACCCATCTAAATTCTAATGTCATTCTTCCCAGAACCAGAAAAAGATTCTAAAATTCATATGGAAACATAAAAGGTCCAGAATAGTTAGTGTAACCTTTAATAGAAAGAACAATGCTAGATGTATCAAAACACCCAACACTACAGAACTATACAAAAATAGCATGTTACTGGCACAAAGAAAAACATATATAGAACAGAAGACCAGAAATAAATCCATTCAGTCACCTAATTTTTGACAAAGTTCTCAAAAACATATATTGGTGCTGGTAAGACTGTACTTCTATATGTAATGAATGAAAGTAGATTCTGACTCTTATCCTGCACAAACATCTATTGAAATTGGATCAAAGGCCTTATTAATAAAGGGAAACATAAAGGAAGACAAAAATCTTCAAGGTACAAGATCGGGCAAGGATTTTCCAAGAGGACACGACACCAACAGCATAGAAGATGACTGATTTCAAGAATCAACAAATGATATGAAGTTAAGAAACTTCTACAGAGCACAGGAACTAGTTACAGAGTGAGGAGACAACCTTTGCCAACTATACATCAGACAGGGGATTACTATCCCAAATATATAAAGCATGATAAAGAAAAACTCCTAAACACCAAGAAACTTAAATCACCCAATCAATAAAGGGGCTAATGAACTGAATCAACAGTTCTCAAACGAAAAAATACAAAACAATACATGAAAAGAGTATTGGACATCCTTAGCCGTTAGGAAAATGCAAATGAAAATTGCTTTGAGATTCCATCTACCTTAATCAAAATGGCTGTCCCCAACAAAGCAAATGTGGGTGAGAAGGTAGAGAAAGGAGAGGCCTTTTCATGCTTGATAGGAATGAAATTTATGCAACTGTAGTGGAAATCAGCATAGATGCTCCTCAATAAATAAAATGGAGTTTCCAAACGGCCCAGCTATACTATTCTTAAGTCTATACCTGAAGGATTCCAAATAAACATGCCACCAAGACAATTGCATGTTTGGAGCTGCACTATTTACAATATCTAGGAATGAAAGCAGCCTGCATGTCCATCAATGGATGAATGAATAAGGATAATGTACTACATATGTACAGTGAATTTTATCCAGCCATAAATCATGACATTTACAGAAAAATAGTACTAGAAATTACATTAGGCAAAATAAACCAGACTCAGAAAGACAAATATTGCCTGTAGTCTCTTATATGCAAAAACTAAATTTAAATATATACACATATATGTGTTTTTTTTTCTATATGCTTATAAGTAATTAAACTAGTAAGGAGGAAATATTTTAAGAGAAATGGAAAGTGGGGAAGGTAAAGTGTAAAACACAAACATAGGAATTCAGAAAGGGGGACCAACTGGAGAATCAGCTAGAGGAAGAGGGGTTTTCTCTCGGGGAAGGGAGTGTGAGCAAAGATGAACAGATATAATATTCTTGGTGATGCTATGAAGAAAATCATCTCTTTGTATTCTAACTTGAAGCAATTGAAAGTAAAATTGAAAAGATGGACTTGAAATGTATTCTCTTAAAAGAGGAGAAAAATGAAGCATGAAATAATATCTAAATAAAAAGAAGGCAAGGTAACAAGACTTGAAATGAAGCTGATTGACCTCCTAAGTCCAGACTCCTGGTTTACCTCTGGAGAATGATCCAGAAAACTAAAATATGATAACAAGACCCCCTCCAGAAGGGTCCATGGTTAGAAGCAGCCTTTTGTGGAACCCTGGCTCCCTTTCATGACTCAGGAACCCTTGCAACAGATTTCCTAGAAGAATCAGTTTTGTGTCCATTGTAAGGATGCTATTGGGAGAGGTGATGTAGTAAGTCTTCAAATTTAAAAAAAATTAAAGTTAGGAAGAAAACCAATATTGTATTTTAAATATTTTAAAATCAAATTTAAATAAATACTTTTACATATCAAAATATTGTGAAAAGACATAATAGCTAACATGTAACAGTTAACTTAAACCTTGTCTGTCTTTTTTTTTTTTTTTTTGGAGACAGGGTTTTAATATATAGCCCAAATGGCCTTGAACTAAAAGATATTTTCCTTCTTCCATTTTTTAAGCATTGGGATGGATTACTGATGTGCACAACCACAGCTACAAACAACTTAGATGAAAAACAAAAAGAAAACCTCTACTGTTAAGGAAAAATATGAGGGAACAGCCTTGTTTTGCTTAATTTATCAAAATAAAATTTAAACGGAACTTTTAACTTTCCTTATTTACCTCTAATTATAACGGACGTCACCATGAACAAAATTAGTGTGGTGCCATTGTAGCAAAGACAACTGGCTAAAGCATGTGTAAATGTGAAAAATGTATTTTAGATTGCTATCAAGAGCACCTGATACCTTTTATATGGGTGCTATGAAGAAAAAGAGCTGATACCAAGTGTTAGCTATTGTAATCTTCAGAAACCTTTTTTCTTCTGAAGACCCTCAATTCTAAAGACTTAATTCTAGAAGAGAGTTTTGTGTGGGCACTCACCTCTCTCTCTCTCTCTCTTTCTCTCTCTCTCTCTGTGTACAGAGTTTGCACTCTTTAGTAGTATTTTTGATCTGCAGTAATAGCATGGATATGTTCAATAACAGGAAGCCAAAAAGTAGAAGAAATGCTTATTAATTAGATGCAATCATTAACAACTCTAGGAAGAAAAAAAAGTGGGGGGTAGGAATCACTTCTTTTAAAGGTCTGGTTTGGCAAATTGTTTGCATAAACAGGTACGAAATGTTGGAAGAACTTGTGAGTGAAAATCCGGCTTTGAATGTAGGAGTAAAAATGTGCTAATAAGACACAAACAGCTTTGCTGCCTAGTACTTCTCACAAACAACGTGGAAGTATTCAGAAAATGCTAAATGGACCATACACTGCAAGTGACTCAGCAAAGTCCCTCAGAAGGCAATGCATTTTCCAAATGCTTGTCCAAATAAAGTATGGTAATGTTTTATAAATACATAAATTCAAAGCATATATCTATTTATTTCAATTTTTAATATCTTGAGTACACAAAAAGGTCAAGTCAGGCCAAGGTGATAGGGTTTAAGCCTATTAAGGATTAAGGATTTATCTCGGCTCCTGGCCCAATCTTCAGGAATGTAAAGTTTTCAGGTGACATAAATATTGACTGAAGTTGAATATGTCAAGCTGTGTTAGGTGTACTTTTACATTGTTTTCCATTGTGCTATTGAAGAAGTTGTCCAGAATTCTGGAACTTGGTGTTATGGATTAGAAATAATTACTATTTTAGGATGCTGATCTGAAGTTAGATTCCTATCTCATAATCTTTGTAAATAAAACCCACTTCACCTGAAAAATCTCTCTGAGACTCAGTTTCAAGTGTTTAAAACTCAGGTTAGCAGATCCTAATCCAGTGCCGTTTTGCCTCCAGCACATGATTTGTGACTGCTTGTTCTAAGGAACACTTCCTTCTAAGGAAAAACTTTGGCTGGAGGTATAGTTTGGTGGTAAGAGTGTGTATCAGCATGTGTGAGACCGTGGGTTAAACCCACCAGCTCCTAAACAAACACACATGTATGTCAATTAATGTGGATATAAGTGATTATGTCTAGAGTTAAAAGTTCAATAATTTCACTTAAGATACTTCAGAGAGTTACTTTTTTTTCTAGGCTAACCACACCCCTACAAAGGGAGTGTTTTTGGCATATGACTTGTGCGCTAGAAAAACAATTTTCAGTCATTGCATAACCACAATACAATGCCAATTTCATTATGTAATATTTTAGTTAAAATGCTATCACGGGGGAGGTACATTCAAAGACTATAGTTTTGAGGGGTGTAAGAGTGACTCAGCAGATATAAGCACAAATGTAAAGGTGTGCGTTCAAATCTTCAACACCCATGTAAAAAGCTATGTGCTGTACGCAGACCTAAGTCTATAATCCTAGCAGTGAGGAGGGGCAGAGACAGGAGAGTACTGGGGCTTTCTGGAGTCCACCCCAGGCACCAAAGCCAGGTTCAGTGTGGAACCTGGCAAGAGAGTAAGGGGGACAGTGAAAGGACAAGATATCTAATGCTTCCTGTATCTATGAAAACTCATGTATGTATGCACCTGAACACATCTGTGCACACAGGTCACGCATACACACCACACTCTCTAAAACACACTCCCACGCATACACACAAAGACTACCATTTCATGTAATTTATATGCAATTTTTCTGTAAAAGATGACATAAAACACAAAGGAACTGTATACATACAAATGTTTCCCACAAAGAGTTCAAAAACTCAATTAGGAAGAATTTAACTGCCATCATGTAGGAAAGAAAAAGTGAAAAACCAATGTTAGAATTTACCAAGCAATCATTTTATTCAGTAGAACTCAAAAATAGACACAATGAAGGGTGTGTAGTCTAGCAGACTTGCAATCTATATAAATAGGAATAAGGATTTTATATATGATATGGAAGAAAACTGAAAAATAAATATCATAAAATTTCACCCTGGTTTGAAAAGTATTAATAGATAAAAAATAGATTAATTTTTTTAGAATATGGAACATTTCACAAATTTTCATGTCATCCTTGTTCAGGGACCATGTTAATCTTCTCTGTATCATTCCAATTTTAGTATATGTGCTACTGAAGTGAACACAAAATAGACATTATTTCTACATGACTAATAATGTTTGGTACCAAAGAACATAAGGCTGCTTAGTGATTCTTGAAAGTATTGGCTCTAACAAGAAACAATGAGTTGGAAATGCTAAAACTAAAAATCTGATTTCCCTTCAATAAAGAAACCTTTCCAGCTACCTACTCTGCAAATCATAATGTTCAGGGAACAAGATTCTATAGTGATCCCTGGAGGCAAGGGATTGACAGCCATAGTAGTGATCCTATGCTTAAGGGGAACAAGAGAAAGGGCTTATGGAAATGCCACTGGGTCCTCATATGTCATCGGAGAGGAGGACCCAGTGGAGAGTTAGGCGTACACAATAAAGGACTCTCTGGGAATTGGGGGGGAGGCACTGAGGGATGGGGAGGGAGAAGAGGGGGAGGAGGGGGTTCGGGGGGAGGAGGGGGGAGGGAGGGAACTGGTAAAAAAATTTTTTAAATGTATAATTAAATTTTTAATAAAAAAAAGATTCTATGGTGGTTAGCATTAATTATCAACCCAATCTCTTGCAAGCAGGTTTCCAGGCACACCTTTAAAGGCATTCTCTAGATTAACATAGACCTTGGGGCATATCTTGACTGCATTAATTGAGGTGGGAAGACCCATTCCCAATGTGGATGAGACCACTCCCTGGGCAGGGGGTCCTGGACTGTCTAAAGATGGAGACAGTGAATAAGTTCACAGGCACTGATTCATTACTCTGTGCTCTTATGGATGGGATGTGACCAGCTGCTTCAAGCTTCTGTCACTGTAATTTGCCTGCACTGATGGACTATTACCCGAAACTATGAGTCAATTTCTATCATAAATTGCTTCATATTTTTTGTTGTTGTTGCAAACAATGTGCAATGAAATTAAAACAGCAGAACAGCAAATCTTTATTCACTGGATGGATACGATTATTCCCAAAGAGATCACAGTGTGGATAATGTACTAATATGTAAGTGTGGATGTATTGAATTATTTAATTGTATTGTTGCTGGGAATCAGAATCATTTGCTCAGCAAGTGCTCGACCACTGAGCTGAAACCTCAGTCCACTCATACACCCAATTTAGAAATAAAACTTCCCATAAACCCTATAAAACTTCCCATTCAACCAAATTATCATCAGAGTTTTGAATATGACAGTCTCAGGTACCTGCCAACCCTAAAGTAAACATGGACCACATGAAGAAAACACTGAGCTGGGAATGGTGACATGTGATTGTAATTCTAGTAGCTTGGGGGTAATGGCAGGGGAATCTCACATTTGAAGACAGAGTGAGGAAAACAGGGAACAATAAAATTTAAAAAAGCCTTGAGCGGCTCCATTTAAAACCCAGGGACAAAATTATACTAGAAGTAACAAGAATGTGGCACTTCTTGATACAATGTTGGTCAGAGAGGTCTTAAAGGTCCTCAAACATTATAGGCTTTTGTCATGATTCTTGGTTGCTCTCCAAAAAACTGTCAGTAAAACCTTAATTCTGAAGATGCAACACAAATTGATTACAGTACTGGACTGGAACTGGTCTGAGGACTTTTTCCTTGCTGGACAGTTTATAAAGTACCAAGGAATACTGTAGAAGCTGCTTGGGGAGAGAAATAATCACAAGCCCCATCAATGGCATAAGATCTGTAAGTTGCAATACACATCACCATGACAACAGGTGACCACCAGTGTAATAGTGGCATGAGTACCAAGGAGACAACGAAAGCTTTCTGCTTGGATTCAAGACCCACTTGTCAGAATAGTACACATTTCTGTTACTGTAAACTAGAACAAGAACATAAAAAAGGGAATAAAACAGATCAATAGGGAAGACAGCCAATAAATCTATAGGTAGGAAGACAGTACATCGAACTGCTCTGTAGGCAGCTATTATTATACCCATAGAATGGGAACTCACAGTGGAAACCTTTGGGTCTAAGGCTGGATGAGTGAAGGGAAATGCACACATCAGTGGGGTGGCTCAAAGAGAGGTAACTTGTTACACTACGGATGCCTGAACCCCCACAGAAGTAGACAAGTCAGAGTGAACCCTGAGGTCTATTGAGGCATGTGGGGTGGAAGGGTAGGAGGATGTGGGAGGGAATAGTGAAAGGAAGGGAGGAGATGGAAAGGAGAAGGAAGGGAGAGAAGCTGGGATGAATAGTCAATATGCTTGCAAAAGTATAAAAAATAATAATAAAAATTAACATTTATCGGGTGCATGTATTTCCACACGTATGCATGCGCACATGTGTCTTAGTATATGTGTGGAGGTCAGAAGAAAACTTGTGGCAGTAGATTCTCTCCTTCTACCATGTGGGCTTTAGGGATCAAACCCAAGAACAGAGGGTGTTAGGTTTTTAGCTAGTCCAAAGTCACTCTGTTTTTAATGTAATACATTGCCTTTTACATCTGAGTAGGAAAATGCTTAGTTCTGAATCTATCCATGACTGAATTAAAAAGCAAAGCTTCCAAACTCTTTTCCAGAAGCATGATTTTAGAACTAGAACTACATTACACTTAGTAGTTAAGAACAACTTTCCTGGGGGCAGAGACTAACTTCCCCTTTGTGCTGAGCATCAACACACAGCAACTTAAGGACAGCATCACTACCTGCTGGGACTCTGACAACTCAATGTCATCTGTGCATCTTGAAGCACACGGTAGAGACGATGTCACGTCCCCTGTACCAATTACACTCATCTTCTTAATTCTCCAGTACAAGCTTGAGGAAACTTTATGCCTTTAGAGAGTTGTACGATCAGAACAACTAAGAGCCATATTAATATTAGTTTGACTTAAAAGAAAAAAATTCATGGATTCACTTTGAATTTTGAGGCTCTGTTCTTACATTCAGCTTAGTTATTGTATGTTGAACCAAATATTTCTTTTGGTATCTTTAGCATTTGTCTTATAACAAGTTCATATGTGCATTTCTAAATTCTCTATATTATAAGGTATTTACATTCTTACTAATAACCATTACTAAAATGGCTTAAGGATGTTTCTGAATGCAGTCAGCTGCTGGGTGTTTTTTTTTAGAAGATTAATGCTTCTGAGATAGGATGGCAGACTGGACACACATCCCACTTGTGATATGACAAATGGGGATTGCCAGCTGCTGTAAGAAGCTCATGGAAACTGTATTTTATAAATATCTTTAATTAAAATATTTTATTTCAAAGATATGTTTCTCATATTTCACACTACCCAACAGTTGTATTAGCATTTAAAAAAAAACAGTTTCATGTCAATTAAACACAAAATTTGTAATGCTCCTATCAATTTACGGTTCCCAAACAATTATTAGGTTTCACTATCTAACAAAGATGTAGAAAAGGCCATGTTATTTTCATTTTGTTTAAATTACAAAACTATACTAACATATATACAATAGCATATTATCTGTCCATGAAAATAAATGGTGTAACATTAATATTCTTATGAAGAGTACAACATGTAGCAATCAGAATCAATAGTTATTTTCAAACTTAGGTCAATACATATTTAATTGACAAAATTTATAGAAAACAGGGCCAATGAGATGGTTCAGCTGGTATTCGAAACCGGAATTCGATCTCTGGAGCTCAGATAGTGGAACAAGAGAACCAGCTTCCAAAAGTTGTTCTCTGACCTCTATACATATGCCATACATACACAGGTCTGCCCTCTAAATAAATAAAAAGACATAAAAACATCATAGAAAATAACAGTAGCTAAGTATCTTTATCAAAATTTCTCATGACCATTTATCAGAAACTTTTAAAATAAACTTTTGCTATTTCTTATTTCAAAACTTTAATTGCATGTACTCATAATCTAAATACATGGAGTTTGACAAAGCAGTTATAACTATTACATTGAATCAAAAATAGACTGAATCTTTATCATGTATTCTTTTCTGTAAGTGTTCTGTGCATGTCTGTTTGTACAAGCACATACGTGCATTAATGTGGAGGCTGAGCTCAGTGGCTGGTGTCTACTTTGATTGCTCTCCACTTCATTTTTGAGACAGGGTCTGTCATGAATCTGAATCACAACGACAGGCAAAGACCAGCTGGCCAGTGAGGCTCAGGGATCTTCCCGTCTCCACCTCTTCAGTACTGAGATTACACTCAAGCACCAGTACACCTTGCTTTTATGGTGCTAGGGATTCAAGTTCAGGTCCTCTAATTTGTGGGGCAAGGAGTTAACCAACTGAACCATCTCCTTAGCCTCTCATTTATTATTATTATTATTTATTCATTTATTTTACATTCATTTGTTTTACAAGTATATTGAGTACTAATCCCTGCTTCCTTTCTTTCTTTTTTTTAAGTTTTATTAGTATTATTTATTCAACTGTACGCATGTGCTTGTGTATGTGCGCGCGCGCGTGTGTGTCTGTGTGTGTGTCTGTGTGTGTGTGTGTCTGTGTGTGTGTAGAACCACGGACAAATTCGCGAATCACCATGGACGCCTCCACCTCCTTCTGCCCGGGGATTCACAGGCTCCGCCCTACCAGGACCAGAAGCGCAGGCTGCCCCCGCTTCCGCCTGGTGTCTATACGTGGGATCATGGGATCCGAACTCAGGACCTTCCGCCTGCAAGGCGGAAGCTTAACCCCTGAGCCACCTCTCCAGCCCTATCCCTGCTTCCTTTCATCCCCCCTCCTTTCCCCTTATCAATCCATCCTACTCCCTCCCACCCTCCTGCTTGGCTGCTTCTATGGACCTCAGGGTTCCTTGCTTGTTTATTCTTGTGGGTGGGTGTTCAGGCCTCTGTAGCTTAACAAGTTGCCCCTCCTGGGCCACCCCAGCGATAGCAGCATTTCCCTTCACTTATCCAGCTCTAATCCCTGAGGTTTCCACTGTGAATTCTTCTCTCTCTTCAGTTCCTCATAGTCAACATGGGCATGTTGGTATGTCAGTCATTATGCAAGTCTGGTAAGGACAAGTCTCATTGCAGTGAGTTCCTGGATGCAACATTGTTGCCTTAAATGAAATATCTTGTCCAACAGTGGATCTTCCCATCTTTAGGTTCTTATAATCTTTCCGCCCCCTCTTTCTCGAGGTTCCCTAAGCCTTAGGATGGGGTTTGAAATGTGTCCTCCACAGTCTCATATATTTGGCAAGGTCATGGCGCCTTGAGAGGTGAAGCCTTGTTGGAGGAAGGCAGTCACAAGGGGTGTGCCTTGAGATAGATTAATCGTACCCTACCTCAGGGAGAAGTCTGCCTTTGCAGTAAGGAGTCTTGTAGCTCTCAGTCTCCAAGATGTCTGCAGTGACGTAGCCTCCTCCAGCGTTGGCCAGCCAGCCATGCCACCTCCATTTTGAAAGACTGTATCTCCCCTCTGGAACCGTAAACTGAATAAATCTCCCTTTCTCTCTTAAGTTGCGTGACTTTGGGTGCTCTCTCACAGCAATAGTTAAGAGTAACCGTTATATAGCATTTGCTAAAGGCACTAGGATCCTGGGAGACAAGGAATTGACAGCCACAGAAGTGTTCCTATGCTTAATGGGAACACAGGAAAGGGTTCTGGGAAATGCTACTGGGTCCTTGCACTTCATCAGAGAGGAGGACCCAGAGGAGAGTTTGGCATGCACATTGAAGGATGCTCCGGGGATGGGAGGGGGAGACACTGAGGGATATGAGGAGGGGGGCACAGGGGAATAGGGGGTTGGAGGGAAGGGGGGGGACCAGTGTACCTGTTAAGTTTGTATGATAATAAAATTTATTAAAAAATAAAATTTATTATTAAAAAAGAGTAACTGGGCTGGAGAGATGGCTCAGGGGTTGTGACTCTGTCTCACAAGCAGAAGGTTCTGAGTTCGGATCCCAGGTCCCACATAAAAAAAAAAAAAGTAACCGTTACAGATTCTCACATATCTTAAAAATCAACATGTTATTTTTGTTTTAACTGTTATACTTGCATGAAATTTTATTTTTAAGTTGCTAAAAATAAAAAGATCAAATATATTATAAAATATTTTGTTTAATAATTATTAGCAAGGTCCTAATAATTTTGTTATCTATTTTGCTACTGATTGTTTTATTCTATGTTAAGTCCAAAAACCTTAATCTATTAGATCTTTTATTTGGTGCACAATGACAACCCAGGCTGTCTTTGAACTTGAGATTTCCTGCTCCAGCTCTCAAGCACTATGACATTAGGCATGTGCCACTATGCCCAGCTCAAAAATAAAAATCTATACCAGAATGATGTCACTAATCATTTTATGAATATGGAGAATTTTATTGTTAATCCTCTAAAACAAGCATTTAAATGCTTCTTTGTAAAAGCAAGTTAATATAAAATGTGACTTTAGAGTTGACAAAGGCTAAGGAATTCCATCTATGCAGTAATATGAAAACATTAAAAATGTATGAGATGGTGATCATTCAATCAGTTAAGAGCATGTCAATTAGAAAATTCCACCCCCAGATATGGGGAAGGAGGAAATGGGGTCTTAAAACTAAGGGTGTATGGAAAGCTTTATGGAATACCATTATTTGGTAAGCAAATTAAAAAATGTAATTAAAAATAAGTTTGAATGGGGGTACCCTGAAGGCGTGGATAGGACAAGACATAGCCGCTGACAGTTGTGGGGTACTAGTGAGGAAGCTAGCAAAAGTCTCCAAAACAATACAGGCTTTTCCCAATATGCTTGGCTCCCCTCCAAAAATAGATGGTAGTATCTCATTCCTGAGGACACCATACACTTTGGTTGCAAGACAGAGAAATCAAGATGGAGCTGATGGATGCTTCCTCCCCACTGGCTACCTTTCATAGTGCTGCAAAGTGGCATAAAGGCTGCTGGATGGGGGAGAAAAGACATCAGTCATCTTACCCAACTATGAATCCTGTGAGCCACAATACCAATCTGCCAGGCAACATGTGATCACTGGCACAGCAGGGTTATGACTACTATGGGGGTAACTAGCCACATTGTGATTAGATTTGAGGCCTGCTCCTTAGGAGCAGTATGCCTGGTATTGTCAAAAAGCCCACAGCTGGGGAGGTCGAAGGTCCTAGTGGGGACCTTATTAATGTTGTATCAATAAATCAACATGCTGTCAAACTTTAAGTATTTATATTTATACCAGGTGGTATTTCTTCAGTAGGTTATATATTTTGCACAAAAGAGATTTGCAGGTTCAATCTCCAGCATCACACACACACACACACACACACACACACACAAACCCAAAATGTTTATATTTATAAAGTAGTGCTTTTATCAGCTCTTATTAGAGTCATTTCCTTGTAGTGGGTGACAGTTAAAGCAGATTCATAATTGATCATAGTGTTGAGAATAAATGACTGTCAAGTGCTTGACCATATGCAAGACATCTATATTAAAGTCAGTCAACATTGCAGAAGACAGGATGGAAAACCAGAAGATGGGAAGACTCCTAGGAAATATCTTCTTACACAATGTGACTATTGGGATGGTGAGATGGCTCAGAAGTTAAGACTCTGCCTCATAGTGTGACTGTTGCACTTGTGAATGCATGCATTTGTTTACTTGCACGACATGGGGCTCTGGTAACATTCCATCAGGGATGGGGAGGGTTCCTGAGGAGCGAACGCTTCATGAGGAGTTATAGGCAGATAATGGTGGAGGACGAGTCATTTTCTTCAGTGGTGTAGCCACTGTTAACATTGTCCATGCTCCGGTAAATGTGGTACCCTCTGCCCACATGCTCATGCAATGACCCTAATTAAACTCAGAACACCATGAAGACGGTAGAGTGACTGGTTGGGAAAATAACCATAATAAATGATACACTAAATGCATATATACATATATATACATTATGTATATATGAAATAGTCAAAATAACTGAAGAAAGAGAAAATTCTACTCTCTTTACTCCCCATAAAATATAACCTTTTTGGCTGATTGTAGTAGCTATTTACACACAGGGTAATAATATCCACACTGGTTGCTAGTACTGCTGTACACTGGGTCTCAGTATGTGTACCGCATTGACCTGAATTTGCTAGGTATAAGTGATCTTGAATTTGTGATCCTCCTATTTCAGCCTGTTGAGTGCTGGAATTTCAGGCTTATGACACCATGACTGGCCTTCAGACATGCATAGGTCTTCAAAGATATATAAGTAGTATGCATGCAACTTTTTGTTACTTTAGTTCCTATCATTACCATTAATTTTTATCCTTTTAGACACAAGTGATTTTCCTCTAAGACAAAATACAATGATTGCTTTTAAATTAAGAACAAAGCATCTATGGCTGTGTGGGTATTCTTAAGTGATAAAGAATGAGTCTGGTAGGAGTGTTCTGCAGAGACCTGTAGCAACCACAGAAGCTACAGAATGGCTTTCAGAGGAATCGTGTTAAGCTGAGATGGGAAAGCTAAGGGAAGGATTAATGGGTGAATCTGGGGTAGCACTCCAAACAAAGCATTTACAGAGGAAAGACAGCAAGTGCAAATTGAACCAAGTTTATTTTGGTCTGTGAAGAGATGTTAAGAGAATGTAGATGATGTTATGGTTTAAATGGGTACCTCAAAAATTTGTTAAGTCTGTAACATAGCTCATAGTTAACAGACTATAGAGTTTACTTTTAAGAGGTAACTAGGATTACATGAAGTCATGCATGTTGGTCCCACGACTGTTTTAGTGCCTCTAAAAAAGACTTGGCATCTCAGCATGTAGTAAAAAGCTACCATGTGATGACACATCAAGAAAGCCAATATGAAGATGCAGATACCAAGTGCTTGAACATCCCAGGCTCCAGGGTTTGTGGAGCTGAGGATGCAGGCCAGGTGGTGGAGTGCTTGCTTAGCATGTAGGAAGCCCTGGCTTCCATCCCCTGTACCACATAAACAGGCTATGATGATGTATGCCTGTAATTGAAGCATCCTCAGCTACATTGTAAGCCAGTTTTGACCCTGACTCAAAAAACAAACTTTCCTTACGAGCATTTTGTTATTAGACAACAGACTAAGCCACTGTACTTTTTAGACATTTTGTATATTTTTGCATCCATGTGCATGCATGTTCTTGAGCGTGTGGTCAGAGGATAGCTGCATGTCTCATTCCTCAGACGCTGTCCATATTTTCTTTTGAGATCAGAGACTTGTAATAGCCTGGAATTTCATCAAATAAACTGGCAGGGACCTAAATCAAAGAGTGTGTTGCCACACCTTTTTTTTTTTTTTGGCATGGGTTTTAGAGATGGGATTCAAGTCCTCATCTTGCACAAAAACTTCAACTGTACTATGTACTTCAACTGTACCTTTCTAGTCCTAGACTCTCCTGGGAAGCCTTAAGGAATGATACGTAGGACTTGTTTTACAAATACCCTAGGGCAGCATGTTTGGAGATTGCATTGTACAGACAAAGGAATGCCACCAAAGACAAGTGAAAAGACTGGTGAATAATGTAGGGATCTCTCCAGCATAATGGCTCAAGAAATGAAGAGGTAGAATGCTGAAATTCAAGGGTTTCATTGAGGACATTTGATATTAAAAAAATGACTCAGTGGAAAGAGATTTGAACCAGTGAGATGCACTGTAAGTAAAAACACTTGGTCTGAAAGTCTGATGACCTGAGATTGAGCCCAGAATCCTATGTCAACAACCAGATATGGTGGTGTGCATCTGAAACTAGCACTCTTCCCCCAAGATAGGAGACAGAGGTCCGAGAGCTGTCTGAAGGTCGTGGATTATGCAACTCAGCAGAATAGACTGGACAGACTGCCTCAACAAAGGCTGATGGAGAGAAACACCAGCCTCCACACAGGCACAAGACACACAATAAAAAGTTAACAAAATGAGATTTGAAGCTTGGCAATAACTGCTATTAGGGATGTTCAAAAAGAATGCAAATTCAGAACCAAAAAGGACTTTTAATCTGTGAGTAGTAAGGATATAATGGTTGAAGGGGAGTGGAAATATAGTGAGATCAGCTCTGGATAAGTAGGATGTCTACAAAAAATTTTGAAGGATGTTTTCTGTAGGTAATAGAATATATAATTATAGAGCTAGATATATTTAGGGCAAGATAAACATTTAATGATAAAAGTTCAGCTTTCATGAGAAAGGTGCTCATAAACTAGAGGACTATGCTGTCAAAGGTAAGCTTTTCATAGAAACCATTTATCACCAGAGAAAAAAAAAAACCAAGTCACTGAAAAGTCTTCAGATACAACTTTTCACTTGAAATCATATCAAGATTTATGACTTTTAAGGATAAGGACTGAGAAGTGGCAGGGTTTTTGTTTGTTTTGTTATTCTGATGGCTCATTTCTAATGCTTAGGAGGGGAAGAGGAGTTTGGCTTCTTTTCAAATCCCAAGTAAACAGAATCTGCTTACAAAAAAAGGATTCATACTTAGGTCTCTTGTTATTGAAACGAGATAAAGTAAATCCTCATTTACTTGTTTAGCAAAACAGCTAGTGAAATTGCTTTTTTTTTTTTTTTTAAAAAAAAAGAATTTTGAAAAGAGATATCAAAAAAAACAAAACAAAAACAAAAAAACACAAATACCTTGCTGAAACAAGGTTGTGCTCTAGTTACACAGCAGTGGTAACTGAAAAAGAGCAATACGGTAAGCACATTTACTGGAAGGCTGGAGAAAGAAAAAACACTATTTACCTTAAGAAGCCAAAGATTCAGCACATGAACTCATTTCAGGGCAGCAGAATCCTCAGGTCATTTCTATCATAATGTATGCAGGCTTTTTTCTTTGAATGTCTTGCACATTTAAAGAGATAAGTACACAAAGTCTCAAATTTTCTTTTTAAAACTATTTGTGTGTGTGTATCCGTATGTCCCTGTGAAGGACCAAGAGTGACTTCGGGAATCATCCTGGATTGCTTCTTCCTTTTTGCTTCACTCTAGGATTTCCCAGGTTCCACCTACCAAGAATCGAAGTGCAGGCAGGCCATAGCCATTTCTACCTGGCATTTTTACATGACCTGGGATCTGAATTCAGGACCTTCTGCTTGCAAGGCAGTCTTAACCCTGAACCATTTCTCTAGCCCAAAGTCTCCAATTTTCTTCACAACATGAATTCTTTGATTCAGCCAAATCTTGATGAAAAAGCAACTAAAATTACCCTCTACCCCCCTTTACTTCCCTGCAAAGAACATCAGGATTTTTGTTTTCATTTACAGATCTCTTTATATATCTCCTTAATTTCTGTAGTAGTCAGTTCTTCTAGTTTGCCATGATCATCTATAAAAGCTAGTCACAAGCATGTAATGTGTCTTAAAGCTCGCTGTCATTTAGCTTACTTCACTCATCTAAGCTAAGCCTGTTGAGATCTAGGGTCTTCTCTCTGGTGTTGGTGGTCTGTAGCTGGTCTGCATCACCCATCATGTTGCAAACTCGCACCCTTGCCTGCCTCCCTCGAGGATAGGAGAGTGTTTCCAGAGCTGGGAAATGAGAATACCATGCCCAAGTAGACCTATTCTCTCCCCCTGCTCTTCAGAATGCTTTCAAGCTTAAGTTTGTGTGTATTTGGAGGCTGAATCCTCACCTGGACTCCTGACATCTCCCATCTGAAAACTTCCTAGTTCAGAAAATAACAAAGCAGTAATAGATGAAGAGCATTAGTGAGAACAATATATTGGTAGTCATGATGCTGGCTTTACAGAACTACTGGTAAACATCAACTGAATCTTTTTATGACTAACTTGTGAGGTAGAATATGGTGGTATGTGGTTTGTATGTATTTAATTTTTAGAAGAGACTGATAGGTCAATGGTATGACCCAGAGAAAATTTTAGGTATATTTTAATTATATTGCTTAAGCAATATACTTTATAGTAATGGAAAACGTACTCAATATATTACATACAGTATGCAGAAATCTGTCACGGTACTGCTACTGAATTAATCCAGGTATATTTCAAATTAGAACCATGCAGTGTTTAGGGATTAGCTTCTTATTTTACACCTTGTTACAATAAAAAAGGAGGGGGCGAAGTAATGAGGTGGGCTTTAAAAAAATTTTTTTATTATTTATTATTCAACTGTGCGTGCATGTGCATGTATGCGTGTGTGTGTGTGTGTGTAGAACCACGACTGAATTCGGGAACCACCATGGACCGCCTCCTCCTTGTTTACTCTGCCCCGGGATTCACAGGCTCCGCCCTACCAGGACCAGAAACGCAGGCCGCCCCCACTTCTGCCTGGCATCTATACTTGGGGTCTAAGGATCCAAACTCAGGAACTTCCACCTGCAAGGCAGAGGCTTAACCCCTGTAGCCACCTCTCCAGCCCCTGAGGTGGGCTTTTATTTGCTTGTTTTTATTCAATTGTATGGCTAGAAAATTTAAAAATTAAAAGAGAAAGAATACAGCAATGAATACCAACAGGGAATACTATTTTAGTCATGGAAGGTAAGTTATGTACTTAATAGTTTACTCCAGATGAATCAACTGCAAGTGATTCTAATTTTTTTCCTACTCAACAAAGGCAGCGGACATTATTTGATTCTAAATAGGAAGGTAATTAGAAGTGACTGCTGAGACAGTAACTGCAATCCTATCGTTTTCAGACTCTTGGATTAACTTAAGTAAAGAAGTAAGCATTTATGTATAGTTCAATTTTTTCTCGGTGTGTTTGGTGTGTCTGTGAGGAGGGAGTAAGAGACAGGATCTCATGTATCACATGCCAGACTCTAACTCATAGACAAGGACACCTCTGAACTTCTATCTTCCTGCTGTGACACCCCCAAGTTCTGGGATTATGGGCTTGTGCTTTGTGGTGCTGGGGAACCCAGGACCTTGTGCATGATAGACAAAGTCCTCTACCAACTGAACTATAATCCTCAGCCCTTAAGTGTCATTTTTATTATCAGTATTGAATAGCTAAGAATCATTCCAATTATCTACTTATGTTAATCATTATCAAGAACTGATGAAATATAGAAATATATTGAACTGTTTTAAAGAGTAGAAATACAGTATTAACCCACATGACCATATTTAAGATTAGAACATGTGCCATGTTTAGAGTCACTAGGGTTTAATTCTTTAGTAGCCCTTAAAGTTTAGTGCTATTATTATAACACTCTAAGATAGGGCTAGGATAGAGATACTTACACACAAATTCTCACAATTCAAGATTTATATGCAAGTGGCTGGTGCCAATTATTTTTTAATTACTGCAAAAAATTAAATAAGTAAGCCATTTTGAAAGAACTGCTTCCTAATTTTAACCCTTTTTCTGACAATAGGTCATTTATCACAAATCCATTCATTTTTATCCCTAGTAGATGCATATTATTTGATAACAATCCTCCATGATCATCTCAATAAAACATCTCTCCTTATACCTGTGAAATTAGCAAAGAACAGAAAACTAAGAATGTAGAAATGCTAAAAAAAAAACAGAATACTAGGTAATTCTTCAGTTTTGAGTTCTACTGAGCAGCACAGAAACACATGAACAATTATCCCACATACAGCAATTATCCCAGTAAAACAACAATGGTACAACAGCCCCCAGACTTTCTTTGGCTCTTTGATGGAAATCAACACTGTACTAATTAAAATATTGTAAAAAAAGAGGTTAATACTAACAGGAATGCTCAATAGTGTTTATCACACCTGTCATCCAAGAATCTCACAATCATCTAATGCTAACAGCTCAGCTGAGAGGAAGACAGTAAGAATGCAGAGGTCAAGAATAGAATTTAAGACTCATGTTCTACCTATGGAACTAGTTGGGCTTTTCAAAGAACCTTCCTTACATTGCTCCAAATATAAACTTGACTTCAACAACCCTACATTGGCATTAAGAACTGTTAAAATAATACTTCTTACCATACTTTATTTTTGTTTATACTTACTTTCCACTGATACTTCATTTACTGAACTTTGATTTTAAAGATAGTTTAATCAATGATTTGACTCTTATTGACACTGTGCAATTAAGATCTCATTTCAAATAGGTTCTCTTCAATATTGCCAGTCTATGGTATCACACAAACCATTTTATTTAGCTTTCTGCTTTGAGTGTAAGAGTTTATGATAAACTCCACATATCACAATCCTTGTGACCAAGAGTTGAATTTGTAATATGGATACTTTTGGGAAGGTAGAGCCTGAGCTATGAAAACATTTTGTGCAGGTGTAAAGTTAATAAACTCACAAAAGAATCAGAGTCCAATCCTTAAACTCATTAGCACCATACTGTAACCACATTAACTTGGTCAAGTCACTGAATAAGACAATGAAAACTAAAGAATTAAGAATGAAGAATGTCACAGGCTTTCATCTTAATGTTTCATAAAGATGATGTGATTTACAACTCAAATTCTCATATCCTGAAAAATGACTTCTTAGACAAACATCCCTTAAGTTACAAAAATGCAGTAATATGGCATTATTCTGAAGACTTATAACGTTACATGATTGATGTTCAGTGTGAATGAATTTCATATATAGTTATATAATACAGCTATATAGAATACAGAGATACCAAAGTGGAATTCCGTAACTATGGATGCTACTACAATAAAATGATACTACAGGTATCATTTTAAACCTTTTATATCAAGAAATGGGCTGGGGAATCTTCTCAGTAGTCATTAACTGGGTAAATGTTAAAAGATTTGCACTGGAGTGTGAGAAATTCAATTTTTCTTGCTTTGGATGCCTACCAGACTTACTAAAGAATGATGATGGGGGACTGGAGAGGTGGCTCAGGGGTTAAGCCTCTGCCTTGCAGGCGGAAGGTCCTGAGTTCGGATCCTAGACCCCACGTATAGACACCGGGCAGAAGCGGGGGCGGCCTGCGTTTCCGGTCCTGGTAGGGCGGAGCCTGTGAATCCTGGGGCAGAGTAAAGGAGGAGGAGGTGGAGGCGTCCATGGTGGTTTCCGAATTTGTCCGTCGTTCTACACACACATACATATACACACATGCACACATGCATACATGCACAATTGAATAAATAATAAATAAAAAAATTTAAAAAAAAAAGAATGATGATGGTAGAATTACACCCCAATCATTTCCAAGACAGGTAAGACTCAGAACTGTTAAGACATTCCAGAACTGGGTTCACTGACACCAAAATGGTATTAAAAAGACAAAACTACATACAATTTGCTGGAATTTTATACTATTCGAGGAGGTAGTGATGCAATGTGTTGTAATTTAAAATAAAAGTCAGTACTAACTGTAAACAATTCTGAAACATTTTATGTACCTTTTCAAAGTATGTAGTGTAGAAGAATTAGAACTCATATAAAACCAGAATTTAAAAAGCAAAAATAGAAATATTTAGCAAATTTACTCAATGAAAGTTTAAATGTTACAGAAATGAAAAATATTAGAAATCTATATACAAAAAAAAGTGAATATAAATTAGCCAACTCCACAGACATTTCCGTTAAACATTCATACAAATACATATTCACCTTTTTCCTTTATATAAGGATAACACATACAAACAGGATATGAAGATTCTGGCAAAAAAAAATCAGAGATACTAAAAAAAAAAAATCTCAAGTTTAAAAAATAGCATGGGATATATTTCAGTAATAACATTCTACATGAATGCAAACCCCTGATTCAATTTCATGAATTTATCATGCTAGAAGCATGGTCATTCTTAATTTTTTTGAAAAGAGATATTGGTATAACACATTGGCTTATTAATAATTAAGGCATTTTGTATGTACAGTATCAGTGTGGACAAAATTTTAATATCAATTATTTACTATAATGTTTTAAACTTTATAAGTCTTTTTAACAGAAGAAAATAGCTGCACATATTTAAGTGTTTTCTTATAAAACACAAAAATAATGATGATTGGTCTTTGTAATCCCTAATAAGTCCTGTCTTACTTTTCACATAGTATAAATTATATTACTAGGCAGGATTGCATTAAGACCCAGCAGTACTTAAACGATGCTACCAAATAACCATATAAATTCTGCAGGCAGCAAAGTGAACAATCTTCATAGTGCACTTTCACCTCATTGAAGTTGAAGCTGCTCCTTTTGGATATTTTCCACTTCAATGTGAAGTAGATTGTTATGATTTCATTAGTGGTTTTATCATGTGGCTTTTTGAAAGAAAAAAATGGTGTGATTTCTTCACAGTTCACAGTTGTCAGAAGACTGGGAAATCACACAGTCCAGCGATGTTTTGGATCACAAGTGCATTAGTAGATGGAAATTCAATGCAACTGTAATAAATAAGCATCTACATCCTTAAAAGATGGAAACAAAAACATCTTGTTAACATAGTAAATAAAAATACATGGAACTTATTTTTTTTTCTACTTCGATTGCTTGATTTGTCTTGTTTCCCTTCACAACCTTTATAAAGAATAAAAAAGTTTTATGCAATGATTTTGTATGCATTTGTTGAGCACAGGGCCTGGCACATAGCATGTGCTCAGTAAGTACAAAGGGAATGTTCTGGCTCCTGTTCATCTCTGCTTTGGAAGTAACATTCTCAAGAATTCTATCAGTGCTATATAAACTGAGCTCTAGTTTGATGACATTCTCTGATTTTTGATCTAAATTGGGAATTTAATTTTGTTAAGAGAAATTCTACTACAGGTTTTATATTAACCTTTAATTACTTGATAGTCTTCAACAACTGCCATAGTATCTTAAACTTATGTTTACAATAAAGCTTCTCTTTTTATTAAAAAAAAAGTTAGTCAAGCATAGTGGCACACCATTCTAATCCTGTTACTTGGAAGGCTGTGGCAAGAGGACAGTCTTTGACGCCAGCCTGGCTCACACTTACAGAAAATTCAAGTCCACCTTCAACTACATAGATCTTTGTCTTAATAATTACAACATAAATATTAAATAAATAAAAAGCATATTTCTATGGAATGAATAATTTTTCAGTTCTATTACCAGAAGCAAAGGTTCTTTATGGTGAGTTGATATTTATACTTTAAAAACTTGAAACAAACAACAAAACTTCATGGGCTAGAGAGAGATGGCTCAAGGGTTAAGACTCTGCCTCACAAGCAAAAGGTCCTGAGATCAGATCCCAGGTCCCAGGTAAAAATGCCAGGCAGAAATGGCAGTGGCTGCACTTCTGACCCTGGTGGGTAGAGCCTGGGAAATCCGAGAGTGAAGCAAGAAGGAGGTAGAAGCAATCCAGGATGATTCCCAAAGTCATCCTTGGTCCTCCACAGGACACATGTACCCTCTGACACACACATACACCACACAAACACACTGAATGAATGAATGAATGAATGAATGAATGAAGTTTAAAAAAAACTTCAAGGAAATTATTTGTTCATAAGACTTTCGTCATGAAGGATTCTAGGGATGGGACGGTGGCTCGGTGCTTGCTGCTTGCTGTGTAAGCTTCAGGAAGTTTGGACCATTGACACTCACATAAGAATTGGATGAGCATGGCAGCATGCCTATAAATCCCAGCAGGTGGGAGGCAGACACAGAGGATCTCTGGGGCTAGATAGTCAATAATTGATAAGCTGTAGGTTCAGTAAGAGACCCTACCTCAGTATAGTAAGTGGAAGAATTAAGGAAGACATCCAATGTCAACTTTTGGTCTGTACGCTGACACAGCTACATGTGCACTCACAAACATACTAACATGCACACACACTACAAATACATGCAAAAATAAATTAATTTGCAAAAAAGTCCACAGGATATAAAAGTGAACTTGAACAAAGAATGATTACAAAGTATAATCAGAAGTTTAGAGAAATTCAGTAATATGTACAACTAATGAATCAAAATCACAGCAAAAATAGTGAATCAAAAGAATTCTGTAGGGGCTGGAGAGGTGGCTCAGAGGTTAAGCCTCTGCCTTGCAGGTGGAAGGTCCTGAGTTCGGATCCTAGACTCCACGTACAGACACCGGGCAGAAGCGGGGGTGGCCTGCATTTCTGGTCCTGGTAGGGCAGAGCCTGTGAATCCTGGGGCAGAGTAAACGAGGAGGAAGTGGAGGCAGTCCATGGTAGTTCCCAAATTTGCCCGTGGTTCTACACACACACACACACACACACACACACACACACAATTGAATAAATTTTAAAAAAAGAATTCTGTAGTGTGTAAATTGCATATAAAGATAACATGTTAATGCTTGATACCATTTCATTTTTTTGAAGGTATCTAAGAAAACTAACTCTTCTGGGGCTGGAAAGATGGCTCAGAGGTTAAGACACATATACATAAAGTTTGAAAAAAAGAGAAAAATCTTCTAAGTCAATGACACAAATATTTTCTTAATCAAAATGCTTTTATTTTCCTGGAACATGCCCATTCACAACAGTAATAAGATGGAAATATTTCTTATTAATAATGTTTTCTACTATTGATTTAAATATTAAAATCCAAATTAGCAAATTACTTTTCCTTTAAGAGGTAAGCATATCAATTTATATCAATACTAACTTCATGTCTAATTTTTAAGCTTAAATACAGATTACCTTAGCTATATTACCAGTATATCCTGGAACCAAAGTAAGATGGTTTTCTTGTTCCCATAATCCATTTAATTGTTGTTTTAAAATTTTAATATTTCTAAAAAGAAAAAAAGACAAAAATGTAAATAAGCTAGAACTCATAGTGAACACAATAAAAAAGTTTAAAAAATTTTAACCAGAAGAAAACTATAACCATTTGAGGCCAAACAACAATTAAAATAACCTAAACCCATCACAGAAACTTAAGGTTATTTTATTATCAAAGCAGACGAGAAAGCTAGGCGAGAAGATATTGTAGCATGTGGACAACCTGCTCTTGGGTATGAAGGGGTAAATTTTGAAAGCCTGCAAGTACTATGTACTTTGTATGTATATGTGTGTGTGTGTATTAGAGGCACTGTGTGTCCCTATGGAGGACATAGGGTGACTTTGGGAATTATCTTGGATTATTTCTACCTCCTTGCTTTGCTCTGGGATTTCCCAGGCTCTGCCCACTAAACCAGAAGTATAGGCAGCTGCTGTTTCCGCCTGGCGTTTTTAAGTGGGACTTCGGACCTTCTGCTTGTAAGACAGACTCTTAACCCCTGACCATCTCTCCAGCCCAAGGATTATGAACTGTAAGTTTAGTTTTTTTGGTTGATGGGTGGAAGGGATTTCATGAAAGTCTGATTTTTTTTTTTATAAAGGGTTTTGCTATATGTAGCTGAGGCCAAGTTTCAAACTTGTGATTCTCGGGCTACCCAGTGTTGGAATTACAGGAGTGTGCCACCATGCCTGGCCTCAGTGTAGCTCATTTGGTAGAATCCCCTGCAGAGGCAATACTAAAATCTGTTAACTGCAATTGTTTTCAGAAAACAAAGATAACAGGGAGTTACAGGAGTGTGCCACCATGCCTGGCCTCAGTGTAGCTCATTTGGTAGAATCCCCTGCAGAGGCAATACTAAAATCTGTTGACTGCAATTGTTTTCAGAAAACAAAGATAACAGGGAGTTACTGGATTTTG